>JAUCMX010000001.1:31001586-31339086 GCA_033459395.1 Hemibagrus guttatus | reverse complement strand
GCATTCATTAACCTCTGCCTACGGGAAAAACGAGAGATGAAAAAGAAAAACAGAGCGAAGAAGGATTTTCTTGGGATAAATAGCTGCAATAAATACTCGATTCTTCTTCTTCGCCCTCTGACATATCCTCGCACCAGCCCACACGCAGAAGAGTGACTACACTAATCTCACTAATATTCAAATAACTCGTATTTCATGCATGAAGAGTACAAAGCGTCGGATAACGATAGAAGCGAACGAGAAGGAAGAAGCGCATGCACTGCACACACACAAATGAACATATGACTGGTGTGTGTTTCTAAATTAAGCCCTGACAGAAGTTTCCTCCTTCTTACTGTAGTTACACAGCAACCATACACACTCTCACACACACACACACACACACACACACACACACACACAGAACCCTCCCATTGCATAACGTGAAGGTTTATATAAGTGTGTCATACACCCACACAGGCCTCAGTTAGTGGATATAATAGGCGAAGAGAAATAAAGAAAGAGAGAGAAAGAAGGCAACTGGATGTAACAGCGACAGTCATCGATAGACAGACTATCCAAATTCCTGCCATGCGCTCTCTAAGACACGGCACCATAACAAAAACTGACACCATGAAAAAAAAAAAGGCAAAAACGTACAGAGACGCAGTACTATAGCCAAGTAGAACAAGGTACACATTTCAACTGAATCATTGGATTTAGCTTTAGAGGTGACAGTTTCAATTTTACTCCATTTTAGTCTCTTTACAAGCCAGAATCCAGTCCAGGCTGAGGGAAACTCCATCAGAGAATACGTATTGAAACAGGGCTACGTTTCTGATGGTTGGTTGAATGGTTTTGTTTTTTCCTTATTCCCGCGAGAAGAAAACTGTTACAACAATCACAAAACAGGAGTACTGTTAGCTCCGAAAAGTTATTTCAGCAAACGCCTTCTTTACCGACTCAGCATTTCCCGCACATTATAAATATCACATTATCATATTAATGAGAAATCCAATGTAGAAGATGCAGAATTAGAGGAAAAGTTTAGAAGCTGATTTGTGGGAAGTTTACAAATCAAAAGGGACTGCTGGAAGCTGGAAGTACTAAAGCGCTGCCGCATCACTCTCTGTAGGTAGAGATGTTAAAGAGAGAGTTGAATCCAACTGGCATTGTGGGTAATGTTGGAAATCTTTAACTGAAGTGAAAAAGTTGATGAAAGATTAAAAAAATGTTCAATATGCAAATCATTTAAAGTGGATTCTTCCTTAAACAGTTGTGTCATTGTTTATATTGTTAGATCACAATCCTTCCTGTTAATTAGTGAAGTGTTACATCACTTCCTGTCCAGTTAAGTCAGTTTGGCTAAGACGTATGGTACAGTGTGTTAGTTGCTAGTTCACATTTAAAAGCTAATTATTTAAAAATGTGTTAGATAAGTAAACAGACATAAAACTGTGCATTTTTACGCTTTTTACTCCGTTTTTGTTGCTTGTACATGCAATCACTTCTTTTTTTTTTTTTGCATTTTGATGCTTAATAGATTGCTTAAGGAGTTTTTAATTAACCAAAATGAACTTTCTTAGAGAGGCTTCTTGCAGGAGGAATTTAGTAATGATCAGGTTTTAAATGGCTCCAAGTGTGTGGAAAAGAAATTTAATGAGCGTATTTCTGACCCGATGCTGTGAGTAACATGCTCTGTGGGTCTGACAGAGTCGAATTGGATGGCCTTGTGTGGGCCATCCATACACACACACACACACACACACAGATTAAACAACATCCTCATAGACTTTCTGGATCATTCACTAGCTGTTACATGTGATACATGCCATGCATGTTATTCCTCATGCTTACTTTATTACAGCTACTCTGAGGATCTTAGGAAGGTTTTGCGTCTGTATAGCATTTCCTCTTAGTTGTCAGCGTACGATTGATCGTAGCTCGAAGTGTAGCATAAGATCCGAAGCGTAACCTAATATCCATTTAAACCAAGCTTTGTTTGAAAGCAGCTCGATAAAAATCTTTCCATTTTTAAAAGGAGTTTCCAAAAAACTCAATCTGTCTTCCTCTATATAACATTTACATCCTTTTTTTTTATCAAAAAACAATTTTTTCCTACAACATCATGGTTGTGTAACTGTTTGTAGTTGCATTTAATGATCTAGAACATCCATGTGACAAGTTAGTTCCTGTTATAAACACATACACAATAGCATGAAATTAATAAGACAAAAAAAAATTAAGCTGCTCACACACTCTATAGGATCTATAATCTATATAGAACCTTGAGGTTCTGTACTTGAGTAATAGACCCCCCCCCCCCCCCCCCACCCCCCAAAAAAAACAACCAACCAACGAACCAACCAAATAAATAAATAAATAAATTCTATATAGAACCCTTGGAGAGAAATAAAGCTCTAATATTGAAGCGGTTCAAAGAATGTGAAATCCGTGCCATCACTTTTTGGAATCTCTGTGTAGACATATTTTTATTCATTTGTGAATTTTACAATTCAGAAATTGTTGAAATCATCAAAAATGAAATGATAGAAACACTTTAACAAGAATAGTTTTGCTCTTATCAATACTATAGACAAATCGTTCATAACACAGAACCCATAAACTACCATATAACTTGAATTCAATGAACCCCATTGGGTTCTTTTCGATGGAGTCTTCAGACTAATTCTATATAAAGAACCAATTTGGGTTTTTCTGTATATGATATAAGTGATAGAACCTTTTTAGGGTCTGTATAAAAGAGTGTGCTGCTAATTGTAAAGTCTTAAATACTTCACTGTGGTGGACAATTACTTTTAAAAAGTGCTGACACTGGAGTCTCCTTCCATCCATGTTAAAAATTAATTGCATCATATCACATGATTATCCTTTTTTTTTAATTGTTAAAATCTGGATATTATCTCTGCCACACAAGTCAGTGTAAGTAAGCTGTTACTATAGAAACCTATAGAACTTTAGAGCTCCTGTTACAGCTGCTATTGGAGAAAATTGACTAATCAGGTGCGAGAACTCAACAAGTCAAAAGAACCGAGCTGCACGTCTTCAAGCTAGAAGATTGGATCCATGTTAGATAGCTAGTAAGTAGATTGCTGTTTTACAAAACTAGCCAGCTAGCATTAGTGATTAGTGAAATGTAAGATCAGGGTTAATATGAATGGCCATACAGACATGATATCATGCTGAACTCAGGATTGAGGAGAATCCTGAGAGAATTAATGTTGAGTACAAAGTACTATCAAAAACCTCAATTTTGGTCCAAACCCAGTGCTTGTTTTAACTTTCCCAAAATGGCAGACATTTTATACAACAAACCTTTAGCTAGTTTAAGCTAGAAACATCAACAGTCAGCTTCAATAGCTAAAAGTTTCTTCGAATATCTTTACGATATAGCTTGATAACACAGAGGTATCTGAGCTCAAGGTACTAAGAACATTTGTAAATATTTGTTAGCCACTTAATTAGAACGGAGACTGCAAGCCAGGCCAAAGCTGGGACATCTGCCTTTACATGTGCATGAATTTAATATAAGAGTTGTCCTGCCCTTTGCAGCTATAACAGCTTCAACAATTCATCCCAAAGGTGTTCTATCAGATTGAGGTCAGGACTCTGTGCAGGCCAGTCAAGTTCCACACCAAACTCACTCATCCATGTCTTTATGGACCTTGCTTTGTTTACTGGTGCACAGTCATGTTGGAACAGGAAGGAGCCATCCCCAAACTGTTCCCACAAAGTTGGGAGCATAAAATTGTCCAAAATATCTTGGTATGCTGAAGCATTACGAGTTCCTTTTACTGGAACTAAGGGGCCAAGCCCAAGCCCTGAAAAACAACACCTGAATTCAATGGTTTGGAGGGGTGTCCCAAAACTTTTGGCAATATAGTGTATGTTAAAAATAGTAAAAAAATTGAGAGGTGAGGCAGTAACATTGCATTCCTCTGCTGTGTGTAATATTATCCAGTCTTAGTGAGCTCGTCTATAAATATATGCCTGTTCTCATGGGTGATGTGCCTTCTGATATAGAGGTCATGGAGAGGAGGAGGGCAGAGGGAACAGGGTGGATGGTGGGATGATTGAAAAGGAGGGCATAATCAGAAAGATCTACAACCCTGAGATGTGTGTGCATGTGTGTGTGTGTGTGTGTGTGTGTGTGTATGGGGCTCAGCAATGAATAGTTTTTGCTTAAAATAAAGCAGGTGCGTCAATCAATCAGGATTTGCTGTCTTCACCTGTTACTATTACACACACACACACACACACACACACACACAGATAAACATAGGTTTGTATACTGTACATAGTATTGTGCGCTTCTGCACTGGTGTCTATTCAGCACTACGTACTATTCATTGTAGTAATGTACATTATATTACAGAATTCCATAGGATTAGGTCATCTGATCCCTTCAGTTTTTAAAAAAAAAATATTATTAAAACGTTTAATAAATAATAATTTAATTATTATTAATTTATTAAAAGTTGGAGTGAATAAAAAAATTTAAATAAAAGACTCCTGGAGACTCCTTCCAAAAATGTGATGTTTTTATTTATTTATTTATTTATTTATTTATTTATTTATTTATTTATTTATTTATTCAGTCATTCATTCATTTATTTATTTATTTTTAATCTGGTTAGTAGTAGTCTCTAGAAAACTACAGATATCATTAAAAATGTCAGGTTTTGTGCAGCTGCAGACAGTTGTTCCATTACCTGCCTCTTTCTCTCTCTCTCTCTCTCTCTCTCTCTCTCTCTCTCTCTCTCTCTCTATCTATCTATCTATCTCTCTCTCTTAAATAATCTTAATAAACCAAAAAATGCTTATGTCATAAAAACCCTCTTGTCTCCCTGAAATTGAAAAACCACTGACATTAAAGAAAATCCTTCCAAATTTGCTGAATAAACATCAATAAATTACACATTTTATAATAACTTTTATGGCCACATCAGTTGTCTAATCATTAGACAAAAATAAAAAATTCTTTATATTTTCTTCTGGTAAAAAAAAAAAAAAAAATTCATCGTCTGGGGTTTGGTAAGTTCTAAAGTTTTTTGGGGATTAAAGATGTTCTTGATGTTTTGTTGTAGGTTTTTCATTGTAGAGTAGTATATTGGTTCCTCAGAATTAAAATGCAGCATACTTTACATCAAAGTTTAGTTTATTTTTAACGTTACATGCATCGAGAGAAAAAAAACAGCACTATGGGATTTACAAGAGATCTTTGGATGTTGAACGGTTTTAGCTTGAAGGGATTTAAACATCCCTTGTTGCAGGGTTCAGAGAACATTCAGTCTGCAAACCAGAAAGAAAAATCGAAGAAAACTTAACCCTTTTTTCCAGCACACTGGCACCCCATTTCCTTGGCAGAATGGAAGTTGATTTATTTTAAATCAGGAAAATTAAATGAATTATCATATCACCACAATTGTGATATAAAATCTTCTGTAAAGTCTTTCGGTGTGAGACGTGTGTTTTTCCCTCTGTTGGATAACCTTACATGGGATTTTAGTGGTTGAATTTAAGATGCTTTTGAACAAGCACTTGGGGCATCTCAGAGAGCAGAAATTGGTTTGATATCAACATTTCCTTAGTTTTGGAAGTATCCACGTGTTCACATTGCATACTATTTTGTATGAATCAGTTCTAATATTTTTTATAATCTCAGTCCAGGTTTTTTTCCCCCCATTTCTCTCTCTCGCTTTTTTTTTCTTCTCGTCCTCATATTTGTTTCCTTCAATCTATTTCTTTTTAAAAAGACACTCTTGTTTTCTGTAAGCACTCCATCTTTTTTCAATCTGTCTTCCTCTTGTTAGCTTCTCCTTCACACCGATCATTATTCATTCATCATTCCATCCTTCACAGCCTCCCCATCCAGATAAAGAGAAATGTGCTTTGGGCGCATCTGTGAGCACTGCAGGGACTTCTTCGAACCCCTCACAAGTGTGGTGGATCATGGAATAATGGCTCCAATAACTCAGTTTATGGCCTGGGGCGGAGAATTTGTCCCACTTTTCCCTGCCTGTAAACACAATAACACGGGCGCGGGATGACTCGAGATTCTGCACTTTCTCAGTCACTTTCAGCTCCAGCTCTGAAGATGAAATTCAGGCAACATATTCTCAATATCGCTATAAGGTAACATAAGCTGAATTTATAAAACTTTTAGAATGTGTTTCAGGAGGATAAATCCATCAGAATGATAAAAAAGACCGGAGTCTAGGAATCTGGTCTGTTTCTGCTCTACAGACATTTATCAAAGCCAGAATAGAGCGAGCGCACAGACTTCTATGATATTATAATACATCACAGATTGACTTTCTGACAGTAAATGGAGAAGACAAACAGGAAGACGGAAATGATTAGACTGATAATGTTATTATTTATGTTTCACAGGGTGGTGGCCAAGGCAAGTTCAAGACAATCTGAAATGAAGGTGAGACGGAGTTTGAAACTAAGTAAAGGTGGAAATCTTGACTCCAAAGGAAGTTTGCTTTATTTGGGCATTAAACCAATTAGGCTGTTTTCTTGAAGAAGGAAGTACAAATCCAATGAATCAATCAGTCAGAAAATGTCTTGAGATTAGACTTGAGTCCTCCAGTTCTGGTGTTTCATCATTCATTCATTCATTGTCTACCGCTTATCCGATCTACTCTCGGGTCATGGGGAGCCTGTGCCTATCTCAGGCGTCATTGGGCATCAAGGCAGGATACACCCTGGACGGAGTGCCAACCCATCGCAGGGCACACACACACTCTCATTCACTCACGCAATCACACACTACGGACAATTTAGAGATGCCAATCAACCTACAATGCATGTCTTTGGACCGGGGGAGGAAACCGGATCACCCGGAGGAAACCCCCGAGGCACGGGGAAAACATGCAAACTCCACACACACGGCGGAGGCGGGAATCGAACCCCCAACCATGAAGGTGTGCGGCAAACATGCCAACCACTAAGCCACCGTGCCCACCCGTGATTCATCATGAAAAAGCAAAATAAATATCAGTGTTAATTTAATGGGACACCCAGACTGACTGTATCACTAACACTAACACTAATCTCTAGTTGTTGTTTGTTTGTTTTACATTAATATATATATATATATATATAAAATCAGTAATAAATCTTGTCAGGAATTGAAGGCTGAGAAGATTCAAGCACATGCGAGTCAGTTTGTAATTTTAGTTTTTACTACAAAATAGGGTAAACTGTTCAAAACTGGGCAAACAAACAGATCGAAGGCTTGGATTGGTATAGTCTATGCTACATAACTATGCTACACAAGGGTTTAAATACACAAAATAATCTATTTTATAACAGGTGTGGGTAAAGGACAAGGGCACGTAAGGGAATAATGTCAGACAAGATCAGAATGAAAACATAGACTCACATGGAGGCATAAACAAACACATAACTATGTGAAAGTCCATGCCATAAGTGCTGTGGGCTGCTCTGTACGGTGAGCAGCTCGGCTCACTGCACTCAGTGAAAAGGGAAGGTTCTTGGCATGATTTAGTTTTCAATACAGTGGAACCTCAGCATACGAATGCCCTCCATTACAAGTTTTCGCCTTAAGAATTGAAGAAATTTGCATCAGCATACAAAGCATTTTCGGCATACGAACAAACTGGACCGAATGCCGGCTAAGTTGCGCGTATGTCCGGGAGCCGTTCAAAACTTGTTTGCATCAGTGGAAAGCCAAGTGAAAAGCTAAGTGATTTTTCAGGCATGGTTTTGTCGACAGATTGGTGGCGTGGGTTGTCTGTTCTATTTTTAGCCCAAGCTTGGTGGCACGACTTCCTGTGAGGACATGGAATGCTTGGCTTGGGTCAGTTCTTTGTAAGCAGCCATACAGTTTACATACATTTCGTATTGGTAATATTGGTAATATTTTTAGATGGCTGGAACGGATTTTCTGCATTTACGTTAATTCTTATGGGAAAATTAGTTTCGCAATACAAATTTTCACCTTAAGAACTCACCTCCAGAACGTCTATGCCGAGTTTCCACTGTATCATAATAAAGTTGTTTGCATTCCCTTAAATTACTAATGCATAGCTGATGTATGTTTTGTGACACCCACAAAACTCCAGAAAAGGCTAAGCTGGCAGCTGAAAATAACAAAATGACAACAAAACTGTAATAAAGCTCAATTACAGCTACAACAGATACACGCTAACTCTTCCTCCTTTTAAACAGTGCCATTTCTTTTGTCTTGACTGTATTCATAGTGTTATTTGTCACGATTTATTTATTTATTTATTTTATGGATTGTGTTCTTTCAAGTCTTTAATATGAAATGATATGAAACGAGTTTCATTAAATTCTTTTGTGTATTCTTCTGTAATTTTGAACTCAAAGTTGTGTAAAAGACATATAATGCAAAAATAAAGAAAATATAATAATAATCCAGCAAGTATCTTAATTCTTCAGGAAAACCTTTGTTTGAGAAGAAAGCTTTTATTCCGCTTCATTAACTTTCATTCAGTATGCTTTAACTATGAATACAAACACCTGTGTACAACTGTTTACCGTGCATCATTTATTGCACATTTTTGTAGATTAAACCCTCTTTGTCCAAACCTCCAAAGTGCCACTCCTTTATTTACAGCTTTCAATAGATTTTATGACAAGCTCCTAATAAACGAAAAGCTTATAGAGACAAAAGTGAACACGCTCACATCCCTGTAAGAGCACACTTGTCACTACACATCTTTATTCATCCACACAGTTCAGTCCATCCAGCGCCAAATTATCACTTCCATTTTCATGCAAAGACGGGCTCGGATTGTGCTCAACGTTTTATTTATTTCATTAAGTTGTTTTTTTTTCCCCATACGCATAAACCAGTACCACTGTGCGTGTACGGTGAGTCAGAGCTGGATAATTGCAGTCATCAGTAAGTAAATTACATGACACAGTTCATTCACTGGATGCCTGTCATCTTCGCCAGCTCTCTTAGTGAGACGCTGTTCCTGCGCGACCCAGTGTTGACAATACAACAGCTGATGACAAAAAGCCACCCAGCAAGTGAGTTAACGTGACCCGACAGCAACAGTTCCAGCTCATGGTTCCTGTCAGATGATGTCTCCGTTTTACAGCAGAACTCATGATTGGTCAAAAATAATAAACAAATAAAAAAAAAAAAACAAGGAAATACATGAAGTGTGGCTCACAGTTGTTTTACTAAGTGCGTCACGTAGACAGATCGACACACAAATGTGACCCCAAATGACTTAGCAGCGTCATTCACACACACGCCAGACACTTAATTAGCATTGTGTCCAGATGGCAACGTATTGTTTTTAAATCAATGGAATTCCAAATAAAATTTGTTCAACTCTTCCAGTCAGTCCTTGCAGATCGCACACTTCATCACCTCAATCCGTACGGATTCATTTTCAATTTATTTTTATACATTTGATCTGTACAGAGACTTCAGTTTCAGTCTGTAACCAACTTGACGTGTGTATTTCTTATTATATATTTGTGAGTATTTCTGAGTTTATTATTATGCACATTAAATCCTTGCCTTCTTGGTTGCTCTTGTGTTGTGCTTGTTGTGACACCAAATTTCCCCTTGGGGATTAATAAAATAGTCTCTACTCCACTACTCTCTACTCTACTCTACTTAAATACAAGTGTATGCAAGTGCAAACCAGACAGACATTCATCCAAATGACATCAAGAGTGGTTGCGTCTAGTATATTGTCAGCTACTGCCATTGAATTAAGGCCAAAAGGAAAGACAGAGACTGCACAATCATTCTGCACAAAAGAAAGCAAAGGAGGTGATGCAACAAAGAGAATTTCAGCACGATTACGTGTACTACAATAACGTAAAACAGTCCTGTTTGATGTGACACATGAATACGCCAACCTTCAACCTTCAATCTCCGTCAAATCTTAGATATGGAGCTGTTAAAGCCGGCAATACAGCAATCTGTCTACACATCTAGTAGCTGAATTCAGTGAGTATACCAAACAAGATAATGGAGAACATGAGGAAGTACTCTCCTGACCTTAACTGAATGGGTGAACATTCATACCTATCTCAGCATAAAGCAGATTACAGCAGGGCATCTCCCAGAGAATCATCCCAAAAGATATCTAAAGTGAGCAGTAAAACTGGCCTGAATCTGGGATAGGATTCTAGAGGACTTCTGTTTTCTGCTTGACAACCAGGCCCCAGACAAAAAGTCCTCTTTGTAGGAGTTGTCAAATAGTAGAACATGAGGATGTGGTAGGTACAGAAACCTCCTCACTAAGCGAGAGAGAGCTTCTAAAACATTAAAAAGTATGGAAAACCTCTGGGGCATTAGATGCATTGCATGACTTTTGCAATAAGACTCCTTCATTCAAGAGTCATCGAACAGAAAGACAAAAAATGTGGAGAAGTGTTCAGTGTTGAAGCTTAATTGGTCATGGAGACAAAGAGGGTTGTGAGTTTGTAAAAAGTAGGCAGCTCCTGCTTTGCACTACATAGCCAGACCCCCATTAAATGGATGGGGGGGGGTCCCCAGAAACTTGAAGGAGATGAAAAGAGGAATTGTGGAGCTGTAAAATGGGAATAGTACTGGAATTTCACATGATTTCTACTTTGTGCTAAACAACCAGAGCTCCCATTAAAGAGTCTGGGGCTGGATTCATTGAATACTCCAGGGGAGATGGGGTGGTTGTCGGTCCCCAAGCTTTGTCAATAATGAAGAAAGAGAAAGTGATTGTGGATCTGTAAAAAGGGAGCAGAACTCTGAGCTGGAATTTTACATGTATTCTGGTTTGTGCTAGACAACCAGAGCTCCCACCATAGACTCTTGGCAGGATTTATTAAATACTACAGAGGAAATAGGGAGGTGGTGTTTCCTGAAGCTTTGTCAATAATGGAGAAAGAGAAAGGGATTGTGGAGCTGTAAAAAGGGAGCAGAACTCTGAAAACCTGAACTGGAATTCCCCAAGGCTTCTACTTTGGGATTGACAAAAAGAAATCCCACTAAAGACTCTGGGGCAGAATTCATTGAATACTACAGGGAGATGGGGTGGTTGTGGGTCCTGAAGCTTTGTCAATAATGAAGAAAGAGAAAGGGATTGTGGAGCTGTAAAAAGGGAACAGAACTCTGAAAACCTGGACTGGATTTCCACATGGATTCTGGTTTGTGCTAGACCTCATGGGTAGGAGTTGTTCAATAGTAGGGAGGAGATGGTGAGGTGGTGGTCCAGATTCTTTGTCAACAGTGGTGAATGTAAGAGGGATCAATTGTGGAACTCGTGGAACCTGGTCCACCGCTTCTGCTTTGCAATAGACAACCAGACCTCCCAATAAACCTTTTACATAAAACTTTTACTGGTAATCTTCAGTTATTTTAACTTTCTTAAATTTAAAGTAATAAACAGTCCTATCCAATTCCAGGATCGTCTGTACAGAATAGGACACAATTGGCAAGTCAGCATCCTAATCAATTGTTTACATCTTAGACGTTTGATGATTGGTACCATTTTTTATAAAATTAGAATCCATCAGCAGTCGTTACTTAACGCTACTTAAGATGTGTACTGAGAAACACAACACCACATAAATCATTTTTGATTAATTTGCGCTAATTCTGTCCTGAAGGATTAGTGGTGCAGATCGTATGCACAAAGGACCTGTACGGATCCGTGTTCTTGTTTCAACCAATTAGTAACGCACCTGATTCACAATCTCAGTTGTTAATGATGATAACTGGTGCTTGCACAGTTGAGTCAAGTGCGCAATCCTTGAGGAGCAAAAGGCTTTTAAGTAGGTGAGACTTGGGATTGTTGCTGCAGAGGAATGTGAGACCCTGAGGCACCCCGAAGGAATGCTAAGAATGCAATGCGTGAAGCGAGAAAAAGATGTGCAGAGTCACTGGGGACAACGAAAAAGGTAGAATGTATGAAGTGGAGAAACAGATGTGCAATGTGCTCTGGGACAGAGATGTACACATCAAAGAAGAGAGATTTACATTACGGCCTTTTAAACCTAAAGTTGAGCTTGTGTTTTTATCTTGCAAGTCTGGAAAGACGTGCGAGACCTCGTAGTTCACTTGTGAATGCTAATGGCAGAAGGTATATGCACAATGCCTTCAGGGACGGCTGAGTGATGTGTCCTCGGATACGTCTCTGACAGCTCATCTACACCATCATGCCCTATAAGTTCAAGCAGAAACCCAGTCAAACGTTATCAGGAGCTTTTATCCTTCCTTTACATCTTTTAAAGGAGACGACGCCATAAAAAAGTCTTGTAAGAAAATGCACGATGCATTCAGGGATTTATTTGCCTAGCTGCCCAGCAGTGGTAGATGATTAGTTATCATAAGAACATAATAATGACAACAAATTTTGGAGAGAATTTTGGTCTCTTTTTTTTTTAAAGAAGTTTCCGGTGTAAGTGCTTCAGGTTTCTTGATAAAATAACAAAATTGCATGTGTTTTGTGTTTAATAACTTCAACAGAGAGAAAAGGAGAGAAAATGACGAGGAAATTATTATTTGCATATGTTCCGCAACTCTAAATGTAACTACAGAAGAATTTTTTATTTTTTTTTTAAAAAAAAGGTTGCTGCTTGCTGATTTATTACCTCGAATAATTCCCTTTTCACAATGTAGTAAACAACCTAATAAAAGCAAGAAAACTGAAAGTCAACATGGAATGCATATTAAAAAGATCTCAAATTGTTTTCTCAAGGAAGGTCGAGAATCCTGAATTAATAAAAAAAGTAAAAAAAAAAATTACTAAAAAACACACAGAAATTAACGACTTTACAACAATCTTTTTTTTTTTCAATTTAAATTCTTAGAGAAAAATATTTAAAATACATGTTTTGTAATGAATTTCTTTAGATTCTAAAATCATTTCACAGAATAGTTCATAATAATCTGTAGCTGTACCATGCAATATGTACAGTCTATACAGACTCCTAATAAATGAGTATGGTTGAAATAAGCTTAATTTAATTTCCAGTATAAAATATAAAGTATAAAAGTACAGCTTTTCCTTAAAAAATACCACATCTCTAAAATGCAAGCTAGCATGCCTCAATGCTAGTGCTAGACATAAAGATTTCTATATTGATGACAAGTAGAGGATCTCCCCTTTGCCCCGATTAGTTGGATTGTTGGGGATTTATATCAGGGGTTCTCAACCTTTTGCAACTCATGGCCCACCAATGACTGTTTAAAACCCTTCTGAGGACCACCTTTCCAATCTGACGATGTGACGTGATTGGTGTTGCGATATTTAAGTGAGTGTTTTTGATCATATACATTCATAAGAACAATTAGATAATTAGAAAATAACAAGATTTGTCAATTAAAAAATAAATAAAAATTAATTCTGGGGCTCATTGATAACAGATATTTAACTGACAGCTGCCAAAATGTGAGAAAAGCATTTACAAAAAATTCTAAAAAAAAAAAAATAATTCTAAATAAGCGAGATCTGACTCCATATTTAATTGCCTTCAAACAAATTCAGATAAAGTCAGTTTTTTATTTGTCATTTGCACAACTGACACGTTGAAATTCTTATGGTGTTATAAATATTGTTTTTCCCCTTGATTCCATTATATTTAGTTCCACATTATTAGGCCCCACACCGTGCAAGCTTTAATGTCTAAGCTGATGCCTATAGTTTGATCAGGACAATTACTCAGACCCCCAACCATTAGTGGTATCCAAGATCAGCTTTGTGATCACCCCATGACATCTGAACCCCCCACTGGCTCCCTGCAGCACCTCCTGCTTTACCAAAGCCTGCATGAGTTACCCGGTGCCTGGACGTTAATCCGTCTCCATTAAAAACACATCGAGAGGCCATTAGATTTGGCTCTGACAGAGCACACACACAGGTAAGAAAATGATCATTAACTAGAGATAGACAGCTCTCATTACAAAACTCAAGTTACGCCCCTTCTAGGAGATATAATCAGCTAGGTTTAAAAACGGAAACCACCTGCAGGGAAGCCAACAAGCCTCCTCTGAGCCTCTCAGTTACTTCTCCTATCTGATTACAACTTGTATTATATGCTTTCTCCTGCTATCTGGATTTGACACGCTCCACCGGTGTAAGTGCAGCCCCATTGATCCGGCCTCAACGATAAGAATCCGCTGCCTATCTCGAGCCACCAGACGCGTTCATCTTCATGCGCTCCATTAACACCGTACAAGTGGTGCAAGCGTGCTTCAGACTAACTGTGCAAATAAGCTGACCTTACAGAAAAAAAAAAAACATATTTCAGCCATAAAAACTAGCTTATGGCTGTCGTCTTTCCTTCTGCGAGCGTCATGTGCCAGGCGAAAGACACTTCTCCTTTGAGAATGATCAAAAGAGGCACCATTACTTTTAATGGCGCTGGCAAGGGAAGCTGCACACTATGTAGCGCTCCAAAAATATCAGCGTGTATACAGTAACACATAGCACAACACATAAAAGTGCACTAAAAAAAGAGAGAGAGAGAGAAGAGATAGGAATTTGTATTAGTGAAGTTTTTTTAAGCTGCAATAAAATCACCAAGCAACACTTTGCGAAGTACAAACACACCCAACAAAAGAACGCACATTTCAGGCCTCTCCAACTGTTTACTCTTGGCCACTGCCAGGTTCTGTCTCTCTCTCACACTAGCGTTTCACTGGCTCATGCTTTCCACACACACAGATCGCATCTTTCCTCCATCCTTATGTTGATGTCAACACGAAGCAGCACTAAGTTTGAATAAACGAATTACGAAGAGGCACGACACGGTGATATCCAATCAATCTGTATCTGTGATTTAATTCCAAAATTTACGTCAATATTTATGTGATTAGGCGATTATTCAGGGATTACAATGCCGTGTATAAGAATTCACACCCTTTAGACAACATGGAAGACTTTATTTGGATAAAACATCAAAATAATCAACACAAAGTAGCCTGTAATATTGAAGAGGGCTGGAAAAGTTTCTAGAATTTTCCAAAATAGAGTTTCTAAAGTTATTTACAAATAAAAATGCCTAACTGCAGCAGTGTGAGGGCACCAGAAAACACGATCCCTACACTGAAGCATGGTGGTGGCAGCATCATGTTAAAGGTTATTCTTGGCCTCTTGCTTGCTTCTCTGACTTATCCCCTCTTTATCTTCTCACTTATTTTTGGTTTCCTTTAAATAATGGATTTAATGATTTTAAGTTATTTTCCAGAATGTTGTCTTGGACTTAGATTCTTGTTTGTTTAGGTATGTTCACTAATATATTCTGGGGTCTTTCAGGTAAAGGTTTGTCAAGATCATGTGACACTTTAATAAAGTTCAATTTAATCAGTTCGACCACAACAAAAGATTTGCACTGTTTTTTTTTTTATTATTTATTTATGAATAATTTATATCTAAATAAAACAGACAGTGAGCTCCCTCACACAAGGCTCCCATTTGGGGCATGTAGGATGCCACTAAGGGCAGGTAGTTTTAACCAAGCAACCAGGCATCTCATGTGGATTTGTCATTCATTGCTACGTGGGCCGGTAGGACATAGCATTTATATTTGCTAATACCTTATTAGTAATAATCCAGTACATTTAATAATTTACCACAACTGTGTTTTATGTTTTTTAATTTTTGACAGATAAATTAATCCAGGTATTTAGGTATTTAGTATTATAACAATGTTTTAGCACTGTGTTTGTTACAAGATGGCATCTTAGGAAGCATTTACGCAACTCTTGTTGTTAGCATAGAATAACATAGAAAAAAGTATAACAATGGCTTACATCTAATTTAACTTGTCAAAATACAGCCTTTAACATCACTGTAGTAAATGAATACACATCTGCTTCACATCTGGATGAAGTTGACAAAGAAATAAAGGGTAGGACTACCCATTTCAATCATCATCTAGCTATCTGTGTAGCACAGATATCGTATAGATAACATGTCCACTTAGTATTTCATGATAAATATTCCAACATGTGTGTGGCATCCATCGGTATCTCCTCATACGGTCCCTTGCTACCGTATCATGTGCAGCGTTTATCACATCGCTTACGGTTTGAAAGGTCAAATCAAAGTTGCCTCAAGCTAAAGCGACACGGCTCTCGACACAGCAGAGTGTTTGCGGCCCGTCATCGGTAGGCAGGCGAAGAATATTAATACTCATTTACTCTTTCCACGATGCGCAGCCTGGAGCAGTTGCCCATTCCAGCTATAGCTGGCACAAACACTGACACTGTGTGAGCTGAAAAGAAGAAAAGGAAAAGCTACAGCCAGTGGGTGAGCAAAAAGTGGAGCTAAACACACATTCACCCCCACAGAGACATACACAGATATGGATACACACACAAATCCATGCTACTCCGTCTCAATAAGTGTACAGACTTGTTCATTAGATGACATGCCAAGACTAATACATGCATTTGAGTCAGAATAGTAGGGTGCTGTTAGTCATGCTTATTAGTCTGAATTAGAGCAAAATCAATACTTTGGGTTTGTTTGTTATTCAATTCAGTTTATTCGAACAAGCAACCTTAACCTTTTTTACCAGTGTACTGGCTTTCCATTACACAGGCAGAATAGAAATTGACTTATCAAACATTGTATAAACAAATGAATTATTTTATCGCTGCAAATCTGATATAAAATGAGTCAGGACTCTGCTGGATAACCTTACTCAGAATTTTAATGGTTGAAGAAAAATTTTAGACACTTATGAACACTTGGGGCATCACAGAGAGCAGAAATGGGTTTGAGATCAGCATTTACTTTGAAGATAGAAAGATCATTGATCATTGAACAACTTTGAATATTTTGCCCCATTAGGCTAGGAAAAAATAAATACGTATATAAAAAACTACAAATTCTTAAAGCTCTGAAGGTCTACTTTGATATGAGCTTCATATTCAAGAACCACTGTGGAGTATGACATGACAAAAACACTCAATGCTGAACATGTACACAACAAAACAGGATCAAATTCCATTTTTTTGGTGTCTGGGAAAAAGAGTTAAATGTATGGATGTTATAGGCATAGGTTTATGGACAATTTAAATCCCTAAACATAAAAAAGCAATGCTTTAACTCCATCAGTGATTTTTTTTACCCAGCATACCCAATAGGGAAAGTTTCTGTAATGGTTTTAATTTGCATACTAATCCCTGAGAAAGTTAAAAGGTTGGTGAAGTAGTGATTGGTGCACCTTATTTAATTACCAATTAGGATATCACAGTATCCTGCTGAGTATGAGACACTGAGTTTCTTGGCCATGAAAAATCATGGGGAAAAAAAGAATCACAAAAACCATACAGTGACTCACAATTCTGTTATACACACATGAGATGATTAGCTCGCAGTAAATTCATGGGTTGAATTGATGTGATCCAATTATGATCCTTAAAGGAACAAAAAAAGAAGAAGCGGACACATGACGTGCAAGTTTGTCTTACTAACCATGTGAGGACCTTCCTCTGACTTTTTTGTTTTTTGTTTTTTTGAGGAGGAGGAGGAGGAACAGCTACATGTCCCCACAAACACAAAACTGTCATATATTTATATCCCAGTGGTGACATGAGGTCCCCAAAAAGACATAAAAACATGCCACACACACACACACACACACACACACACACACACTTCATTTAGAGGAAAGGAAAAGTCCTCCTTAAACAGGTTTGAGATCAGAAAAGACTATTAGTGATTGTAAAGTATAGCGTTAAAGAAAACACACACACACATGAACACACATTTCATTTAGAGGAAAAGAAAAGTCCTCCTTAAACAGGTTTGAGATCAGTAAAGACTACTAATGATTGTAAAGTACAGCGTTCAAGAAAACACACACACACATGAACACACATTTCATTTAGAGGAAAGGAAATGTCCTCCTTAAACAGGTTTTTAGTTCCGTAAAGACTTTGTCACTGATTGCAATGTATAGCATTTAAGAAAACACACCCACACACACAAAACATTCCAGACTTTAATTGCACAGTGAAATTACTTCTTAACTCAAACTCGAATCAGAGGTGTTGACCTGGTGCTACAACCTTCTACCTTCTAAGGTTCCTTTGTATGAATTCAGCTACGGGTTCACATGCACGATCGATTTACATGCCGACGCGTGACTGATCAGCTTATCCCCTGAGATAAGCTAATGTTATTAAGTTACAATGTACAATGTTACACCACACACACACTCACACACAGACACTTTAATCGTTGAGGGCTGGAGAGGACAGCACACAAACAACACTTTGTACAAAATATAAAGATAATCAGACCACAATGTTCTGACTATTATATGACAGTCTAATGGTTGCCATGACTCCACACAAACTCCCCGGTCCTTTCTGCGCACGTCCAGATATCCCGTCTAATATATGTGAAGTGTTTGAATTTGTAACGGTAAAGGCTCAGCCAAAACCGACCTTGTTTACATCGCCATCATCTTTTTCTCTCTGAGTGAGAAAACAAGAACAAAGGATTACGATGATAAATGAATCGCTGTCTGATTTTTTACGATGCTTAACAACGGGAAGTGAGGTGCTGCGTCGAGATGATGTATATGCTAGAGTTTTAATTAAAGGCACTTAGCTTCTTTAACGGTCATTAAAGAAATCATTCAGACAAAACTAAAATGTACAACAAATAAAATTTGCCTGTTACCGCCACATGTAGCAGGTCATTAGTTGGATCGATAAAACTGATGTTGCTAATAAGTGCAAAAGATCTACAATATCATACACTTCGCTAAAGATTGTGTTTGCAATTTTGTGTTCTTTGGAACCATGTTTTGCAGTTATCTAGAACTTAAAATGGCTCAAAGGGTGCAAAAAAGAAAAGAAAAAGCAAAAAATTATTGAATTGAATCTGCTTGTTTTGCAATCCTCAATTTCAGAGAGTTGGTGTGATCCAAAGTGTTTTGTAAGATAAAAACACTTTAGTTTCTTCCAAATTTGATGATGTTTACGTGAAGTGCTGGAAATAAAACTGTCTGCCATTCAGTTGACTAAACATGAGCCAGCTTAGCTTCTGGCTTTGATGAAAAAATTGATGAAAAATATATTTACAGTTATGTAAATGACTTAACTTCAAGCTAAGAAAAGCTTCCAGCTAGCTAGGGGCATTAGATCAGAAAGAGATTTTTTTTTATTTATTTATTCATTTATTTATTTATTTACAGATTTCTTCTGATTAGACAGCTTGATTATTTTTTTTAGAAAAAAAAAGCTGAAAGCTGTTTATACTTCTGGCCAGTGAACAAAACATAAAATCAAATTAAAAAGACTTATAGCTATAAAACTATTAGCCAAGTCATCCAAGGTCACTATTGCCTGTTATCTGCTTATCCAGACCTAAGCACAGCATTTCATTTAACAATTAGTTGAATACCCTTGACATCAGTTTTATTTATTTTTTTTGTTTGCATTTTAGTAAAATTAGCTTTGATATAAACATCAGCCATCAGTTATATGTTGGCTTATTGACTCCATTTGTTAGATTTAGTCAGTTTCATGTAAGTCTCATTTTTGCCTGAATATTCCTTTAAATCTGCAAGTTTAAATCCCCCGACAGGCAGAAAGCCACTGTTGGGTCCACAGGCAAGACCCAAAACTGCTTAACTATGCATTTGGATTGAATTTTGCCTCACTTTTCCTGTTGAATAAAATGTCAAATGTAAATTAGTATGTGAATGTGATCGGGTACAACAGGAACCTGGCCTTGTGCTGGCAAAACTCTCAGATAAGATAACAGAACATTTCTATTCTTCTGGGAAGGAGGGTTCGGCAAAGAAAAAAAAAGACAAGCTCCTAATACCTCAGGATGTTCGATAGGATTCAAATATATGTTCAACAATATATTTTTCATCCTCTGTGGAAAACTACAAGTAGATAGAAGTTGAATAAAATAGAATAAATAATAAAATAAAAAGAATGAGAGTTGATCGTTTTCTTACAGCAGCATGCACAAGTGTTTTATTTCCAAGCAATCTGCCAACAGTTACTCTCGCTTATACTCAAGACAGAAGTTGCAGGTTGTTGCATTACTGAGAAGGTACAAGCTCCTTTGTCCTGGAAACCTTCCCCTGGTGGAAAACATACCACTGTAACCATTAAAATTCATATAAGTGGAGTATAAAAGTGCGCCATATAAATCCAAGTGAATGAGCCATTATTCATTAATTCATTGTCTGCTGCTTATCCGATCTATACTCAGGTCACAGGGAGCCTGTGCCTATCTCAGACGTCATTGGGCATCAAGGCAGGATACACCCTGGACAGAGTGCCAACCCATCACAGGGCACACACACACTACAGACAATTTAGAGATGCCAATCAACCTACAATGCATGTCTTTGGACCGGGGGAGGAAACCCCCGAGGCACGGGGAGAACACGCAAACTCCACGCAGCAGAGGCAGGAATCAAACCCCCAACCCTGGAGGTGTGAGGCAAACGTGCTAACCACTAAGCCACCGTGCCCCTATTCGTTATTAGAAGGAGTGTATTAATATAGACTAATTCTGGCCAATCAGAATTGAGAATTCAAGAGCACTCTGGTATTATAAAGCCCAATAAGTGTATGAAGTGTCATGATGATGGTATGATGTTATTAAAAGGGTTATTTACAAGTGATAGTATGTTGCTTTGTTGATGTTAAATGAAGCAGGTGTTAAGATTTAGGTGTGTAAATTACTTGAAAGCTTCTTGCTGTATTTTGTTTCAACAGTCTTTATTTTTCACTTAAGCTAGGTTTATACAGTAAAAGTAATTTTCAGCCTGATTTTTACACTGTGAACAGTTTTTCTGCTTATGAATTGACATTGGAGATCTTAGAACATAGAGGATGGGTAGCATTGATGGTACATTTAAGGCACCTATATCCAGAGAAACTTACATTTTATCTATCTGAGATGAGCAATTGAAAGTTAAGGGCCTTGCTCAAGGGCCCAGCAGTGGGAGCTTGGTAAACCTGAGACTTGAACTTGCAACCTTCTGATCAGTAAACCAACATCTTAACCACTAAGCTACTACTTCCCCTACCACCAAGATATGGTTGTGTCAACGGAGAAAGGAAAAAGTGTGTGCCACCACAGTGCCAGTGAATTGTCAAGCTCACTAATAATAACTTGGTGGCAGGCCAACAGTCTCTAACTGAATGTCAACAAATCATAGGAACTGATTGTGCTAAAGACAGCAGCAGAACTCCACTCCACTCATGATTGGCAGCACCCCTTCATTTGTTGAGAAACCAAGTAACTTTCAGGTAACTCTGAGTACCTAATCTAACCTGGACTCTTCACATCCGAACTCCAAACAGTGCTGTTACTGCCTAAGGTTGCTAAGGAAATATCAGATCTCCGCAGTGATCTTGAAAACTTTCTATCCTGAATGTCTACTGACTCATCTCAGTGCGTCTCAGTGTGGAACGGAAACTGCACCATCCAGGACCGCATAGCACTGCAGAGAGCAGTGCGCCTAGCTGAGAGGATCTCCGGGTCTGCTCTCCTCTTTCTGCAGAACATCAACACCAGATGACTCGGTAGATACCAGAAATGAAATATTAATCAAAGACTCTGATACCCACCCTGGTAAATGTCTATTCAGCCTGTTGCAATCAGGCAAACATGGTCATGTGGTCCAAAACTGAGTGGCTCAGGAGGAGGTTTTGGCCTCAGGGCATCAGACTCCTCAACACAGACATATCCAGAAAGTCTCATTTAATCCTTTGTCATCCTGCACACTGCACTTTTACTGTTACTACATGGAACTCACCCAAATATTTAATACATCACCGTGACCTCTTCTTATTTCATCTTATTTCTATTCATGCTGTTTAAAGTGTGAACGTGACAAATAAATATCTGGAATTTTAAATCATCGTGCCATCTGACACTGAGGACATGGTCTTCTCAGGAATTTGGCCAAGATTTTATTGGGATCTCAGTGTGACACACCAAAAATAATATCAGATGCAGGCCTTTGGATACATATTGGAGACTGATCTATACAAACTTCCCAGGTCCCCTGTTCAGTGCAGCCTCCGGTGTTACATGATCAGTCACTTTTACAAGCTTGTCAATGTATGACAGATTTATGTCAGATTTACTAGCCGGTGGGCGGGATTAGTGGTGGTGGGGGGTGGGGGGTCTGGGGGGTTTAGTTCTTCAGACTTCTTGTCTCATTATGAAAGTTCCTTTCCTTCATGTTATACAAGCCTTTTTTGTTCCTACATGGACTGCTAGCTGTTCTAATTATTCCCCTGGCTGCAGACACCACTGCTGCTAATTAAGCTAAATTAGCAGCACAACTAGAACTGTTGTTCTGGATGCATGCATGACTCTGTGCCCCCTACTGATGCTCTATGAATCGGCTGTTCTCAAGGATGTGATTTCTGGCTAGTGGTGACTACGAACAGCACCTCCTGGGGATTTAAGAAGAGATCAGTAAACCAATATGGTGATGGAGTATGCTAGATATGCTAGAACCCAGCCAATTTTCAGGCTAAATGCATAAGGAAGGAGCTGTGAGTTGGATGAAGTTTATGCATGGTGACATCATCAGTGCTGGTGTAACTGTGTCAAAGTGACATTTGCAAGAAACTTCATCACAGTACTGGTTGGGTAGCTGTTCTGTTTATATGCACTATGAGGCAAAAAAATTCATCCTTGTCCTTAACAACACACCTCACCGTACCCTTACTGTCAGCTCACACCTGTCTGCCAATCTGGAAAGAAATAAACTGGCTGCTATGTATATCTAATGGGGCACAACCAGGCAGTCTAACTCTCTGATTTGAGTGTGTGTGTGTGTGTGTGTGTGTGTGTGTGTGTGTGTGTGTGTGTGTGTGTGTGTGTGTGTGTGTGTGTGTGTGTGTGTGTGTGAAGTAAAACCCCTCTGTGCCAGTGTGTGCAGCCTGAGTGTGATTTAGGTCAGGGTAAGACATCTAGGATATATAACCCATCGATCGAAGCCACCATAAGAGATGTTGATTGAGCATTTCAAAATTTATAAGAGTGCAAATATGCTCCTTTCCAGCAACATGTCCCAGACGAATCCGTGTCTCCAAACTAACAAAGTCAGCTCATGGCTTCATTTCTCTGCCGCATCTCTGCAAACCCGGAGATTTTCGCCTTCTCCCCTACACAAAGGAGGAATTTAGTTTAGCATGTGGTGGTGCAGTATAATAAAAGAATGATGGGGATTTGTGGAATACGTTTAGTCATTTTCTCCACTAGGACTCAGACTGTTCTCTTGGTCTGCAAGCTTTTTAAGTTTTTTTTTAAGTTAAATCTTCTGAATTTGACAGCACAATGCACAAAGTTAAGGATTTACTGTCAGCTTTAATTGCATGATATAAGACTTTGCAATATAAGACGGTTTATGTTTGGCATAGGTTTTTATAAGGAGAACATTTTTCAGCATTTATGAAAGGAGTCTCCAATTCCAGCATTTTGTAACAGAAGATGTTCCTTTAAAACATTTTTTTGGAAAGAATACTTCCGCTAATGCCTTTCCAATTTCTTGCTGACAAGAAAAATGTTTTCCTTTGTTTGTTCATGATTTGTGCTATTAAAGTGTTTGCAGCTGCTGTAACATAAGTGAAAACGTGTCTCGTGGACAGTACACAACACTAAATGTAACTGCAAATGGATAAATGTATTGGAAAATAATCAACTTTCAAAGTCAAAGAAGCTTTATTGTCACTTCAACCATATATAGCTGAAGCAGTACATGGTGAAATGAAACAACGCTCCTCCTGGACCAGAGATGCTACACAGAACAAAAACGAAACACGGGGTGATGCGGACAAACATGAAGCTAAACTAAGGTGCAGAATTTTTAAACTAAACATACAACATAAGTGCAGGGAATGACGAGACAGTGCAGACAAACAAGACACATAACGTCGACTGTGTGCAAAAAGAGAACAGTATTTTACACTGAGTGCAAAAAACGTTTCCATCAATTTTTTATTCCCCCCCACACACCACAACCCTGTTGTGTTTAATTCCTAACAACAATGCTAAAAGGTTTATGCACCCTTTGATTTTCCTTCCTTTATTTTAATTCATGCATACATTTTTGTCATGTGAATAATCAGCTTCTTAAGATAGATTGGGTCAAAATTTATTTAGACTGCAGATCAACAGTTACCCAAAAAATGCAGGTTAAAGACTGACTTTATTTTTCCTCCCTAATAAAGACGTTTCATTTTAGATCAGTTGGTTGTGAGATTTTGTTCTTGGTTCCTGTGACTTTGATAGGCACATGATCACATTAGGTCAATTTTATACCCAAGCCTTGGAGTGGACACATTCAAGGTTCCAGCTACTTGTCAAGGCTGTAAGATGAAGGTTCATTTCATCTTTACAAGTATGGAAGAGGATACGACAGATGGCGGTTATGGGTTAGAGAGGGAACATGATGTTCTCTACTCCTATGCCGCTCTTGAGTGATCTTTACACATTATAAAGGAGAAATCTTTTGAAGATTTAGATTGTTAGATTTAAAACAAGAGCATTGTTATATCACATGTAGGTGCATTTTATTTTTTTAGAACTTTGTCTTCAGTTATATTTTTTGTATATGTATGCTTTAAGTCTACAGCATCATGGACCCCTTTAAAAGATTCTGTTGTATATCTCTGCTCACTTCCTCTACATAGGAAATCTCCATCACTGAAGCCACATCATGACTCAACACGGCTTGTTTAATACGTCCGACGTTCTCCTGAAGGGGTTTCACTTCCTTGGAATTAAATCTGGGGTATAAATAGCACCGTGCCATGTCAAGGCATCATCATAATCGATAAAGCGCCTTTGAATTACATTACAGTGCCCTCTTATGGCTATAGCGTTCAGTTCAGTTCAGCTCTTGGAAGGGGATTTGAGATGGGGATGGAGAGGGAAAAGATTCATGCATTTCATTTGCATTCTTTCATACGTGATTCTTCACAGCTTCACAGGATTACAAAATTGCTTCTCTACACTTACAGAAGGATACAGCAGGAAATTAGATTTGCGCATTTTAACACTGGTGTGATTTAGAGTATCTAAACTGGGCATGGAAATGGAGGACACTAGACATTGCCTGAAAACTAGAAAGCATTCTGAGAGATTAGAATTTTTTTTTTTTTTTTAAGTGAAGCTCAACAGGTTTAAGTGAGTAAAAATGTAATGTAGAAGTGAGTTCATACTTTTCTCAGTCTAACTACGTGTAATGACATACTATATTTTAGTTCAGTGTAGTTTGTAGGAGGAGTTTTGGATAAATAACTTCACAAATGAAAAGCGATCACAAACATTCCCGTGGTGTTTTATAAATTCTTGTAGTAACTTGTGGCTGGTTGAATTCTAAACCTTCTCCCTTTATAGATCCAATAAATAGAATAGGATATATCGGCTCATCCTAGTGTTCTCTCCTCCAACAGAAAGCAATTTGGGATCAGGCGTATAATTCACACAGAAAGGCTCCGATGAGCTGTTGTCACACACCACCTGTCTAATCAGCATCATGCCAAGGTGAGTGATGGGCACGGAGCATGCCCCTTCACACCCACGACTTTCATTCATGCACCACATCTCAGCAGAAAACGCGCCATTCCACCAAAAGTAAGACCTATTCACGCAAGACCATTGCTTCCATTACAGAAATTCAAGCGAGTTAAAAGTTCCCAAAGAGAAGAAGTGTTGCACTTACCTATCCTGGCATGAAAAATGGAGAATAGGGAAATATTTGCGTTTGTCTCCTGTTTTTTTTTTCTGCCCCCCTTTTTTCTCTGTTACTAGGGATAAATATAGCAACAGTCCAGGGGGCCCAAAATGATGGGTTTAAGTTTATACATAATGCAGAAGTTCATGAGACAAAAATCCTAGAAGATTCGGAGATCCGCATGCTTCCTGCTTTATTCTTCAATGCAGTTCTTAAGAAATGTTCATATCAACCCAGGCGGCTGTGGCACGCATTTGGCCATTAGAACATCATCAAGTGGCGTCATCCTCACTTTTTTTGTACTATTATTAAATATTGTTTCCCCGATTTTCTTGCAAGGAAAAGTGATCCAACATCACCTCATCATGTTCAAGCAGCTGAGCTCTCATGATGCATGCCCAAAGCTTTTGCATTTGCCTACTGTGCCCTGAGCGCGCACGTACGCGGAAGGTGGTGGTTTACGCGCGCGAACGGAATCTTTCTTTTTTTTTTTTCTCCTCCTTTCCTTTTCTTGCGCCGCACGCTCAGGGGACTCCCGAGTTCACGCAGCCGCACGCATCAAGTTGCGTTCCAGAAAATACAGAATGCGTGCGCGCAGCCGTGGGAACATATGTCCGGTCTTCGCGTTGACCCCACGATGAGTGGGAAAGAAGGAAGGTGCTACGAGCATCCGCGGGCAAAAATCTCGTCTCTCCGTTTGCGCGAAGTGAGAGAGCGTGCGCGCGCGCGCGCGTGTGTGTGTGTGTGTGTGTGTGTGTGTGTGTGTGTGTGTGTGTGAGTGTGAGTGAAAGAGAGAGAGAGAGAGAGAGAGAGAGAGAGAGAGAGAGAGAAAGAGATGCTTCTGTAGCACTCAACTCACAGAGCTACACTATCCAAAAAGGTTTTGTCTGAACCTCTAAAGGGTTCTTTGGTTTGTTGCATGTACAACCCTTCAACAAAGGGTTTCCCATGTGCACGATATTCCACCCATTATTCCACGATATTAGAACCCATTCGTAAATCTAGAACCATTGACCAATCCGCACAACCCCTGAGCAACCTTTTGTTGTAGGAGATGACCAAAAAAAAAAAACATCCAGAGCTGCATGGATAGTTTCCAATTCAGCACCACGGACAGCGAGCGCAAATTTGCGCCTCTGTGTATATAAGTTGAGAGAAGAAGGCGTGGCCCATGTGCCTGTTGCTATAAGTGAAGGAGGTGTGGCCTGTGTTCCTAGGGGTAAAAGTGAAGGTGGCGTGGCCTGTGTGCCTGTTAGTACAAGTGAAGGAGGTGTGGCCTATGTGGCTGTGCCAGTGAAGTAACAGTGACATTAAATGATGTAAAATACTGTAAAATGAGGTGCGTCTTATGTGTTTATACCAGTCCCAGGAAAGGAGTTGTGTCCTATGTGTTTACCAGTCCAAGAGTTAGATGCTTGGCCTCTGTAACTGTCAGTCACAATGAAGATGGAGTGATGTCTGCTAATGAAGAAGGTGTAGCCTCTGTCTACTAGCCATAGTGAAGAAGGTGTCCCCATCAAGGAGACTACTGATTAAAGTGTTGGACTACTGATACTGATAGACTACTGATCAGAAGGTTGTGAGTATGAATCCCAGGTCCACCAAGCAGCCACTGCTGGGACCCTGAGCAAGGCCCTTAACCACTCAGTTGCATAAAAAAGAGAGATCAAATGTAAGTCACTCTGGATTAGGGCATCTGCCAAATGTTGTAAATGTAAATGATGGAGGCATAGTTTGTGTCCTCTACACAAGTCAGTACCCATGAAGAAGGTGTAGCCTCTGTCTACCAGCTATAGCGAAGGAGGTGTGGCCTCTGTGACAATCAGTTCTAGTGAAATACGCGTGGCCTATGTAACTTCCAAGTGCATTAAAGTAGAATGTGTTCATGTGGCCCGTTGAAAGACGTGTGGTCTCTGTGCAAGTAAGTCCCAATGGAGAAATATGGCTTATGTGACTACTAGTGCCAGTGAAAAAGGCATGACCACCATTTTTACCAGACCCAATGAAGACGACATGACGTAAAACTCTTCAGTGCCAAAACTTGGGCAAACAGATCACACTGCATCAGCACATTGTATTAATATCCGTCATACCTCCCATAACTGATCATGAATAACCCTCACATCGTCTGAGCCAGAGGAATCCCACCCATACACCCACCACACGTGAGTAAATTGCATTCAGGTTTGCAGCTTAAGCTGTTTTGGTTCTTATTGCCTTGCTGACTGATTGCACCTTTCAGGAAAGAACACATAGCTTTAGCTTAGTCAAAACCTAATCACGTACACTCATATCCGTCTCGCTTGTCAGACTGGCTTTTTCCTCTACAATCCTCCATCAAGAATCTGACACACTGACAGAGAGACAGACAGAGAGAATGTGTGTGTGTGTGTGTGAGAGAGAGAGAGAGAGAGAGAGAGAGAGAGAGAGAGAGAGAGAGAGAGAGAGAGAGAGAGAGAGAGAGAGAGAGAGTACAGCAGTGTGACTGCAGCACCACTTTCTATACACATACTTTTACTGCAATAACGAAAGAGGAAAACTGATTCACACCATTCCACTCTCTCACTCTCCACACACACATCTTCATCCTGTCCTCTATAAAGATTTGACAAAAGCTTAAAGAACAGGTGTGTGAATGGATAATAAATGGTCACAGGGGGAAAAGAATCATGTGAATAAAAGAAAAAGAGAAAGGTCTGCAATTACAGAGATGATTTATCCCAGTGAGAGAGGGGGAAAACTGTGAGAGGGAAATGAAAAGGGAAGTGACAGACTCTGATTTTACATGTCTGTATAATGTCCGGAAGTAAATGGAAGTGTGTATTTAAACACCTTAAACTTGTCATTACCAAATTAAATCATCATTGAACTGTGATATACTTGATTCTGATTGGTCAGAAGGTGTTGATTAATTTTCTGCAAGAAAATCACAGGTTTATGTTTATTATGATGTGGGGAAGCAATGTTAGGAGACATCGAGTTAACATTTACGGAAGTCTCCAGTGTCAGACCGTACATAAGAGTCTTGACACGTGTAGTGGATGTTATAAAGTGAACGCTGTTATAGCATAAGCGTTAAGAGGCGCTAACTTGTTTTGTGGATGTTAAATTCTAGCAAACTGCCATGACACTCTCTGAAACACTTCCGGCCCACTGTTAAATAAAAATAATCATCAAGATGGTGTGATGCGATTTCTATAACAGCTTGCCCCAAAGCTTAACTCATTATAAACTACAACGGAAAAAAATAGGAGAGAATCCAGGGGACAGATACCTGGATAGTACATAGAGTAAATTTTGAGAACTTAGCACATAAAATATGATTAGGGTCAGGAGCCGTCCCTTCATCGAAGACTCTCACAGTGACCTCTGTATATGCGATGCCACTGGCGTTGTGGGTGACTGCATCCATCCCTGTCATCCCCATGCCATCTGGCAGATGGTACAGTAGCATCTTGGCCACTTGTGCCACACTCTGTAATAGCTTCTTCCCCGAGGCAGTCAGACTCCTCACCACTCGGATGCCCTCAAACCCAAACCAAGTGAACTGAGATGAGCTAAGCTAAGCTGAGAATACGAAAAACCACTTTAATGCAGACCTTCGTGTTTTGCTTCTGTATGGTCGTGTCATACTCAAAATTCTAGCATATGTGGGTGTGTTATTTATCTTCTCCTTTTGCTTCTAACAATACAGTGCTAAAGTACTTGCAAAGTTGTCGTGACTGAGAAAGTCCTGGTACAGCTGGCATTAGCCATGTCTGTACCACCCTAAGAGAGATGTCCTCACATCAGGCATCAACTTTTCTTGTTTGAAATCCATCAAATCAAACAGCAGATTATTATGCATCTATCCATTTTTTGTACACAGTGTTATGGAGAACCTGAAGCCTATCCCAGGGGAGCACCCTAGATGGGGTTCCGACTCATCGCAGGGCATAAGCACACACTCTCATGCCCATTCTTATAATACAGACAACAATCAGCCTATAACACATGTCTCTGGAATGGGGTAGGAAACCAGAGAACCCAGAGGAACATCCAGTTGTAGGACAATTCAGAAGAATGGTATGGTGTAATCCAGTGGTGAGTTAAAAGCTAATTCTTATCCTAAAACAGCATGACCTAAAGTGTTTAATTCCTCTTAAGGCACACAATTACAAATTTACATTAATGAATGAATGATGTACTATATTTTCTATCCATTTACAGTTACATTAATATTGTGGAAAGTCTGAGAAACAATATAGCACATGTAAACTCAGTTTTTCCTCTCTCATGTCATGAAGACTTTCCCATGGAGAAAAACCTGATATACAGGTGCATCTCAATAAATTAGAATGTCATGGAAAAGTTCATTTATTTCAGTAATTCAACTCAAATTGTGAAACTCGTGTATTAAATAAATTCAATGCACACAGACTGAAGTAGTTTAAGTCCTTGGTTCTTTTAATTGTGATGATTTTGGCTCACATTTAACAAAAACCCACCAATTCACTCTCTCAACAAATTAGAATACTTCATAAGACCAATAAAAAAAATTTTTTAGTGAATTGTTGGCCTTCTGGAAAGTATGTTCATTCACTGTACATGTACTCAATACTTGGTAGGGGCTCCTTTTGCTTTAATTACTGCCTCAATTGGGCGTGGCATGGAGGTGATCAGTTTGTGGCACTGCTGAGGTGGTATGGAAGCCCAGGTTTCTTTGACAGTGGCCTTCAGCTCATCTGCATTTTTTGGTCTCTTGTTTCTCATTTTCCTCTTGACAATACCCCATAGATTCTCTATGGGGTTCAGGTCCGGTGAGTTTGCTGGCCAGTCAAGCACACCAACACCATGGTCATTTAACCCACTTTTGGTGCTTTTGGCAGTGTGGGCAGGTGCCAAATCTTGCTGGAAAATGAAATCAGCATCTTCAAAAAGCTGGTCAAAAGAAGGAAGCATGAAGTGCTCCAAAATTTCTTGGTAAACGGGTGCAATGACTTTGGTTTTCAAAAAACACAATGGACCAACACCAGCAGATGACATTGCACTCCAAATCATCACTGACTGTGGAAACTTAACACTGGACTTCAAGCAACTTGGGCTATGAGCTTCTCCACCCTTCCTCCAGACTCTAGGACCTTGTTTTCCAAATGAAATACAAAACTTGCGCTCATCTGAAAAGAGGACTTTGGACCACTGGGCAACAGTCCAGTTCTTCTTCTCCTTAGCCCAGGTAAGATGCCTCTGATGTTGTCTGTGGTTCAGGAGCGGCTTAACAAGAGGAATACAACAACTGTAGCCAAATTCCTTGACACGTCTGTGTGTGGTGGCTCTTGATGCCCAGCCTCAGTCCATTCCTTGTGAAGTTCACTCAAATTCTTGAATGGATTTTGCTTGACAATCCTCATAAGGCTGAGGTTCTCTCGGTTGGTTGTGCATCTTTTTCTTCCACACTTTTTCCTTCCACTCAACTTTCTGTTAACATGCTTGGATACAGCACTCTGAACAGCCAGCTTCTTTGGCAATGAATGTTTGTGGCTTACCTTCCTTGTGAAGGGTGTCAATGATTGTCTTCTGGACAACTGTCAGGTCAGCAGTCTTCCCCATGATTGTGTAGTTTGTGTAGATTGTGTACAAACTGAGAGACCATTTTGAAGGCTCAGGAAACCTTTGCAGGTGTTTTGAGTTGATTAGCTGATTGGCATGTCACCATATTCTAATTTGTTGAGAGAGTGAATTGGTGGGTTTTTGTTAAATGTGAGCCAAAATCATCACAATTAAAAGAACCAAAGACTTAAACTACTTCAGTCTGTGTGCATTGAATTTATTTAATACACGAGTTTCACAATTTGAGTTGAATTACTGAAATAAATGAACTTTTCCATGACATTCTAATTTATTGAGATGCACCTGTACATCTGAATTTTGTAAAGAATTCACGCTGGATATATCACTACATAATCATGTCCTTTCAAGAAACACAAGCATTTTTTAATCTTTTTATGTGCAGCGGGCACTATAATAGAAGCTGCTGTCTACGTTGTTGCTAGAAAAAATATCACGCAACGTAACAAAAGCGTGCATTAATATAAACCTTGAAGCTGGAACTGCTCTCCAACAGTACTGCTGTAACTGAGAATTAATCAACACTTTCTGACAAATCAGAATCAGGAATTTCTGTAATGTAATAAGTGTTATGTTAAACATAGTATTTCTGAACATGAGTGAAGATCAATTAGCAGATAATATTAAGATCGTGAAACAAGGAGCATGTCTGCTCTAATTGAAATTCATTTTGCATCCAGGTGTAAGTGCTTTAGTCAAACAGAGAGCATGCAAGACAAAATCTAATCTATGCAGATTTATGGGTCTTGCTTAAGGGCCCAACTGTAGCTTTGTGTCAGTCTGGGATTTGAACACACAACCTTCCTGGCCTGAGGCGGCCTAATCTTTCCGATCACACTTTCTAATTCTCATTAATATTTATCATTCCTCCATTTTTTTCCTGAGCTTCAAATGCCGACAAAATACTAATGATAACTATGATTAATGTTTTCTGCTGCTGCTCATTATACAGCTTCCAATTTTAAATATTTGTTTCGACCAAAATTCAGCTGGACAGTTGTCAAAACGAACACTTGTGTAATTCGTCAAACAGCCCCCCACCTCCAAAAAAGAGAAAAACTGTAGCGCTACATTAAGATCACGTTCTATTAAAATGTGCTTTCCAATATTCTGCGTCTGATTTTGGAGAGGAGAAGAGAAGGAATTAAACAGATTGCTGTGTGAGAAAGCCAAGGTCCTTGTGAGTGTTCAGAAGAAAAACACTATTACCAAATTAGTGAATAAAATGTTGATTAATTTTCTTTAATGGCAGCTCTGACAGTTGATCTGACTGCAAGGCACATAACAGGCTTGGATTAAGACGATATTATTTCTATAGCAAACGGATTAATAAGCTAAGCAAAGTCTAATGATAAATGTAAATGTAATTTATGTATGTAAAATGTAAACAAATAAATAAATAAATAGATTAAGTCAAACAATTAAAAAATGTAGATGTAACAAGAAACTTAAATATTATGAAAACATGTAAATGTAAATAAATGTAAATAAATAAATAAAAGTAAATAAATGTAAATAAATATAATTAATAATAATAATAATAATAATAATAAGTCTGTTAAATAAATAAAATTATTATTAATTATTATTATTATTATTATTATCATCATTATCATCATCATCATCTGCTAAATATATAAAGTGACAGTTTCACCAAGGAGCATTTTCAAACTATCTGATATTCTCATGTGAAATAATCATCTAAGAAATTGTCTTTCACAAACATTCCTTCACTCCCAGAAGATAATGAAAACATTAGAGGACAAAAGCCTTGAGCAAATAAACTCCAGATTCATCATAATTCACATGAGCTTATCAGTTTGTAGAGCTATCAGCTTATTCATAAAAATTAAATTCCTAATAAGGTTGAAGATAATAGCAAGACCCTCTGCTGTCTTCCTGTAGCTGCGAAAATGTTGACCATTCTCCACCTACTGTGTCCGAAGGCACTTATCCAACATGGCTCTGTAGAACGCTCGAGCAACGCCCGAGCACAGGGTCGAACGTATCCACCAAGGAAGACCTACCTCTGCGTATACAGCTGAGTCACTGCTTGTTTATTCTTAGCCATGGATTCTGTAGAAAGTCCACCATGAATGCCTCGGTGAATGAACAAACTTTTGAATAGAATAGAAATGAGAATCAAATAGAAACTAATATGCGTAAGACATGCAAACTACTCAACACATCCTGACAAATCAGATTTGAGAATTCTACAGCACTATGGTATAAACATAAATAAGGATTTCTGGTCTAATGGGGTTTGTCTCATGGTAGTAAAGTAATCGTGTTTTACTAGAAGTGGATTGCCATGTTGATGAAATAATGCAGTCAAGCATGAAATGGCACTAACACAGATAATAAGATAAGCCGGAAGTCAAGCAATTTACGAGTAGCACACCAAATAATCACTAGTGTCAGATCCAGTGAGGTCCCACTTCTGGCAAGATGGAACTCCTGATTTAAATTTACCTGGATTTATGTATTTGTGAAATTATATTTGTTACCATGGGGCATTGTGTTACGACCGGTAGTGTCCGGCTGGATATAACAGACCCAACGCGAAGCTTCCGTGAACAAAACGGGGTTTTATTAAACATAAAGCATGAGAAATAAACATAGAAAACAGAAACCGCGACACCACATCGGCCTACATACAAATGAGGACTAGCAACTAAAGAAGACAAAGACAGGACTATAAATGGAGAACATAATCATGGAAACATTGGGAACAGGTGCGCAGGGGCAGGAACACACATTAGGCTAGGGCGGGGCTTAAGCACACACATGGCCAAAACATAAACATAAACAGACAAGACATGACAACCCCTACTGAGAGCCCCCTAGTGGTTCACCCTCAGCTCTGCTACCTGTAACACATTGGTGGATCAGTGGTAGGTTTCTTGCCTACCACGTGGACGGCCCAGGTTCAAACCCCAGCCACTAGATAAGGTGGTGGTCCCAAGCCCATAAAAAAACAACTGTGCCAAGTTGTTGTGTAGACCAGTTGGTCCGCTGTGACAACCGTGAACAGGGAGAAGCTGAAAGCAACTTCTATATTTGTTAACATAGTGTAATCATGAGTATGAGGTCTATTTGAAGTAATTAAGTTAACACAGAAAACAGGCAAGAGTCAAAAAACAGGAAGCTGGAAGAGGAACTAGGAATGAGGAAACAAATGATAACTTTGATGAGACAAATGTCCCAATTCACTTATTTATACTATGTACTGGAAGTCTTTACCTTTCATAGAAGAAAAAGTACATATTTTTGAGCATCCTTGGAAATATTAACATGTTATGTAATGAAAAATCTGTGGTTGCCTAGTTATGCACAAATCCCTTGGATTTCAGTTTTTCTTCAATCATTAGTCTTTGTATAAGAACACTATAGGATTTCATTTAACAAACCCTACCTACCTACCTACCTACCTACCTACCTACCCTTACAAAGCTCTTCCTCCTTCCATGCAAGGAGTTGTGAGCAATATTAGCTGAATAGTGTCCCCAGATTCACCAAAATTTACCAGAAATAATAGACAATCCAGGTACCTTCAAGATGATCATTTCAAAATACTGAGATTTGGCACCTCGGATACTATTCAGGACGGATATTAGGTGAATGTGGACGCAGCAAAAAGCACAAGAAGGTATGACCAGACAAATTAATCAATCTCAGAACACCTGGAGACAATCAGGAAACCCAGCAATGAGAGAAAAGGGGCGGAGACAAGCATCAAATCAAGGAAAGAGCTCATGTTAGTGTTTAAAAATAAGTGTAAACATGGAGGGAAATCAAGTTTTGAGCTGGCTTCAAATCTGTCTCATGCATCTTTATTTTATTGCTATCAATATTCTGTTTCTAACCCTCTCACCGCCCCAGACTACCAGGTTTTGATCATGAGTTGTGAAGTGATGTGGAGTTTCCTGTGCTTTCTCTATGTCCACTTTCCGTCACACCTCCCAAAGGCATGCCAGTAGGTGAAGTCCAAGGGGTCCTGATCTGGCTCTGCCTTCCTGAGCAAACTTTTTGAACCAAAAGTGTGTTTCACACTAGTTCTGTGTTGCAAAGTGTCTACAAAGTTCAGGTAGGGATGTCCAATCTTTTCCACAAAGGGTCAGTGTGGGTGTAGGTTTCCATTCCAATCAAGCAGGAGCCACACCTGATTCCACCTGTTTAATCATTTGACCTTGGCTTTCAAAATACTTTGAGGTGTGGCTTCTACATGGTTGGAATGAAAACTTGCACCCACACCGGCCCTTTCTGGATAAGACTGGACATGGATTAAGGTTTTAGTGGTGTGCTAGGAGTGTCGGAACTCAGAGTCCTCTCTGAGTGGACACTCTTCTGGGTGGTTCTGAAGTCTTCTTCAATTATCTATATTTACCAAATACTTTGCTAAATTATAAGAAAGAAAATAATGAAACTTCTTCAGGCTTGAATGAGAAGAAGCAAACCAGCTTTATTGGCACAGCTTCAGGCCCGATGCAGTCAAGTGCAACCCCCCCCACAAATTTCCCCTATATATAGGGGCCTTTTCACCCCTCCTTACACTTGTTAGTCTGCGCTTGTTTTGACGATAGATGATTTTTCTGCTGAATATGCCCCATAAAATCAACCCTCCTTCGTTTGTCCATAACTGGTGGCCTTAAAATTATCTATTGGCCTCAAGGATACCAATTGCTGGGCCTTTAAGTCAGACCTAGGCCTGTCTATCATAGTTAACAGGTTACAGTATTTGCAGAAATTAGGTATTTACTGATTTATACTTTAGGAACCTATTTATTATATCCCCTATATCAGAGTACTTGAGGGCTTGCTTTGTGGGGTTATCTGGCATTTATTTAGAGTATTAAGATTTTTTTTTTCCTCCCAACATTTAATTATTCTTTTATTCATTTATCCTTGTTTATTGTTGGTTTTATTATCTGAGGGCTTAAACTTATTTGCTCTGCAGATAGTTCAGTTAGGTTTAGTGTAGTTTCCTCCCATATTTCTATCACAAACCCCCCTTTTTGTATTTCTCCTGTACATCACCTCTGTGCTTGACTGCCATTCGGTGATTTTCTATTTTGTTCCATGTTTTGGGTAATAACAGCCACTAGAAAAGGTTCATTCACCGTTTTGATTTAACTTGGGCTTGAGCCCTGACCCGCCTCACCTATAAACACAGCCACCTGCCATTTGCCTCCGCATCATCTCGCCTCTCACACTCCACTTTTTTCCCACGGAACCTTACAGCACCCCTCACCTTACCTAGGTAAGTCATTTTCCCTATTTACCTATTTACCTACTCCTTATGCTCTCTCTCTGTGGTATACTTTGATTTTAGTACAATAAGGTATATGTGTACTTCTATTAATATTATATTAATTTCTCATTCGGTTGTTTTGCTTCACCAGACATTTTCATATCTTGTTATTGTCCTATCTGAGAGTTGTTATGACGTTCCCCTCTCCTGTTCCCAGGGTTGCCGTACATTTTGCTTTGAGAACGTACACTTACCTACGCCTTGCTGATTCTCACTATACCATGGTGCATAGGCACAGACGAGCACATGGCTTTGGCTTCGCAGGCCAAAGGCCTCTCCGCCGAAGCCTAAGACGCTGCCTTGAGAGTGCTCGCCTTTTAAGATTCGTGGCAACTGAACTCAGCCACTTCCTGTCTGATGTATTGGATAACCTTCCTGTTCTTGCTGAGGCCTCCACTCAGCTGAGTGGACCTGAGCCTGATCTTGACACCCAGCCTGCCTCTGATGATGAACCTGATGCCCTTAATCTCGCTGGGTCCCCTTCCCCCTCTCCTCCTCCTTCTTCATCCTCCTCTGCTTCTTCATTCCACCCTTTTTCTCCATCCTACTCCCCAACTTCTCCTACTGCCCACTTGGCTGATATCTCGGCTGAAGAATAAAGCTGGTAGTTGCTAATTTCTATTTTTCTTCTGTTTTTGTAATGAAAGGGTTCCCAAAAAAATAATGTTTATTAATGTCTAATAAACTACTCACTACTTGATTATGAGTCTCTATATTTATTTATTTATTTATTTATTTTTTTATCCATATGTTAGTAAATTTTAACTGTCATCTAAAGGTTATACTGCTTTGATATTGATTTAAGCTGAGGATAGTAAAGTGAGATTAATGGATTATGGATTAAAATAAGTAAAGAACAGAGTTGCTTAATTTGAGTAATTTGTTACGGATTAAATGATTATTAAATGATTACTGATAAAGTAGATAGCAAATTATTATTAAATGCTTAAATGATTAGAGTAGATAGTAAATTATATAAAATTTATTTAAAGATTACTAGATTAAATGATTAAAGTAAATTAGAGTAACAAAACATTTAATAATTGAAATAGATTAGATTTATTTTTTGTAACTATAGTTAGCTAGAAGTAGAATTATGAATTGATTAGAATTTGATTTATGCAAAAGTATAATTCTTCAAGGAAATTTTCAACAGGAGCCCTTGGACTTTTGATTCTGCAGCCAGAACAGTCTCAGTGATAGGCTGGTGGTGTCCTAATCACCTTGTGTCCAGTATTCCTGGGATTCCTGGCTCGACAGGAATAAAAGCAATTATTAAATATGAATGAATGAATGAATGATGTGCTAGCTTAGTGGTTAAGGTGTTGGACTTCGTAAGGTTGTGAGTTCGAATCCCAGGGAAAAAATACTGATAGAAATGTTGTGAGGTCGAATCCCAGAGAAAAAATATATAGAAAATCTAAAAATAGATTAAATAGGGATTGGTGGAAGACCATATGACTATTGCGAATAAAGTTATAAAGCGGTCATGCTTTTACAGTAAAATAATCAACGACAAGGTAATTGTCATGCAGACTGACACGAGATACTTTTATTATCCTGATGTTTACTTTTTATTCCTTTATAGACAGACTGTAGAATGTCTGCAAAACAACTTTTTGAAGTTAATTAGAAGTTAATTAGAAGAACAAGACACACACAACTTGTCACGCAGAGACTGTATGAGAGTTTTTCCTGAGAGCCCTTAAACAAAACTAATTTTTAATTCTCAACTCCAGAAATCTCCTCCACACATCGTTGAATTGAAGTATCTATTTAATAAATACATATAAATGATTTGCATAAAAAATTAAAAAAAAAACACAAAGTACTGGTATGAGCCGAGCTACTTGATTCTGATCTCTGTATTTCAATTCAGTGTCTGCAAAGAGTTTTGAGTAGCAAGAAATAACACTGGGCAGCTCAGTCAGCACCCTAGTCAGGCTTTCATTAGCTAATGAGAGAGCGAGAGCGAGAGAGCGAGAGAGAGAGAGAGAGAGAGAGAGAGCGACAGTGAATTCACAATAGCTATAATAATAAGGCTAAGGAACTATATCATGGGCTTAGGCTATTAGGATAATGAATAATGAGTTTGGATCTGTGTGTGTGGGTTATGTAAGAAAAAATACAAAAAGATAGTATTCTGTTCTACACACATCATCTTTGTCTGTACCCGTACTCGTCTTGTTTTTCTTTCAGTAACACCTCTCGTCTTTAATCAAAATTCCTCTCCATCTTGCTGGGCATGCACTCGTCATCTTGTCTGGTCTGTGACTGACCTCCGTTCCTGCTTACCTCCTTGATTTTATTTCTTCTTTCACCTCGAAACGTTATTGCATTGCAATTCTAAATCACTAGACTTTGAATTAGTGGAATTTAGAATGTACATCACAAGTCGCACAAGTGCTTCTCATCCGTATAATATACGAGGAAAAACGACTCTGGAATGATTGATAGGTGCATATGTGTTTGGGAACATGAACTCCGCCCCTTGCTTCGTGGCACATTAGTAGTTTTTTGGCCAGTGCTCACAATTTGATTTGATTTTCTCACTTGAAGGATGTTCCCAGGGTAGGAGGGATGGTATACTCTCTCTTAAACTGTCAATCACATTGACATCAGCCAATCCTGGCTGTTTTTGAGTTCATGTATGTGGAAGAATGTAGAAAGCACTTACACAGCATGATATAATGGCTTCAGAGGAAGTACACGTGAGCCATCACCCTCTCTGCTGGTTGGGGTGATACAGGGTTGATGTTATAAAGGGTTGATGGGGGTGAGAAAGGATGCAGGTGGGCTTCTATTGGTGGGTAACCAAACTGGAGAGAACATAGCGGGAAAATTGGGAGGATTGTGTTGCCAAATGAGAAAATATTGACCTAAACCAATGAGGCGAATCTGACATTACAAATAATTGAAATGGTTTTGATAATTAAAACTCTGTTTGCTGTCCTGTGTCTGTGTCCTGACTTTGAGCAGTAGATCAACAGTTAAAAAATGCCAGCTGACTGCAACCTTTTCACACTTTCTAAGTATAAAAAGGATTTGTTAAAGTACTGGATTGTACTAAAAGATGCTGCTTTGGGTTATTTTTTTTATTATTTAATTCATTTTTACCCTACCCACTTCACCTGGACAACATCTTCAGGGTTGTCAGGTCTGCTAACTGCAGTAATGTTCCTAACACTGAAACTGTTTTTTTTTTGGTTTTTTTTTAAATAAGAAATTAAGATCCGAAATCCAAAAAGCGGTGATACTAAATGTTGTCCACTGATGAAGCAGTGATACGAGACCGTAGGATCAGAAACAAGTGTGCGATAAACAGAACAATCCAGAGAGTTCCAGCTAAACATGAGGGTGGAGTATGATACAATCTTCAGCACTAATAGCAGCAATAAACTGTAATAACAATTACAGTGTAATTAAAATAACCGTGGGGAACATGTCTCACCACAATGTGCGAGCCTGAGCAGATTTTTGTCAATGCCTGGTACAAAAAATTATGGTATGTGTAAAAATTTTCAACATATCAAGTTTCAGTCCAGCTGTATGGATTTACAGGACCGCATACCAAACATGTTCAATTTTATACAATCAGTCTGCAAATGAATACATAATTATAAGAATTATAGTGGATCTCGAATAATACGATCGTACCTCATAGGTTATCTCATCAGGATTAGATAGATTACAGAGATTTTTCTTCTTCTTCTTCTTCTTCTTTCGGCTTTTCCCTTCAGGGGTCGCCGCAGCGAATCATCTCTCTCCACCTATCCCTATCTTCTGCATCCTCAACCCTTGCACCCACTAGCTTCATATCCTCATTAATTACATCCATATACCTCCTCTTTGGCCTTCCTCTTTGCCTCCTGCCTGGCAGCCCCATGTCCAACATTCTCCTACCAATATACTCACTGTCCCTCCTCTGAACATGTCCAAACCATCTTAATCTGGCCTCCCTAACTTTGTCCCCCAAACGTCCAACATGAGCTGTCCCTCTGATGTACTCATTCCTAATCCTGTCCAATCTTGTCACTCCCAAAGAGAACCTCAACATCTTCAGCTCTGCTACCTCTAGCTCTGACTCCTGTCTCTTCCTCAGTGACACTGTCTCTAAACCATACAGCATGGCCGCTCTCACCACTGTCCTGTACACCTTCCCCTTGATTCTCGCTGATATTTTCTGATCACACAGAACTCCCGACACCTTTCTCCACCCATTCCAACCTGCCTGCACTCGCTTCTTTACCTCTTTCCCACACTCTCCATTGCTCTGGACTGTTGACCCCAAGTACTTAAACTCCTGTACCTTCTTCACCTCTTCACCCTGTAACCTTACTGTTCCACTTCCCTCCCTTTCATTCACACACATGTACTCAGTCTTACTACGACTGACCTTCATTCCTCTTCTCTCCAGCGCAAACCTCCACCTCTCCAGGTTTTCCTCCACCTGCTCCCTGCTCTCACTACAGATCACAATGTCATCTGCAAACATCATTGTCCAAGGAGACTCCTGTCTGACCTCCTCTGACAACTGGTCCATCACTATAGCAAACAGGAAGGGGCTCAGAGCCGATCCCTGATGCAGTCCCACCTCCACATTGAACTCCTCTGTCTGACCTACAGCACACCTCACCACTGTCCTGCTCCTCTCATACATGTCCTGCACCACTCTGACATACTTCTCCGCTACTCCTGACTTTCTCATACAGTACCACAGCTCTTCTCTTGGCACCCTGTCATACGCTTTCTCCAAGTCTACAAACACACAGTGCAACTCCTTCTGACCATCCCTATACTTCTCCATCAAAATCCTCAGAGCAAAAATTGCATCCGTTGTGCTCTTTCTTGGCATGAACCCATACTGCTGCTCACAAATTTCCACTACCTTCCTTAACCTAGCTTCCACTACTCTTTCCCATACCTTCATTGTATGGCTCATCAACTTTATCCCCCTATAGTTACTGCAACTCTGCACGTCACCCTTATTCTTAAAGATCGGCACTAACACACTTCTTCTCCATTCCTCAGGCATCCTCTCACTCTCTAAAACCCTGTTGAACAAATTACAGAGATTTTTCAATGTGTGCAAAAGTTTGTGAACATTGTGGTATTAGTATTATTATATGCTATTTTATTTTATTTTATTGATTTTCTTTTAATTAGAGCTTATTCATGGAGTGTGTTATTCATGATCAAACCTTGGCAGAGGAATAAAGCACATTTTTATATCTTCTTCTATATCTTCTAACTTCTTTCAATATTTTAAGAAGACACACAGCCAAAGCGTTCAAACAGGAAGCCCGTTTTTTTTGTTGTTGTTGTTGTTTGTTTGGTTTTTTGTCCTCTCTCTCTACAGGTTACAGAAATAAATGTCTCACTTGAAGCCATCATGTTGGCATTGCTACATGGAATAACTGGATTTCTGAAAGGTTGCAATGTCAGTGGTCTTTGACATTAAATGACATGAGTGTTTATAGTGAATATTAGATGCATAGGAGAATTTTTCAGTTTATAGCACAATGTAATTTGTTGTTTCCAGACATCCCTGGGAAACTATTTCTGAACTCGGTAGACACAAATATCTGGGTCATGCCTTGGTGACAAGCCAAAGGTCACAGAATACCAAAAAACTCCCATGTGAAAATTTACCATCATGCACTGATTGCTAAAGAAAAAATATTTACAAGTGGGGCTAAATACATTCCAAGCATAAAGATAGAAAGCTGAGATCTAATGGCCATGCTCTAGGGTCCACCATTAGCCCTGTGCATGAGCCAGGGAATTGAATTCACAATCGTCTAGTCATTAGCACAAAAACCGAACGCAAAACAGCACCTTGACTCTTTAATTATGTTTCAATTCAAACATTTGTGATGAGTTTAGTGATTCAGGTGCTAGGTATTCAGTCATTGGTTCTGTATTTTAATTATTCCTGTGAAAGCTCTGATGTCACAGGGAGGCATAGCTAAGCTGGTACAATCGCTGGAGATCGCTGATCGATTCTAAAAACAAGACAGCAACACCATTTTCAGTGCCATATTGAGAAGAAACTAGCATGAACGTTGATACTATGGATGCTGATCAGTTTGACGGACTAAAGCACTAAAGTGCTGTTGCATCGCTCTCTTTAGGTATAAATGAAAATGCAAGAGACAAATACTACTTCAATATTATCAGGAAGTCAGCATTGTGGGTAATTTTAGAACTCAGATGTCAGGCTTTTGCTATGGTAAGTAATCAACAATGTGATTTAGGGTTAAGGTTAGTGTAAGGTTAGTGGGACAAACTTAAGTATTAAGGTGCCACTGCCTCGCTCTCTTTAGGTACTGATGAAGGTGCAAGAGTTAAATCCTACTTCACTATTATCAGGAAGTCACTGAATAGCATTGTGGGTAATTTTAGAACTCAGTCAGGTTTTCACTATGGTCAGTAAGCAACAATGTGATCTAGGGTTAAGGTTAGTGTAAGGTTAGCGGGACAAACTTAAGTAATAAAGTGCCGCTGCATCACTCTCTTTAGATAAAGATGAAGATGCACCACTATCAGGAGGCCACCGAAAAGCATTGTGGGTAATTTCAGAACTCAGATGTCAGGCTTTCATTATGGTACGTAAGATCTAGCGTTAAGATTAAGGTTAAGGGTTAGTGTAAGGTTAGTGGGATGAACTGAAGTTCTAAAGTGCCACTGCATCACTCTCTTTAGCTACAGATGAAGATGCAAGAGTTAAATCCTACTTCACTATTATCAGGAAGTCACTGAACAGCATTGTGGGTAATTTTAAAAGCTCAGTCAGGCTTTCACTATGGTCAGTAAGCAACAATGTGATCTAGGGTTAAGGTTAGTGTAAGGTTAGTGGAATGAACTGAAATACTAAAGTGCTGCTGCATCACTCTCTTTAGATAAAGATGAAGATGCAAGGGCTGACTCCGAATGCTCCACTATCAGGAGGTTGTCAAAAAGCATTGTGGGTAATTTCAGAACTCAGATGCCAGGCTTTCATTATGGTATGTAAGCAACAGCGTGATCTAGGGTTAAGATTAAGGTTAAGGTTAGTGTAAGGCCAGGGGGACGAACTGAAGCACAAAAAGTGCTGCTGCAGCATTATACTTGATCTACCATTTCCCCAGTAAGCCAACTTTAGCCAGGTTTTCAATGTGCTTTTTTTTAGCATCAGGTCATTGTATCACTCTCTAAGTCCTTCAGTTTATAAGTGTCTGAATTGAATAACCCACCTTGCACTATATTCCGGTGAACCCCCCCCCACAAATGTTTTTTTTTGCCATTTTTTCCTGTCTGAGGCCACCTGATGTTCATCTTTTCATGGCTTTTCTATTCTCTTGGGATGAATGATATTCTTTAGTGTGTCCATGGTAACTGAATACTGTCTGTTCACTCAAGCTTATAGAGTCACCTGCCTTTTTTCCCTCTTTTTTTTGTTCCTTTTTTTTTTTTTTTTTACAGTTACACTCCCTGCTGAGATGTCCCCAGGGTACAAAGATCACTCGTGCAAAGAGGCTGATCTGAGAAGCAGACCATTAACCTTCCTGCTAGCGGAAGAGCAGATTTAAAGCCGAGACATGTAATCTACACTTCCACAAAGTACTTTCAGATTAGTAATTATTCACTTAATGAGTACTGACCCAATGTGTTCTACATGAAAAGTCTTTGATCAGCTCAAACCTCAGGTCAGTACACATGCATTCATATTCACATAGCCCTGGTTTTAATTATTTCACACATTTCATCGTTTCATGTCTTTTGATCTTATTCGGCGTGTATGTGATATTGTTTGTCATGCATTTCCTTTATTTCCTATAGTACAAAACTTTACAGCATAATAAAAATGATGTAAATAAACCTTGTTGCCATACCATGCACATGGGAATAGACCCTTTTTAAGTTGAAATGACTTTTTAAAAAATTAATATGCTATCAAGACTTAAAAATATAAATAAATAAATAATAATAAATAAATAAATAAATAAATAAATAAATAAATAATAAATGATTGAATGAATGAATGAATGAATGAATGAATGAATGAATGAATACATACATACATACATACATACATACATACATAAATTAATTAATTAATTAATTAACAAATTAATTTTTTAAATAAATAGCTGACTTAATCCCTGGGGATAATTTTATTTATTTACTTATTTATTTATTTATTTGGTTAGTTAGTTAGTAATGCTTGATGGCATATTGATAAAAAACTCAAGCTTTTGACTTGTTTAATAAAATTATTTATTTTATAAAATATAAATATTTATTTTACAAAATTTTATAACATTTATTTATTCATCTATCTATCTATCTATCTATCTATCTATCTATCTATCTATCTATCTATTGTTATTTATATAATTAAGTGAAGGGAATAAAAAATATTAGACATTCCATTTATAAGAATTACTTATTACAAGTTATTTTAAGAATACAATAGAATACAATACAAGAATACAAATTATTATAAGAATTACCAATAACACTTTTTGCTATTTTGATAAACATGTATGAGGAGGATTTGTCAAATATTAAGGCAGAGCTAATAAATTTGCAATTTTCTGCAGTTAAAATTTGTCCTTTTGTAGAAAAGATCTTCATTCTCAGGTTCATCGTTGTGAATCAAATGAGCTTCAGTTTCTCCAAAAGAATGTCCAATTTATCCAAAAGGTCTATGAATCAAAGACGACCAAAAATAAATGGATTAATGATCCTCGTTCAGAAGCTCACTATAATTGATGCCTGTTTGGCCCTTTGACCTACGGTCCACATCTGCCCCCTGTTGGAAGAATTAAGAACTGACTCTGTCATTGCTCATTATTGCTGTTTGCTGTATTTCTCTTCCCCGGCAGCGTCGGTTATTCTGTTTAGACAGATGATGAGAATTGAACCACTTGAAAACTATCTCAGAACACATCATTTCCATTTTTACAGTTTCTTTGCTGATAATGGCTGCATTTCCCTATTAAATGTGTTGTGTTGTGTTGTTTAGTACAGAACTTTAATAAATACACAAAATGTGGTTAACTAGAATTCATGCAAATCTCACAAGGACATTTTATTGAGCTATTTAAAATGTTTTTTTTTAATAATACTAATTAATTAAAAATTAATTAATTAAAAAGTAAATAAATAGACAAATAATAATAATAATTCATTGTCTACCGCTTATCCGATCTATACTCGGGTCACAGGGAGCCTGTGCCTCACGCGTCATTGGGCATCAAGGCAGGATACACCCTGGACGGAGTGCCAACCCATAGCAGGGTACACACACACACACACACACACATCACACACACACACACACTACAGACAATTTAGAGATGCCAATCAACCTACAATGCATGTCTTTGGACTGGGGGAGGAAACCCCCAAGGCACGGGGAGAACATGCAAACTCCACACACACACGGCGGAGGCGGGAATCAAACCCCCAACCCTGGAGGTGTGAGGCAAACGTGCTAACCACTAAGCCACCGTGCCCCCCCAATAATAATAATAATAATAATAATAATAATAATAATAATTATTATTATTATTATCATTATTATTATTATTATTATTATTATTATTATTATTATATGATAATTAATTTCCAATCTATAACTCTCCAAGTCACCATAAACACTAAAAATTTGAAAACAATATAATGAAAAATAAATGAAAAATCCAGTTAACTGCAATTTGTCAGAATATTCCATTTATAAAATAGGGGGAATGTGTAATAATAATGTGCTATAATAATAATAATAATAATAATAATAATAATAATAATAATAATAATAATAATAAATTTTGTATAAATCTTTTTTTTTCTTACATATTTGTTTACTTTATTTTCCTATGGTCAACGATTCCTGATGAAGAATTTGCAGGAAGCCCACATTCAAACCCATTTTATGTTTTGCTCTGAATGAGTGAGTCATGCAGCCAGATTTCTCTCTATAGCTTGTTTAAAGCTTTACACCTGAGCAATAACAGATCAGTCTTCATTTCCATTTCCATGGCGACGGGATTGATTGACACGAACAGTAAGGTCTGATAGCACTCGTGCATCATAAAGTCCTGCTTACAGTCCAATATGTTCACTTTGCCTCGGGTTTTCACTCTAAAATGGCATCAATGTCTGTTAATATTCTCATTAAAAAAAAGTAAAAAAAAAAAAACAACATTTGTTATATAACGTGAAGCATTATTTTATTGAAATATCACACACACATAGACACAGACAAGTGACCTTTATTTTTTTTTCATTAGAGTTCCTTGATCTTTAGCTCACTTCTCTCTCTCTCTCTCTCTCTCTCTCTCTCTCTCTCTCTCTCTCTCTCTCTCTCTCTCTCTCTCACTCTCTCTCACACATATACACACACACACACTCACACTTCCACCTTCTGTTACCACTCTTTCTCAAAGTGCTGTGGTCAGCACAAACTGCAGTAAAACTGGGCTGTGACAAAAAAGTGAACTAAACTGAAACACCCACCACCACTTCTTTTTTTTTTTCACTTTTCTTCATTCTTCCATTTCTCTCTCTCTCTCTCTCCTCTCTCTCTCTCTCTCTCTCTCTCTCTCTCTCTCTCTCTCTCTCTCTCGCTCTGTCCATCTATCTGTCTCTTCTACCTCATCCACAGAATATCCATGTTTGTGTATTGTTCCTGGATCTGAGTGAACTCGAGTTGGGGTCTGACTGACTGAGAAAAAGATTCGACTCGGAATCGACTCATGTTCAGGAAGTGAATCTTGCACCGCATGCATTTTGGTTTGCAGCATGTCTTTCTAAACTGATCCACGAGGCGTAGAACTGCAAGAATGAGACAAAATGGAGGAAACAATTGCAAAATTATTATAATAGTTATCAAATCATTCAGCCAGACACATGTGCTAAATGCTTGGGTGGGATTTTAAGGGGATTTTTTTTAGTTACACTTTATAAACATACTCACCATATTCCTGACCAATGAATGGAAGGGTGGCTTTTGTTGTTATTGTTGTTGTATTTTCTTTGGTTCGTTAAGTAAGGTTCAGTGTGAAACCTAACCAAAGCATTTTTCAAACAACCAGAAGTATTGATTTTGCTTTGATTCATCTAAGGGAGTTTTTCCTTGCCACAGTCGCCTGTGAGTCACCTCAGGCTTGCTCACTAGGGAAAATTTTGTGTGACATCTAGGACTGTTTGTTTGTATGTTTATTGTTTCTTATGTTCTGCAAAGCTCCTTTGAGACAATGCTCTTTGTTAAAAGCGCTATACAAATAAAATTGAATTGAATTGAATTGAATTGAATTGAATTGAATTGAATTGAATTGAATTGAATTGAGGGGGGCACGGTGGCTTGGCGGCTTGGTGGTTAGCACGTTTGCCTCACACCTCCAGGGTTGAGGGTTCGATTCACGCCTCTGCTGTGTGTGTGGAGTTTGCATGTTCTCCCCGTGCCTCGGGGGTTTCCTCCGGGTGCTCTGGTTTCCTCCCCCAGTCCAAAGACATGCATTGTCGGTTGATTGGCATCTATAATGAATGTTGTGTGTGTGTGTGTGTCCTGTGATGTGCTGCCACTCCATCCAGGGTATATCCTGCCTTGATGCGCAATGACACCTGAGATAGGCACAGGCTCTCCGTGACCCGAGAGTAGATGGTCTAAGACAATGAATGAATGCCTGAATTGAATTCAGGCTTGGCAATTGGTCTTACCATACACAGGGATGTTGGGAGCCTGGAGTGTCTCCCAGTCGACTCAGGGAACAAGGCGAGGGACGCCCTGGACAGGGTACCAACCTATCACGTGGCAAAATCATGTGCACACACCACTGATAATTTACTTGCGCTGTTCGCTCATGTAGTACTGTGTAGTATACTTTGTTCTGTGTCTTCTGTAGCTCTGTGTTTTATGTAACATCCTGGTCCATTTCACAGTGTACTGCACCAGTTGTATATTTATTTATTAAAATGACAATACAAGCTTTTTGACTTGAATTGAATTCATATGAGATACCAGTCAGCCTACAGCATATCTTTGGAATGGGGAAGGAAACTAGAGTACACCGAGAAACCCCCGAGACACAAAAAGAACATACAGAACAAAGGAGGGATTCCCCAACCTTGGTGGTGCGAGGCAAACCTGCTAGACACTGTGCTCCCTCTGAAAGTGTGTTTTTTTTTCGTGTGTGGTTTGGTTGACGTTCACACTAAGGTAATGTGGCATCTAGCATGGATTTTATGAACATCTGGAAAACATACACACACATTTTATCATGTGTGTATATCAAGAAGAAGAACAATTTATCAAGAAGAAGAAGAAGAAGAAGAGTGTTCAAAATGTTCAAAAAGAAAAATGTTCAAACACACACACTACTCATCCTAGGACATTTCACTGACATAAACTCTATATTAATGCTACACCTTGCCAAACAACAACAACTTTCCTTATAAGGACCAAACAAAATGTCTCTAGAAGATTAAAAATGTAGCATTACAGCATCTGGTTCCTATTAAGGTAAGAGGAAGGGGAAGAAGAAGAGGAAGAAGAAGAAGAAGAAGAAGAAGAAGAAGAAGAAATAGAAAAAGAAGAAGAAGATGTCCCACACACACACACACACACACACATACACACACACACACACACACGCACACAATACTACTCATCTGAGGACACATAAACTCTATATTAATGCTACACCTTGCCTAACCCAAACAACAACAACTTTCCTCATGGGCCCCAACCAAAATGTCCCTAGATAGTTAAAAATATTATTATTAATATTAATATAATTCTCTAAATCTCAATATAAATTCTCAACAAACAAAGAATTTGCTCCGCGTCAACGTGAAAAAAAGTAGAAGAAGAAGAAGACGAAAGAAGAAGAAGAAGAAAAATGTCCACACGCATCCTCACACACAGAAACCCACACACACATACACACCGAATTCTCTAGAACATTCTATCCAGAGTCACACTAAATACTAGTTCCTGTAAGTTCCTTTATTCCTTTATTATAACTCCATCTTTATTAAACTCGATGTGTGTTTAATTTCCCACTAGGATAAATATAATGGTCTATCAATCTTGCCATCAATTAAATACTTGGTATCACACACACATACACATACACACACACACACACATACACACACACAACTCTAAGTTCACTCTCTCTTCCTTTTTGCAACACTCGCACATACACACTTCTGAACACAGCTTATCTTTGTGGCTGCAAGTTCTGAACTCCTGTAAGTTTCAACACTCACAGACACACACACACACAGACACACACATTCGAGCAGGAAGTGCAAGAGTTGTTAAAATTGAACACTTTCTGAAGACATAAAGTGTCACAGCGTTGATGATGAAAGAAGCAAATCTCATTGCATAAATTCTTCAATAAAAATCTTCCTATATTTGGCAGACATGCAGATATTCCGCCGGACAGACAGATGATTGATCCTGATGTCTGTTGTGATGTTTTGATGTATTTCTCTATGTATATAAAATAGGTTTCATTTTTAAGATTAGAATTCTGAAGTGCTCAGCTAATGATCAGCTGACCCTTTTTTTCTTTTCTTTTTTTTTCTTCTTTTTTTTCAGTACATGGTCACAGACTTGCCTCAAACCACTTCCTGTTCAGAAATAATGGCATGCAGCACCTCGCTGCTGATTAAGTGGCTGAGTTTGTAGATCTGAAGTTGTAGCAATGTATTTCTGCTTAGTTTACTGATTTTGCACTTCTCAACGTATATTTTTTGACCAGAGATTAAAAAAAGCATGTTATGAAATGTAAATCTGCCATCTCTTACTATACACACACACACACACACACACACACACACTAGACATCAATGGTAGTTGGTAATGGTAGGGCTATCTCCATATATGTATAAAATACAAAAATATAACTAGAAATGGATAAAAAGTATGAGAGGTTTATTTATTTAAAAATAAAAAATTAACTAATTAATTAAAAAATAAATAAAAATGGGGGGAGGGGGGGATCCGCTTCATAAAGTTGAATGTTTTTCTTATAACACCAACGTCTTATACAGAACCACAGCGATTTTCACCCATATTTTCAATTTATTTACAACTGAGATTCTCTCTTTTTTGAAATCCATTTGTAGTTATTTAAAGCATCCTTGTCGTTATTGCTCTATTTACCACTTACATGCAAGTTGAATACTTGGAGACTCCTTTTTCTACAAATAAACGTCTCCTCGGAGGAAACTTCACTATACATCACTATATCACTATGGTCTATTCAACACACGGGTCAGTTTTTATAAAAGGGATTAGTTAATTAATTTATGTGACTAGTCATGCAGAGAAGGGAGTACGGTGGTTTAGTGGTTAGCTTTAAGGCTTAGGGTTAGGGGGGGTTTGTTTCCTGTCTCTGTCGTGTGTGTGCGTGTGTGTGTGTCTCCTGGGATATACTCAAAGGTTCCCTTTAACCCTATGTAGCATAAGCAGTACAGAAGATCAGTAGATGAATTTGCTATGCAAATTCCAACCAATATACTTCATTGAGCCCATGAGGGACATTCTTGTGTTATAGCAGTTACAAGGTACAACATGCACACACACAAAAATCTGATATGTAAATATATATATATATATATATATATATATATATATATATATATAATATATATATATATATATATATATATATATATATATAAATTACCCTGCCAATGGTTTACCACTGTTCCATCCTTGGAACACTGTTGATAGATACTGACCACTGCAGACCGGGAACACCCCCACAAGAGCTGTATCTATCATACTGTGCATACACATGTAGAATAAAGAATAAAACCTTAAATATAGAATACAGTAAGTTAAATAAAACATAGTAGTGCAGAGATTAAACACAGTTGTGGATTTAACCATATTTACATTAATATTTACATTACAGTACACATGTGCAAACTGTCAGTAGATAATAAACATGAAGAACCTTGAGAGTCTAGAAAATAGTGTTAATGGTTGTAGTAGTGCAAGTGAAGGTATTATTATTTAGTATTGTTACAGAATTTCAGCCAGGAGGATATACTGTAGCTTGAATAAAACGTGAAGGCTGCATGTCCAGATGTTCCGCATTTCATCATTTTTTCTTAAGAGAGCTTAAGATATCTCCTTAAGAGGATGGTCAGCAGTGAAACCGAGGTCACAAACACATGGTGTCAAGTGGAGGAGGTGATTACTTTCCTCTCATTCTTCCTCTTTCTGTATGCTATGCAGCAGCCAAGCACTCGAAGTCAGCTAGACTAGCTGCTCTGTGTAGGTTAATAAACACAAAAAAATTAATTCTTGAGCCTACAAATAGACAATTTCTGGAAAGGAATACCTGGAGCTTGCTTGGGTTAGATCTTGGCCGGTGAAAAAGTAAGTAGCAAAGCAAAGAAAGAGGAAATAAATGAAAGCTAAACATATGGTATATATGTACATATAGACATATAGTAGATTTATAGTATTTTAATCTTACATTTTGAGAATGTTGGACGGTTTAAGGAAAAAGCAGAGGGAAAACCTAACAGGAAATGCTTTTCAACAAGCCATGAGGAGGACGTAAAGGAATCCTTATTGCTTAGATTTTACAGATAGCAGTTGATGATTTTGCAACCAAAAAAACCCAGAAAAATAGAAAAATACAATCTTGTCTAAACATGCAGCTTTCATAATGATGAAGAAACACATGCATAGATGATTAGTGCAACAGGAAATAATGACTTGTTATAGTGTGATCGTTATTAATAGTGAGTCATGAAGTATTTGCTCATTCGTTAAAGTCATCGTTGTGAATGTATTAGTACATATTTTAATATACTAGATAGAGATTTCTGGACCTTGTGGGCAAGTAAAAGTGTTGGCTAGAAAAACCCCCACAATCAATTAAAAAAATATTTTAAAAAATATCGCAATTATATACATATCAGTTTGGATTTTTTGCTTGAGGCTGAAGGAAATATACTTGATGTATCATGCTTAAAAGCAACACTGTGGTTTTCACATAGGTGTAATTTAGACTGATGCACACCGACTTATTCAGAGCTGCCAAAATTAAATGGGCATTTATGACAGCTATTCGTTTAGCGCCGATGATTAAACGTAGCTTCCTCTGGTGAGCGTTCGCTGCAGGACCACTTCACTGTCGACGAGTAATTTATGCAGTGGCTCGACATTCATTACAGACCCAAGTGTCTGTCCTTTCGGTTGTGTGTGTAGGTGTGTAGTCATGTGCTGTCTGGAGGGGAAGCTGAAAGTTAAGGCTCAAAGAATGTCATCCTTTCTAGTTCCTCTCTAGTGACCAGGTTCAGACACACTCATCCTGGGAGGAGAACTTGCATTAAACCAGAGGTATTTATTGCAGTTTTAAGTTTAAATAAAAAAAAAAAATGGTACTATAAATGGACAAAAGAAATATAAATGGACATAATGTACTAGTGATGTAGAAAATAATCAATGCTAGGGTAGTGTGATGTGTGTTGTAGCACCCAAGTTTATTATTTTTCTGAATAACAGCGTTATTGATTCATAACAATGTTTTATTTATCCAGTTATAGCTTCATGTTGAAGAAGTTACTTCCTGTTATGAAGCCTTTATTATCACCACACATACATTACAGCACAGTGGAATTCGTTTCTTCGCATATCCCAGCTGAGGAAGTTGGGGTCAGAGCGCAGGGGCAGCTATGATACAGCGCTCCTGGAGCAGAGAGGGTTAAGGGCCTTGCTCAATTGCCCAACAGTGGATCTTGGTGGTACTGGGGCTTGAACCCTGATCCTCCGATCAAGAACCCAGAGCCTTAACCTCTTGAGCCACCACTCAAGTAACTTGAGCCACCACTCAAGTTATCACTTACATCAGTTAAATAATAAGACAAAAAACTCTCAAAGCTTTTGATGTAAGAAACCACGACACAAAACTTCTCCTCTAGAGAAACCGAAATCCTTACCATATCAGTTTATATATATGAAGTGACACAAATAAAAAGAAAGTCTTACCAATTAGAACTGATCAAAACATGTTTGATGTCCATTTTTCGCTGACTCTGCAGGTAGCTATAATAATAAAATAAGATCATGTGGAGTTGCTGATGTGTTATTCCACAATACTTATGATAGCCTCTCTCCCTCTCTCTCTCTCTCGCTTTGTACACAAGATTTAGTTAATATGAACAATCACAGCTTGTTCACTAGAAAATGAAAGAAGCTAACATCAACTGATGGATGTGGAGCGTGAAGGAAAATTCTTCGATTTTTCTCCAAAACATGCTAGTTTTTTCCGCTTTAATGGGGCTTGTCAGCATCCACATTTGATGTTTTTTACCTAGCTGTCTCGGAGGAATTGCAGGATATTTACAAAAATTAGAAAACGCCTATTTCTGGTACTGTAAACTGTTTCCGAAAATATTAGCAAAAGCAAGTTGAAAAGGGCAAAACAACATCATCTCTAATGAGCACTCTCTCTCTCTCTCTCTCTCTCTCTCTCTCTCTCTCTCTCTCTCTCCATTTCTCTCTCTGTATGTGTGAGAGCGTCTCTCTTGCTTTCTCTCTCTCAGAATCAATGAGCTGTCTCCAGCATGGAGGCAACCGGCAAGTTCGACTTCACCGCCACGGCCGGTGATGAGCTGAGCTTCAGGAAAGGAGACGTGATTAAGGCAAGTCTAAACGTCTGCATAAGGCAAAAAAAAAAATCTTAATTCAGGATTGCTTCTTACTCAGTATAGTGCATAGATAAAATAGATTTGTATAAAGATGAAATCTAAATAAAAATGTATGCTGTGTATACCATACTTTTTTTGCTATTATGATCAAAGCCTGGGGTTTATTTTCCTAAGATGAGCAACTCAAGGTTTAGGACTAATTGGGGTCAGAAGTGCAGTGAAAGTAGCCATAATTCCCCTCATTGGTACTTTTCTGCATCTGAAATATCTTCAGTATACTATATATAATATAAATATGTGTGTGTGTGTGTGTGTGTGTGTGTGAAAGAGAGAGAGAGAGTGAGAGTGAGAGAGAGAGAGAGAGTGAGAGAGAGAGACAGAGAGAGTGAGAGAGAGAGAGAGAGAGAGCAAGAAAGTGAACTAAAGTTTATACTTAGCATGTATGATGCATTTCTCTGCAGATTTTGGGCACTAAGGACAACTGGTACAGAGCTGAGCAACATGGTCTGCAAGGCTTCGTTCCAAAAAATTACATTACCCTCGACATCCCCAGGTTATTATGACAGCTTTATGAGGGACAAACGAGGGAGGGTTTGAGGGAAGGGGGTTGGGGTTTGGGATTTGCAGTTTAAAAGAGATTGATTCATTGTTTTAGTATCTGCTAGTGTAGATTGAAAGCATTTCAACAGACAGATATGAAGGTTTTATTTACAGAATTTATTTAATACAAAACAATGCTTTAAGGTATCTTTATGGATATGTAATTGTATGTGAAAGGACTGAGAGTGCAAAATTACACACCCAAAAAACCAACATTTTGGTAATAATTTACTCAATATGGTTACATCGAATAAATCTAATAAAAATGTAGGTTATTAGATTAGGCTTTTAGGCTACAGGGTTATGAGTAGGTCAATTATTTTTCACAATTCTTTTCTACATTTGCATTGGTTTGCATTGCACACAAGAAAGATACAGCAATAAGAAGAGCCTTAGACTTTCTGGGGGTTTGACTGAAATATATAATTTTCTATACAATAGAAAATGGAAGAGAAGTGACTCCAAGAAATAAAAAAGGAAACTTGGACTGAAAACTATTAAAGACCATAATTAGCTTTGAAGAAATCTTAGCCAGACAGAAGGAACAGAGCAGCACGAGAATACATATAACAGTCTTTCCAGGAATTTCTTCCGATTGCAGAAATGAAAATCAAACTCTGATGATATCAGGAGGAACTTGGCTGTAGATTTTTTGCAGATTTCATGTGACACCACGAAACACATTCAGCCAAAGCCCTCTTTTAATCCTGTGTGTGGAACATTAGTAGAGCTTTCACAGAAAATCATTACATATTTGTCTCAACTGGTAAGAGGTTAAAATCCTGTGCTTGCAATTTCACCAACTCAAGTAGTTTTTCACTAAAGTAAAGGACAAAAAAATTCAAGTTTCTTTGCAAATTTGGGAAAATCACCAGCAAAATCAAGCATTCTCAGCTGCAATGATCACCAAAGGCCTCTAGAGGGACTGCAGCAGGACACACTGAAATACTGGTCTTTTTAAAGAGATCTCCATTGACTGGGAAACAAATTTCAGGTTTTATATTCCATATTCATGGAGTTAATGGCAAATATGCTATGAAATTTAAACCATTTATTAATGATATATTTAGGTTTTCTTTGTTTTTTTAGTTTAGAACATACTGTGCTGAAATAATATCTAATATACCTTGTAAAATCTTGGACTTATAGATTCAGTGCTGAATAATTAGCTTTAAGAAATTATTATTTGAAATATATTAATGGCTTTTATCAATTTTCTATCATTTATGTATACACAATATTAGTGTGAATGTAACCAGCTATGTTATTTAGTTAGTTAGTTAGTTAATAATAAATATATACAATATATACATTTATTTATTTATTCAAATAAATAAATGAATAAAAATACTGCCATTTGCACCCAGACTCTCTCAAATAACATTCAAAATTGTGTATTTTAGTGTAACAATACTGAAGGTATCATATGTATAATAGTCAGAAAGTTTCTGAGAATGAGAATGAATTTTCCTCTGAATATGCAAATAAGATGTTATACTGCTTTGCCCTTTATTGATGCCATTAATACATTATTAATGAAGCTGCTAGGAATGAAACAAAACAACAATTTGACAGCTGTGCTTTTGGCACAGAACAGAACTGCTTTATCTCTGGTATATTTACTGATCATGGTGTTCTAAGATCAGGTCTTTTTCTGTAGCTGGTACCAGGAGGACATGAGTCGCCGGGCATCTGAGAGCAATCTCATGCCCCAGCCGATTGGTTCGTTTATCATCCGTGGCAGCCAGAGCTCTCCGGGAAACTTCTCCATCTCTGTCAGGTAATATAGTCACAATCTGACGCTGAACACTGTGCACATGAAAATGACATCTTTTTCACTTGTATAGAATTAAATGCATATGCAAAATATGTATTCATCATTTAGAGACTGGACTAGCATTCATTTATGACACTGACGCAAATAAATAAAGAAAGAAAGAAATAATGAAATAAATAAATAATGAAAGAAAAAATAATATATATATATAAATATGTTATCATAAAAATTGCATAGATGTAGTTTAAAGGTGTAGGTTTTTAAAAGCTTAATAAATAGAATGTCTGCAGTTAAAATGCTGGGAATAAAAATAGAAATAATAATAATAATAGAAGTGATTGATAGAAGTCAGTGAAATAAGTCGAATTTGAATGAGTTTTTAACACCTTTATACAGAGCCCACCCCTCAAGCTTGGACATGTACACCAAGCTCCCCCCCCCAGGTTCAATTAAAGTTAAAGTATTAATGTTCATATAGCTTAAAGGGGTTTTAACTCTATAAACTTGCAACATCCCAGATAAGGGTGGTGTTATATGTGAGAAAAGATTACAATTAGAAGAAGTTTTAAATTATTTAATTTAATTTAATTTAACCTTTAATTGTCTAATTGTCTAACGCTCTTCACACCCAGTCCTGTTTTTTGTGACTTTGTGACTTTGTGTTTTTTGCATTATGATTCAAATATCTGATCTCAGTTTTTCCCTTTCACATCACTTCCTGGACCAGTGAAGGTTTACTCCTAGACAATTCCCTTTTGTAGGTACACTCCCAGGTCCTGTGAATCCTATTTAAATCCTCTTCCATGCAATCTACTGTGGCAGCCTTTTTGATGTGATTCAAGCGTAAATCCACACACAAAGCCTTTAGATATTGGCTAGCACAGACAGGTGAACTTAGCTTGGGAAAGTACCATTGTTATAACAAAAGAAAATTACGGCATCCTCCTTTCCATTTTAGCAGCTCAGCCAGTTTGACAAGCTTGCTCTTTGCTTTTGCTCTTGTTCCCAAAATTTCACTTTTCAAATTAAAGGTGTTAATAATTGCCTTATTAAAACTCGAATTGAATTATGGCAGCAATGTGTAGTATTATGTTTTCTCTAAAGATGTGAGTAGTCGCACCATTGTTGATGCGATCATGTGACCTTCAGAAGAGAGCCAAAGAAAATGGCGGAGGCATGCTTGACTTTTGAGCAACGCAATTTGAAAATGTTTGTGAAGTTCAACGACAGTGGCGATGTGTGTTTAGAACAGAACTACCAACATGACTAACAATCGTACAAATTCGGGAATTATATGACACAGAGACTTGAATCTAGCCATAGGGATCACAGTCCAGTGACTTCTGTGCTGGTCCCAAGCCCGGATAAATAGAGAGGGTGGTGTCAGGAAGGGCATCCAGCGTAAAACATTGCCAAATTTCATCATGCGAGTTGTCAGTATGAATCGAGGACCGGGTTAACAATGCCTGCCATCGGTGCCATTGACCTACAGGACGCCGGTGGAAATTGGGCTACTGTTGGTCGAAGAAGTAGAGGAGGGAGGAGAGTGTGTAGACAGAGAGAGAAGAGTAAAGGTAAGAGTGTAGGACTGAGAATAGGAACTCTGAATGTTGGTACTATGACAGAGAAAGGTAGAGAGCTGGCTGATATGATGGAGAGAAGGAAGGTGGATATACTGTGTGCACAGGAGACCAGGTGGAAGGGTTGCAAGGCTCTTAGTATAGGAGCAGGATTCAAGCTGTTTTATTATGGTGTGGATAGTAAGAGAAATGGGGTAGGTGTGATCCTGAAGGAGGAGTTTGTGAAGAATGTTCTGGAGGTGAAGAGAGTGTCAAACAGGGTGATGAGTCTGAAGTTAGAGTTAGGGGTGATGTTGACTGTTGTTAGTGGTTATGCCCCACAGGTAGGTTGTGAGTTAGAGGAGAAAGAGAGATGAATTAGATGAGGTGATAGAGAGTATTCCCACAGGTGAGAGAGTGGTGATAGGAGCAGATTTTAATGGACATGTTGGTCCATTAAACACAGGTGATGAGAAGGTGATGGGCAAGTTTGGAGTTAAGGAAAGGAACCTAGAAGGACAGATGGTAGTGGACTTTGCTAAGAGGATGGACATGGCTGTGGTTAACACATATTTTCAGAAGAGGGAGGAGCATAGAGTGACTTACAAGAGTGGAGGTAGGAGAACACAGGTAGACTACATCCTATGTAGAAGAGGCAATCTGAAAGAGATTAGTGACTGTAAAGTGGTAGTGGGAGAGAGTGTAGCCAGACAGCATAGGATGGTGGTGTGTAGGATGACTTTGATGGTCTGCAAGAAGCAGAGTTCAGAGATAGAGAAGAAAACCAAGTGCTGGAAGCTGAAAAAGGAGGAATGTTGTGAGGAATTTAGACAGAAATTGAGGCAGGCTCTGGATGGTCAGGTAGTGCTGCCAGATGACTGGGAAACTACAGCAGAAGTGATCAGGGAGACAGGGAGAAAGGTGCTGGGTGTGTCATCTGGAAGGAGGAAAGAAGATAAGGAGATAAGGTGGAATGAGGAAGTTCAGGATAGTATCCAGAGGAAGAGGTTAGCCAGGAAGAAGTGAGACATGGACAGGACTGAAGAGAATAGACAGCAAAACAAGGGGTCACAGCGTAGAGTTAAGAGGGAGGTGTCTAAGGCCAAAAAGAAGGCATATGATGAGTTGTACACTAGGTTAGACACTAGAGAAGGACAGAAGGACTTGTACAGGTTAGCTAGGCAGAGGGATCGAGATGGGAAGGATGTGCAGCAAGTTAGAGTTATTAAGGATAGAGTTGGAAGGGTGCTCAGTTGGAAAGGCTAAAGGTCCTGACGACATCAAGGTGGAGGTCTGGAAGTGTCTAGGAGAGGCAGCAGTGGAATTTTTAACTGGTTTGTTTAACAGGGTTTTTGAGAGTGAGAAGATGCCTGAGGAATGGAGAAGAAGTGTGTTAGTGCCGATTTTTAATAATAAGGGTGACGTGCAGATTTGCAGCAACTATAGGGGGATAAAGTTGATGAGCCATACAATGAAGCTATGGGAAAGAGTAGTGGAAGCTAGGTTAAGGAAGGTACTGGAAATTTGTGAGCAGAAATATGGCTTCATGCCAAGAAAGAGCACAACAGATGCAATTTTTGCTCTGAGAATTTTGATGGAGAAGTATAGGGATGGTCAGAGGGAGTTGCACTGTGTGTTTGTAGACTTGGAGAAAGCGTATGACAGGGTGCCAAGAGAAGAGCTGTGGTACTGTATGAGGAAGTCAGGAGTAGCAGAGAAGTATGTCAGGGTGGTGCAGGACATGTATGAGAGGAGCAGGACAGTTCAAAGTGGAGGTGGGACTGCATCAGGGATCGGCTCTGACTCCCTGCCTGTTTGCTATGGTGATGGACCAGTTGTCAGAGGAGGTCAGACAGGAGTCTCCTTGGACATTGTGATCTGTAGTGAGAGCAGGGAGCAGGTGGAGCAAAACCTGGAGAGGTGGAGGTTTGCACTGGAGAGAAGAGGAATGAAAGTCAGTCGTAGTAAGATTGAGTACAGAGTACATGTGTGTGAATGAAAGGGAAGGAAGTGGAACAATAAGGTTACAGGGTGAAGAGGTGAAGAAGGTACAGGTGTTTAAGTACTTGGGGTCAACAGTCCAGAGCAATGGGAAGTGTGGGAAAGAGGTAAAGAAGCGAGTGCAGGCAGGTTGGAATGGGTGGAGAAAGGTGTCGGGAGTTCTGTGTAATAGGAAAATATCAGCGAGAATCAAGGGGAAGGTGTACAGGACAGTGGTGAGACCGGCCATGCTGTATGGTTTAGAGACAGTGTCACTGAGGAAGAGACAGGAGTCAGAGCTAGAGGTAGCAGAGCTGAAGATGTTGGGGTTCTCTTTGGGAGTGACAAGATTGGACAGGATTAGGAACGAGTACATCAGAGGGACAGCCCATGTTGGACATTTGGGGACAAAGTTAGGGAGGCCAGATTAAGATGGTTTGGACATGTTCAGAGGAGGGAGAGTGAGAATATTGGTAGGAGAATGTTGGACATGGAGCTGCCAGGCAGGAGGCAAAGAGGAAGGCCAAAGAGGAGGTATATGGATGTAATAAATGAGGATATGAAGCTAGTGGGTGCAAGTGTTGAGGATGCGGAAGATAAGGATAGGTGGAGAGAGATGATTCACTGTGGTGACCCCTGAAGGGAAAAGCCAAAAGAAGAAGAAGAAGATATGACAGAGACTCGGCTTGTCTTGTTGTAGATCTACAAGATGACAAGTGACAAGTAACACAGGAAAGTTAAGCTTTGGATGCTGAGCAGAAAAAACAGATTATAAGATGAGAGACCTGGACAGAAGTACTAATGCGCTGCTGCATTACTCTCTCAAGCTGAAGATGAAGCAAGGCTAAACTAATGTTAAGCAAAGTAAATGTATACCAATATATCAGCAACTTGGACACCATTGGGTGGATTTGTCCTCAATGTTTTTTTCTCAATCCTGTAGGCATGAGATGGATGTGCAGCACTTTAAGGTGCTCCAGGACAACAGAGGGCAGTATTTTCTGTGGGCTGAGAAATTCAGCTCTCTGAATGAACTTGTGAAGTACTACACATGTAATTCTATCTCCAAGCAGACATCGATACGCCTCCTGTCTGAGCAGCGGGTGAGTGGACAGATAAATTCAACTTAATTTTATTCCTTGCAAAAAGCTTGAAAACATTACAAATATTGTGTTTTTTAATAAGAGCTAAATTAAAGACAACAGTGTAGGTTGAAAATCAAATTACTGTACAAAGTACTCATAAGTATTTTTGTACTCATTTTGTATTTGTAAGTACTCATAAGTATTTTTGCTTGATATATTTCAGCATCAAGAGGGGTACGGTACCATATTACAAGCACAGAATTTGCTTTTGACTGTTGCCACAGCAGACCAATTGGTCCACACAACAACTTAGCATAGGTTTTATGCCGGATGCCTTTCCTGACGTGACCCTCCCATTTTTTCGGGCTTGAGAGCAGCACTGCATCCAGTGGCTGGGGTTTGGGCATTGGCTTTGAATCAAACCCGGGCCTTCCGCATGGTAGGCGAGAAACCTACCACTGAGCCACCAATGCCCAATATGTAGTGTAGGTTGATGGATATCTCTAAATTGTCTATAATGTCTGAACAAGTGTGTGAGTGTATGTGATTGTATCCTGGGTTGGCACCTAGTCCAGGGTGTCCCTTGAGTTGTGCTCTCAGTCCCCTGTTATAGGCTCCAGGTTCCCTGTGATACTGTGTAGGATAAGTGGTACAGAAAATGGATGGATGGATGAGTGCATGGATGGAAGGATGGATGGAAGGATGGATTGGTGGGTTGGTAGTTTGGATGGATGGATGGATGGACAGACTGTTGGATGGATACATGAATAGATGGAGTGATTATTGAAGGATGGATGGTTGGATGGATGAATATTGTCATTAACAGTGGACATCATCAGCAACAGGAATGTAAAAGAGAGGTCAGCTAAAAGCTGTGCAAAAGCAGCTGTCCAAGAGCAGAGTTACTGCTACCATCATTTCTGATTCTATTCAGGCTATTTACACCACAGCATTAAAACTACTTTCAGCTTAAAGCCCTGACACTAGAGACTCCTTCCAAAAATGTTAATATAACCTCTAAAACCGTTAAATGAACATAAACATATAAAATATTAACCAATTTTAATCTGTTTATACTGTATATCCCATATCAAACTTGGTACTATGGAAACAATAGTAATATAACAAAAAAGTTTAGCAATACTTCCTGACCAATCAGAATTGAGTACAAAGATTGAAGCAGGATTAGTGAATACTAGGACTTAGACTTTAATTAGCTGTTAGCTGTATTTACCTTGTGTGAGTATTTAAATGATAGCCAAGATTCAAATTTATTGCCATTGTGTAAGTACATGAACAAAGCCAATGAAATGCAGTAAGCATCTAACTGGTACCGTTAGCACCATCCTGATGGGAGGCGGGTGAATAGTCCATGATTAGGGTGAAAGGTGTCTTTTTAGAACATACAGTCATGTCCAAAGATTTTGGCACCCTTGCAATTCTGTCAGAAAATGCAACCCTTCTCTCAGAAAATTGTTGCAGTTGCAAATGTTTTGGTACTCACGTGTTTTGGAACAACAACAAAAAAACAGAGAAGAAAAGTCAAATCTGATACAATTCCACACAGAACCCAAAAAATGCACTGGACAAAATTATTGGCACCCTTAACTTAATATTTGGTAGCACCCCCTTTGGAAAAAATAACTGAAATCATTCGCTTCCTGTAACCATGAATGAGTTTCTTACACCTCTCTACTGGAACTCTGCTTTTGCAAACTGCTCCAGGTCAGAGGCAGATAGGAAGGATGCCTTCTCCCAACTGCTGTTTTGAGATCTCTCCACAGGTGTTCTATGTGATTCAGATCTGGACTCATTGCTGGCCATTTCAGAACTCTCCAGCACTTTGTTTGTAACCATTTCTTAGTGCTTTTTGAAGTGTGTTTCGGGTCATTGTCCTGCTTGAAGACCTATGACCTCTGATGGAGACGCAGCGTTCTGACACTGGCCACTATGTTGCGCCCCAAAATTCTTTGGTAATCATCAGATTTCATGATACTGTTCACAAAGTCAAGGCATCCAGTGCCAGAATCAGAAAAGCAACCCCAAAACATCTTTGAACCTCCACCATGTTTGACTGAAGGGACTGTGCTCTTTTCCTTGAAGGCCTCATTTCTTTTTCTGTAAACAGTGCCACGGTGTCCTTTACCAAAAAGTTCTACTTTTGTCTCATCTGTCCACAGTACATTCTCCCAGAAGGACTTCTAGTTTTGTCACATAAGTTTTGGCAAAGTCCAGTCTTGCTTTTTTATGGCTTTGTGTCAGCAGTGGTGTCCTCCTGGGTCTCCTACCATAGCGTCCCTTTTCATTCAGATGGCGACGGATAGTGCGAGCTGACACTGTTGTACCCTGAGTACAACACCAAGTTGTACAGATGAGCTTGAATTTATTTGGAAGTTAATCGGGGTTCTTTATCCACCATTCGAACAGTCCTTCATTGTAATTTTTAATTAATTTTGCTCTTCTGTCCACATCCAGGGAGGTTAGCTACAGTGCCATGGGCTGTAAACCTCTTGATGATATTGGGCACAGTGGACACAGGAACATTAAGATCTCTGAGAATGGACTTGCAGCCTTGAGATTGTCCATGTTTTTCCACAATTTTTTCTCTCAAATCCACAGACAACTCTTTACACTTCATTTTTTCTTCATGCTCAGTGTGACACACAACACAAAGGTTGAGTCAACTTTTCTCCATTTTAACTGGTTGCAAGTGTGATTACTATATTGCCCACACCCGTTACTTGCAACAGGTGTGTCTAAATACAAATTACAGGAGCATCACATGCTTGAAAAGCAATTATTTCTTACAATTTTGACAAGGTGCCAATAATTTTGTACAGTCTATTTTGAGTTCTGTGTGAAATTTTATCAAGTTTGACATTTCCTCTCTGTTTTTTTTTGTGTTGTTCCAGTGCAAACAAAAACAATAAACATGTGAGTAACAAAACATCTGCAATTGCAACAATTTTCTGAGAGAAGTGTTGCATTTTCTGACAGAATTGCAAGGGTGCCGATATTTTTGGCCATGACTGTATATAGTTTATAGATTTTTTTACATGGTATGTTTGTTCTTTAAGGTGGTCCAGCCTGGTATATACATTATATTGCCAAAAGTTTTGGCAAAAGACATGGATGAGCAAGTTTGGTGTGGAGGAACTTGACTGGCCTGCACAGAGTCCTGACCTCAACCCGATAGAACACCTTTGGGATGAATTAGAGCAGAAACTAAGAGCCAGACCTTCTCGTCCAACATCAGTGCCTGACCTCACAAATGCACTTCTAGAGGAATGGTAAAAAATTCCCATAAACACACTCTTAAACCTTGTGGAAAGCCTTCCCAGAAGAGTTGAAGCTGTTACAGCTGCAAAGAGCGGGACAACTCCATATTACATTCATATGCATGTAAAGGCAGACAAGACCAAAATTTTGAACTAGCTCGCAGTCTCCACTCTAAATCATCCCAAAAGGGGTTCTATCGGGTTGAGGTCAGGACTCTGTGCAGGCCAGTCAAGTTCCTCCACACCAAACTCGTTCATCCATGTCTTTATGGACCTTGTTTTGTGTACTTTTGGTTTTTTGGAACAGGAAGGGGTCATCCCCAAACTGTTCCCACAAAATTAGGAGCATGAAATTGTCCAATGTCTTGGTATGCTGAAGCAATTTAAAAGTTCCTTTCACTGGAACTAAGTGGCCAAGCCCAACCCCTGAAAAACAACACCTGAATTCAATGTTTTGGAGGGGTGTCCCAAAACTTTTGGCAATATAGTTTATATTAATTTTTAATCTTCTATCTGTTTTAAATGTGCATTCTATACTTGCTAAAGTGTGTGTGTGTGCGTGTGATGTCATGAAGACATAACACTATTTCACATTTCCCCATCCTGCTCCGTACAGTCCTCAATAATGGTGTAACTGAACCAACAGAGTGTGATGTTTATCATGACACATCGATTTCTTTTTATATTAACACCAAAACACTCGTATTTCAGAGCCTGTTAAACACTGCTCCAGATCCCAGGCCGGTTCCTCAGGTACAGTACTGTTACTACTCTTTGTTTTCAAATCAATTGTTCAAATCACAAAGGATTAGATGAAGATGATGAAAAAGTACAAAAGATGTGTTTCAATGTGTGTCTGTTTATTTTGTGTGTGTGTGTGTGTTCCCTCACAGGAGAGAGGAAACAAGGCAGCAGTTTTGCAGACCAGACCTCTCCCTCGTCCTGCAGAGACACTTCCACCTCCACAGGTAGCAACACACACACACACACGATAAATTCCTATTCCCAAAATGCTACTCTCTAACCCAGAATTTTTGTATACTGTCTCCTAGTTGTTGTTGTTTTTCGTTGAGTTTCCATTCTTAACTAATTCTTAACTGTTGGATATTAAACAATTCTATTTACATTTTATCCTTATTTAATTATTTTGTACTATTTTATTAATCCATAATTTTATAAAACACTCATATATTTCCCAAAGCATTTTTGCTGTGAAGTTACGTGAAAATGTGTGTGTGTGTGTGTGTGTGTGTGTGTGTGTGTGTGTGTGTGTGTGTGTGTGTGTGTGTGTGTGTGGGGTGCGTGTGCAGGAGAGCAGGTATCAAGGCGTACTGTCAGGGCCACCGGGTCCACCTTTTTGTCCTACAAACACTTTTCCACCTCCACAGGTAACACACACACACACACAACAACAACAACAACAACAACAACAACAACAACAACAACAACAACAACAACAACAATAATAATAATAATAATAATAATAAAAATTTTGGGGGGGTCACGGTGGCTTGGTGGTTAGCACGTTTGCCTCACACCTCCAGGGTTGGGGGTTCGATTCCCGCCTCCGCCGTGTGTGTGGAGTTTGCACGTTCTCCCCGTGCCTTGGGGGTTTCCTCCGGGTACTCTGGTTTCCTCCCCCGGTCCAAAGACATGCATTGTAGGTTGATTGGCATCTCTAAATTGTCCGTAGTGTGTGATTGCGTGAGTGTATGAGAGAGTGTGTGTGCCCTGCGATGGGTTGGCACTCCGTCCAGGGTGTATCCTGCCTTGATGCCCAATGACGCCTGAGATAGGCACAGGCCCCCTCGTGAACCAAGTATAGTTTCGGATAAGTGGTAGACAATGAATAATAATAATTATAAAATAATAATACGAATAAAAACTGACTCAAATAATAAAAATAAATGTGTGGGTATTAATAATGGGTGTTAAATGTGGGGGGGGTGGTGGTTGGTGGTTGCAGTTTTGTGTAACACCTCCAGGGTTGGGGGCTTTGATTTCCCCAAACTCCTTCCGTGGTGTTGGGAAAAGTTTTGGCGTTCTCCCCGTGCCTCGGGGGTTTCCTCCGGGTGCTCCGGTTTCCTCCCCCAGTCCAAAGACATGCGTGGTAGGTTGATTGGCATCTCTAAATTGTCCGTAGTGTGTGATTGTGTGAGTGAATGAGAGTGTGTGTGTGTGTGTGCCCTGCGATGAGTTGGCACTCTGTCCAGGGTGTATCCTGCCTTGATGCCCAATGACGCCTGAGATAGGCACAGGCTCCCCGTGACCCGAGTATAGTTCGGATAAGCGGTAGACAATGAATGAATGAATGTTCTATACAAATACAGATACGAATGGGAAGTACTGACTCAAATAGAAAAACATATATAAATGTGTGGGTGTTTATGTGGGTGTTTGTGTGTGTGTGTGTGTGTGTGTGTGTGTGTGTGTGTGTGTGTGTGAAATGTTCACGCAGGCATCACTGAAAAAGGTAAAGGCTTTGTATGACTTCATAGCTGAGGAGCAGGACGAACTGACCTTCAGCGCTGGTGACATTATAGAAGTTTTGGACGAATCAGAATCCTTCTGGTGGGTGGGCCGGGTACGAGGGAGGACAGGACTCTTCCCCACCAACTACATCAGTCATTTATGACTGCATACAGTCCATATCATATGTGTGCTAATTTCACATTTGTGCTTATTTAATTTATCACTTTCTTGAGTGTTTCTTTTACCCAAAAATCAGTATCAGTTGTCTTGCTTTCCAAATAAACACTTTCATCATTTTAGTGCTTCTCGTAACCCTCGTGTTTCAGAGAATAGCCCAGCTGACACCGAGACTCTGCGATGACTGTACTGCCAGTGTCATTTATTCGCATTGTCACACCCTACCTTTGTTGATTGACTTAAATCTGTGATGAAACCACAGCTGAGTCAACCAAAAAAAAATATCCTCTCTAATATAATACAAGTTTAGTATAAGATTTGTATTCAATCGTAAGATTAGACCTTTTTTTATCATGATCAGGTCTCTAAAGGTTAAATGGGTTCAACATTTAAATGATTCCCACCAACATTTAGGAAGCTCCGCCCCCAGGGTTTCAGGTGTTCCGTATACAGTCTATAAAATACAGTGAAAGGAGAGACAGGAGGTTTATCAAAAAAAAAAAGGATTTATTTAGGATTTCTCAGCAACTTAAGAACCTTTTGCTTGTTTTACATATCATATCATATAATGTATATATATATATATATATATATATATATATATATATATATATATATATTTGTATGTGTGTGTAAATAAATGTGTACATAAATAAATAAACAAATAAATAAAGAAATATATATAGCCTAAACTATTAATAAGCAATTACAACAGTGAGTCACCAACATGTAAAGCAAAGCTTTTTTTCCCTGTGCCAGAAAATATAGAAAATATACAAACAAACAAACAAACAATATATACAAACAAATATACAAACCAGCTAATAATAATAATAATAATAATAATAATAATAATAAAAATAAAAAAACGCAGTCCTTCCTTCAACCATTTCTCTTTTTTTTCCATCTTTTAAAGTTTATATAGACACACACACACACACACATGCAAAACCAGAAAGCACAAAATACTCTGTCCTGTTTCTTGAGACACCTTCTGTAAATGTTAAATAAATTCAATACAAATATCAAATAAGTATTTTTGAAATCTGTGTATTTATAAGACCTTGATTATTTGCAGCGCCATACAAATCCCTGTTAATAAGCTGTTGCTATAGAAACAATAACATTAGAAGAAGCCTAGTAGTATAATGATGTGATTCAAATTCAAGACAGAACTGCTGTCAGACCTACAGGCTACCTGGAGCACCTATGGAGCCACACGCTGACCAATCAGAATTGAGAATGTTATAACATGCTTAGAACACAGCACAGCAGGTTGAATTCTTGAAACAAATTGTTCAGCAAGTGTGTGTTATTTCTGTACGAAATTTTGTACAGCTCTGATTTCCGGCTATACCAAGAACGATAGTGTTGTAATATTTGGCAAATTTCTGTGGTAAATGTGGAATAACGCACTGCAGACTGTTCAGTTATACGAAAATATACAATAATATCCCTGCTGGGTTAGGGGTGTGGTCACTAAAATAAGTAACATTACCACCACGATGTAGATTAATTTCAGAGGTATAACTTTACATGTGGTTGAGATGCATGCAAAAGTGAAACACATATTTCATTTCAGGTAGTTTCCTCCAGAACTTAACTCTATGTAATACTATAAATATATACCAAGTGTGAAAGTGAAAGGATTTAAGGGGATTTCCCGGAATTTAAGAGGATTTCTGAGTTAAACCAATCAGCGTGGATTGTTTTGCATTCATTAAACCACGCCCACGCTCACCTTTGGTGGCGGCACAAAGGTGAGCGCCACTGTGCTACTTCCGCGCTAGTGAGAACTTGTCAAGTAAAAGTTGAGAAAAAAAAAAGGGTCTTGTGTTTATGAGAGACCGATAGCAGGCATGGCTGAGTCCCAGCTTGTTTGCATGGAAGACGGTCGGATCGGTGAGACCATCCCTGAGTCCAGACCGGAGTTTTATTACAGTGAGACGCACCGGACAGCGCTCGAGGAGCTTCTAAGGAACGGAGACGGTGCCTTCAAGACGCTCCTCAGCAAGGACAACGCTAAGGACTTCCTTTCGCCGCCTGAGGTCAATGTGATCCAAAACACCGTGGAACCGTACAGTACGCACGATGACAACAGCGCAGCGACGTCTGGAAAACATGCAGGCGACTCGACGTCTTTACGCTCGACCTACTGGCCTGAGGTGTCCGACACCGAATTGCCGGTGCTGGACATCGGCTGGCCGCAAACTCTCTTCTTTAAAGGGGTCCCACGCGTGTTGGTGTACGCGCATCCGCCTAAAGACAACGGGCCGCACATTAAAGAAGTTGTCCGTAAGCTGATCCAAGAGGCACACAAGGTTAGCTAGAAAAGTTCCCCACAACAGGAAGAGTAAACAAACAGATAAACAGAATACATTATACTAAAGAAGTGCTTGATGCAAAGGCAGGATTGTGTTTTTAAAAAAAATTGCACCGTGGTATAAATCACAACAGGCAATTAAAATCATCACAAAATATATGATTTTTTTATAGATATAAATTGATTGGCTTCAAACCTTAAAACTTTAGTGTAAACATCAGTAAGCCATTTCACAGTCAGGGATCATTTTACTTAAGAAATAATAATAATTTTTTTTTTAAAAATGAATAAATAAATAAAACTATAGACCCACTCAATAGATAGAGGTTACAGATTTATTTTATATATAAACTATTAAAATAAAATAGGTCCATTATTTAAACATTAATAGTTTGGATTTTTCTCGGAAACCAGAAAGCTTTCCATTTGTTTTTCATGGTTATTATTATATCCTTTTTCTTTTTCTAATCGAAATTGTCAAGAGGTTGTTTAGAAGCTTTAGATGTTGTGGTTTTTGCCACTAAAGGAGAAATGTCATGGATTTTCTTTGAGAACTAGAGCTATAAAGTGCGTCTAAAATGTTCAGTCAGTGGAAAGTTCAGAAATAGAAACCTGTGGCTCTCATGAATACCAAAAAAAAAATGATATACATTGAAATAATGACCATGAAATAAATTTGTGCTGAGGGGGTTTGATTGATTTCTTATTGATTGTACTATATGTTTATACGATTGTGTATACGAGGAGAGAAACCCAGAGTTCATAGCTTAAAGGTTAAAGAACTAGGTGGGTTGTTGGTACAAGCACTACGTTCTGCATCCAAATTGAACCTTATCTACTTTCTGGAGAGGTTAAGGAGTACGGAAATAAAAATCACCCACCCTCACAGGAATTCTTATACTTGTTTGCCTACAACTTATACTTTGTTTGCCTACAGTTTCACTTTTGGTATGTGATCTTTGCTTGATCATTGCTTGTGTAGATTCACTGGCATCAGATGCATTCTGTATATAACTGCTTAGGTTGCATTTTTCAGAGCCATTAGGGTCTAATTAAGAACAAAAGAGCAGTCAAAAGAGACTGAGGTTATGCTTAGAATGTTTGCCTTAAATGAGCTTTACTGCAGCACTTAAACTGGAATGTTCTTGTGCTTCCTTGTTCTGACTGAAGTGTATAAAGGGTGTGATGGGAACAAGCAGAGATTCCCAGAAAATACTAGCAGAGCTAGCTCTGTGGTGACTAGAACCCTTGATCGCCAACTTCACTTCACGTCACGCCCACTTTTTTTTCCATTTACAATAATGACACGATAAATACCGATAATATTAAAGACTTCACGGAAAAGCCGTTCTCAGAAAGAGGTTTGTTTTATGTATATACAAGGATGCGCAAAGAGATTTTTGTACTAAGACTTTGTAATAAACGACGTTTGGTTAGAGATGTTGTCTTGTAGCTACTTTCCAAGTGTAACCGGATTTGTATTACGTGGGCGTGTACTGACTTGATAGTTTGCTAGCTCGAATTCTGGGCATTAGCTTCAGGGCATTTTTCCATCTTGAAAAAAATAAGCCCATGAACTAGGAGTGTAAGATCTAGCACATGTCTTAGTCAGCTGAGAGGAATGTCAATTCTGTTTAGTTTAAAGTGTGTGTGTGTGTGTGTGTGTGTGTGTGTGTGTGTGTGTGTGTTAACGTCCCTGAACCATGCAAAGCATATCAAATTCCATTTGTCACAACATACATGCGTCTCGATATGCTTTTCTGAGTTATTGTAACATCATTTTTGATCTTCAAGCAGGTTTTTATTTATGAAATCCAACACTAGCAGTTTCTTAGCAAGCCTATGGATATATCATGATAGACAGCAATACGATATGTCATCATATTTCATCATATCAATCCACCCTGTTTAGAACCTCGGAAGATCATAGCAGGGGTAGATTGTTTGTTTGGCTTGGCCTTGGTAACACACTTCATACTCATATATTAGTTTGATGACTGAATCGTGAGTCTTGATTCTGAGTCATTCTGAGTCATTCTGGTCTTCTGGCACATTATCGTCATACAGACAGTGGATTTAAAATTTTATTTCAAATTATTCAACTGATCTGGTATGTAATCGACAAGTTATTTTTGGCTACAGGTAAAGACAGAACAGACGTCTCTTTATTTATATATATATATATATATATATATATATATATATATATATATATATATATATATATATATATATATATATATATATATATGAAGCTAATGCCCAGAATTTGAGCTAGCAAACTGTCAAGTCAGTACACGCCCACGTAATACAAATCCGGTTACACTTGGAAAGTAGCTATAAGACAACATCTATAACCAAACATCGTTTATTACAAAGTCTTAGTACAAAAATCTCTTTGCCCATCCTTGTATATACATAAAACAAACCTATATATATATATATATATATGTTAGCACGTTTGCCTCACACCTCCAGGGTTGGGGGTTCGATTCCCGCCTCCGCCATGTGTGTGTGGAGTTTGCATGTTCTCCCCGTGCCTCGGGGGTTTCCTCCGGGTGCTCCGGTTTCCTCCCCCAGTCCAAAGACATGCATGGTAGGTTGATTGGCATCTCTAAATTGTCTGTAGTGTGTGATTGTGTGAGTGAATGAGAGTGTGTGTGTGTGTGCCCTGCGATGGATTGGCACTCCGTCCAGGGTGTGTCCTGCCTTGATGCCCTATGATGCCTGAGATAGGCACAGGCTCCCCGTGACCCGAGTGTAGTTCGGATAAGCGGCAGACAATGAATGAATGAATGAATGAATATATATATCATTTTTCCAGTAGGAATACCTGTTTGTTTTTTCTGCTCACACCCTTAAAGTCTCCTGCATCAGTATTACAACAGCAACACAAATGCTTTTACTTTTATTTCAGTGAAAGCGTAAATTTAAAGTCCATGCAGCAACTCTCAGCAGAGTTCACATCCCGAGAAGCTAGGAGCATTCAACACTACTGAATAGCATGTTCAGGTGAATTTTACTTCAAATACACACAATGCACATCTCCTCAATTTCAACAGGGAATCTTGAGGTCTTTCAATTCCAAATTCCAAAGCCAAATAAACTAAAAAACTAAACACAGATCAATCAATTATTATCATAAACTTAAAATGAATATGTTAATGTATGTTTATTTTTGACAAAACAGCAGGTGTCTTGGTCTTTTATGACCACAATATGACCGTCTGCTGGTCCTATTATCTCAGTGTGAGCTCTCCTAATACTCCCGGTTCTCTAGCAACAATCCAAAAAGGTTTTGTCCTGCGGATTTTGTGATAATAAGCATGAAGAGTAAGAAAACACCAAAACACTGACAGATTAGGCTTCTCATTCGTTTGATTCCTATAAATTAGAGGCAAAGCAATGATGCTCACTTAACAGCATAAAAAGATCATCCCATTTGACCAGCCTTATAGGAGTTCATCAGATTTGTTTTGCTTTCTGACTGAAAGATCACTGGGAATGTGTGTTGGATGATTCATAATTCCTGAAAATTTCTCTTCAACACTACTAGGACCTAGATTTTCACAAACATTAAAATAAAAAGCCATCAACAGCCGAATGGATTTAACTGCCTTCTGGCTTTTTTTTCCAACATGAAAGGACAAGACATACAAACCTTCACACTTATTTCCCTATCCTAATAGTTTCATTAATTCATTCCATCAAGTATGTAGTTGATTGTATTACAGGAAACACAACGAGGTGAAAAACAAGATCTGTAAAGATATGAACATACAGAATAGAAGCAACAACATGGCACACACAATGACAAATGAAAAAGGTTTCATTGTGAAACATAAAGAAGAATCCAGGGAGATGTGTTACTTGGTTGTGTGATGTGCTGGGGTTGTGTAGATGTAGATTTATGACACATTCATTCCTTGGGAACGAAACTAAATAATGAGGTCCCAGTGATAGCAACCGAAAAATTGTGATCAATGAGATCACAGTGGAGGGTATTATTGTCCATGGAAAGAGTTTGTGAGCCTCATGGCTTCTGGAAAAAAAACCCTGTTTTTGAGCCTGGTTGTTCTGGCCCTGATGCTGTCCAGCCTTTTTCCTGAGGGCAAGTAGGTTAAACAAACTATGTGCAGGGTGGAGAGGGTTCTTCATGATATGTTGTCAATTGTTGGAAAACTGTCAGTGATCCTCTGTGCAGACTTAACAACCCACTGCAGAGCCTTACTCTTTGCTGTCTACCACATAGCAACACATGATGTAAGGATGCTCTCCACCACACACCTACATCATACACCGTACATCTCCACCACACACGGCCTCAGGAAGTACAGATGTTGTTGGGCTTTCTTTATTAAACTGATGGAGTTAGTATGCCAGGTGAGGTCATTGTCAAGGTATTTGAAGCTGGGGGTTACCTCAACAGCAGCTCCATCAATGCAGGGGGATCTTAAAGATCCACAATCATGTTTTCTTTACGTTGATGCGGCGGTTGTTGCACCCTGCACCAGGCCTCAAGACGTTTCACCTCCAACCTGTACGCTGTCTCATCATTGTGGGCAATTAGTCCGACCACTGATGTGCAAACTTGACAATGTTGGTGCTCGAAGATGTGGCTGAAGAGTCATAGGTCAGTAGAGTGTATAGCAGGGGACTCAGGACACATCCCTGAGGGGAGCTGGTGTTGAGGATGATGGGGGAGGAAATAATGTCGTGGATTCTGAAAGTCTTTCTTCTGTTTGTTAAGATGTCCAGCACCCAGTTGCAGAGTGATGGGCTCAATCCGAGTGTCTCCAGCTTGTAAAGTAGTGTTTGAGGTATGATTGTGTTAAATCCAGGAAGAGCAGTCTAACATAGGTGTCGCTGCTCTCTAGATGTGTGAGTGTGATGTGTACAACATATGAGATGGCATCTGGGGTGGATCTGTTTCTCCTACATGCATATTGATGAGGGTTGATACTGTTGTCAATTTTCCCTTTTATTTGGTCCATGATCAGCCGCTCAAAGCACTTCATGACTATTGGGGAGAGTGCTAGTGGGTGATAGTTATTCAGGCATGACACTGCTGAGGTCTGATGAGGGTTGATGGTGGCACATGTAAAGCATAGTGGTACTTTGGTTTGGGAGAGTGAGATATTAAAAATGTCTATACCTCTCCAAGCTGGTATGCACTGGTATGTCTTTCAGAACACGGCCAGGAACGTTGTCCGGACCTGCTGCCTTGCACCCTAAGAAATGACCTCCTGACATCCTCTGTGGTTACACTGGGAGGCTGCTCACATAGTGGTAGGGTGAGTTTGGTGTTTGGGGTAGTATTGTTGGCCTCAAAGCGAGCGTAAAAATTGTTTTGAGCCAGGGTTTCTGATTAGAGTGGGCAGTGATCATTCTAGTAGATGTAACATCATGCACAGACTTACTGATGTAGTTGGTGACAGATGATGCATAATCATAAACAATCACCACTGCGTCATTTGTTGACCTGCCAGGCAGTGCAAGCAAAGCCGTCCTGTAGCACAGAGTTTGCATCATTAGGCCATACATTGATTGTCTTTTGTGTCATTGTTTTCAGCACATGGTAGTAGGAAGGAACAATCAAGATGGAGAGAGTCCGAGGTGGGGGAGGGGGACTGCTCTGTAAGGTCCATGTCTGTCAGTGTTCACAAGGTCAAGCATGTTTTCTCCTCGGGTCACTATGGAGACATGTCGGTAAAACCCAGGTGTAGTGTCTGTCAGGCTGACATGGTTAAAATCTCCGGCGATCATGAAAAGTCAAATCATTTAAGATATAAATTTCTGCTGTAAATGTTAAGTTAATGTAAAGCACTGTCATAATAAGCTATATGATTACGGTGTGCCAACGTTTGTAAAATTCTTCGTTAACAGTCTTATGTGTTGCTCTATCCTGTTTTGCAGAACCTGTGGTGAACTTTTATAGTTATAATACCAGCTGCTGCAGTTTCATAAGGATTTGGATACATTTCGTGTTTAACTCATAAGCTAAAAATAAATTCTTTCAATACTTACTAAATTAAGTGTGCTTTCATTACTGTATGGTCTATGAAACCCCATTCACTGTGATGTTTCGGGTTTCTTGATTGCATACTTGTATTTCTCAGATTGTTGCAATTGTGATGGACCTTCTCACAGATCTTCAGATCCTACAAGATCTCCTGGATGCAGCATCCCGGCGTAACGTTTCTGTTTACATTATACTGGACAGCAAGGGAGCGCCGCACTTCATCGACATGTGCAACAGACTGGAGGTCAGCCCGAAGCAGTTCCAGGTGAGCAGAACACACACAGAAGAGAATCTTTTAACTGAAAATTCTGACATTTAATGTAGAGATGCTAAACAATCAACATAGCAACAATTATACACGTTTTTTTAATCCATGTATATGGAGTATCCTTGTGAATGAGTTGTTACTATGGAAACGATAACGTATTAAAAAGAAAGCATTAATAAAACCCTATGATTTAAGTTGCATATGGGAGTGCTTTCAGAAACTTCTGTCTACTAATTAAGAATGCAAACAACTCTGCCTTTACAGAACATCCGAACTCGCATGTTGAGAGGTTTTGGACTTGACCTGTCCTATGGGAGGATCCCTGGGAGTTTGAGCAACAAGTACATGCTTATCGATGGAGACAAAGTGATGTTCGGATCTTACAGGTGAGTGAAATGGTTCTGATTACGCTGAACCCTTAACAACATTAGAACGCAACCCTGTGCTTGGCTGGGAATCAGTTCACTGCCAAGTTGTGCTGCATCATGGCTGACCCTGTGCTCTGACCCCAACTTCCAAAATTGGGATATGTATAGAAAAAATTTCACTGTGCTGTAATGTATATGTGACAAATAAAGATTCTATCTGTCTGTCTGTCTGTCTGTCTGTCTGTCTATCTATCTATCTATCTATCTGTCTATCTATCTATCTATCAATCTATCTGTCTATCTATCTAATTAAATTGACCAACTACATGGTGAAACAACAAGACAGTATTCCTGCCTCCACCCTATGTGCGTGAACTTTACATGTTGTGCCTGTGCTTCTTGTTCTTCAGGGTTTCCTCTGTGCACTCCAGGTTCCTCCCCCAGTCTGTAGACACACACTGTAGGCTGATTGGCGTCTCTAAATTGCCTGTACTTCGAGTACCATGGGATAGAATCCATGTTCCCTGTGACCCTGCGTGGGATAAGAAGTACAGAAAATAGAAGGATGGAATGAGAAGCGCACGTTTAATGCTAGATTTCTACCATATTGTTAGTTAAAAACAACCCCCAGCTGTTCAGAGACAAAAAACTCAATCTAGCACAACACAAGTTGTTCTTCATTTACTCTAATGCTGAGTTGATCAAATTTAGGTTTATGTTTGCTGCATTGCCGGGTGTAAAAACATCCAATTTCTACATGTTTTTCACCCTTAAGTGAATAATTCAGTAAACATTATGAATTATTCAACCTTAAAATAACACAAGCCTTTATGTACACAAGAATAGCCACTTTCTCATTTTGTCGGATTAGTTAAACAGTGGGATTGAGCGTACGTTTGCGGAAGATTATTTGACAGCCTTAAGACAAATATGTCTTGCCATTAATTAATCTGTAATCCCAAACCACATGTACACACACACACACACACACACACACACACACACACACACACACACACACACATACCCACAGAGCCAAGCAGGAGCCACACATGATTCCACTTGTTTAATCAGTTTGGCTTGGTGTCCAATGAAACTGGCCTAGAAGCTAGAAGCTAGAAGATCCTTGCTGTAGCATTTACATATTAAATAAATGTCTAAGCATGACACAAGATGTCCTGAAATATATACACAAATATGCACAAATGTCTCCTGGAAATAGAAACCTTGAAGTCTCGGTGGTGCTAAGGGTTAATTATAATAGTTAATGTTAAGTATTAAAATGCCCTAGTGTATTGTTGCATGTTATTGGTAATGTGTATAAATCCATTTCTGGGCTAAAGTGAGTTCCAAGCTGCTAATTATTACTTGAGAGCTGAATGAAGAGTGTTAAATCAACAATAGTGAGAAACAAAGAAAGACTGCTGAGACTGATTATAGCTGATAGAAAGAAAGTGATTAACTTGTTTTGCAGACATTCCACAACCTTCTATGCAATGATTGATATGCTGCTGTGGTGTAACAGCAATAAAATGCTCCATGATGTGCTTGAAAGACACTGTGTAAGTCTTTTCTGTCTCTTGTGTTGTCCAGTTTCTCCTGGAGTTCATCGCGTATGGACAGAAACATCATTACCATCATGTCAGGACAGGTTGTCGATTTTTTCGACCGGGATTTTAGGGAGCTTTTTGCCATCTCACGTGAGCTCAAACTCTTCAAGGAATCCAAAATCAGTAAACCTTTGACAGCTCCATCGACCCGGGGGACCGTAGCTACACGGCGCGTGTTGCCTGCAACCTCCCGCTTCCAAGTGAGTCTGGGAGACAGAGGAACTCTGAAAGTTCCCGCCCACAAATACTACAACCCCAAATACGAGCTAGCGATTGGTGGCCTTCCTGAAGACATCACCCGACAGGATCTAATGAACAAAATGGAGGAATCTCTCAAAAAGTTTGCAGCAGAAGGGAATCCAGTGGACGAGGACAACGAGTTGCAGGAAACAAACACCCCACATTCGTCTCTGAGTAGCAAAAAAGGTGGCAAATTAATATGTGTACCATCAAAAAAGAAGAAAAGTAGAATAACATCTCGATTCCTGCGAAAATCGAAACAAAAAGGAGCTGGTAAGAATGAGGGAGGAAAAGAGGGTGAGAGTAAGGGTGAGGGTGAGCCTGGTCCCTCAACTACAACAAAACTGACCAGTATCACAGAGGACATTACAGAGATCCCAGAGGAACCTACTGCTGAAACACAGACATCTGAGAAAACAAAGAGTAAAAAGAAGAAGAAAAAGGGCAAGTCATCACAAAGTGAAGATCCGGGTATGTTTAATCATTTAATGATTATCGATGTACTGTACATTCTTTTCTGTCTAGACTTTGGCTTAATCATCATGCTTGGAAACGTTTCCCATTTCACTGCCATTCATTTTCTAAAGTGAATTAAAATTGGCAGATGATCCAATCGAAGCAATTAAAGTGGTAGTTCGGTGAAAAAAAAGAGAAAAATATAGACTTCAACAATGCCCTGACTTTTTTGTTGGCAGGTTAGCAAACTGCAGGTTACCTCAGAAATAAGCAATATTGTGCATAAAAAGGTCAATAAAGCAACAGAACAACTCTGTAAAGAAAACTAATAAGTAATGAGTGATGAGAGAGAGAGAGAGAGAGAGATAGATAGATAGATAGATAGATAATATAGTCAAACATTGTCAGAATGGACCTACACATCCTGTTTTAGCATGATGCTAAACTTTCTAAGCATTGTAGCTACGATGGAAACCTAAAGAAGAAAATTTTAGACACCAGTCGAATCATAGCCAATCAAATATATTTAACATAAGGAGAAAATCGTATGAATGTCATTTTTCGGGTGAAATTTAAGTCCTGCAGTGGCTCTCTGGCAGCAAATATTTCAATTCAGATCAGTCTATTCAGTACCACTGTAGCCTGAAGCACTGAAGCACTGCTAAATCTCTTCTGCTCCTTAGAAAAACTCACTATAACTTTTCTTTTTTTAGGTTCAGAAATCCAGAAAGACAGCAAGAAGAGCTGTGTCATCTCCTGAAGACTTGAATAATATAAATTGCATTTGAAATCCAGAAAAGAAATGAAATCCAGTTCCCCCTCACTCCAATAGAGGCTAATCAGCTAGCTTATATATGCTAGTGTCATCATGTAAGCTAATTTAGCAAATTAGCTTGGTTACACCCAAAAAAAAATTTTGTTGACTCCTAAATATCATTTCTTTAAGTAAAATACAACATATAGCCTGTGCTAGAAAGCAGAATAACACCAAGTAATGCTTATAGTCTAAGATGGCTGCCTAAATAACATGATAACTGATGTGTGAGGGATGAAAATAATTTGATTACTTATCAGTAATTCTGCATTACTGTTATTTTATGGTTGAAACTTTGATCATAGAACCTCTCATAGTCATAAAACTAAACTATTAGCATTACACATCAGCTACCAAACAGAAAGGCTAAAGGTTAGCACAGGCTTCCTCAAAACATGAAGCAAGCCACAAACCTTCTTTCTAATTCAAGCTATGACACAAGTCCACTGAAGACATTCAGAGGAAAATAGACACCTATGATTTGCTAGTTTTGGTATGATTAACAAGAAAAAGTGAAAAATGAGAACATGATTTCAAACGAGTGCTATTGCTAAGTTTTTTCTAGTGCATGATCATTTTGTCTCAGCAAATGTACTCATATTGGTCCTTTACAGGAAAGCTGTGGGTAGTGTGGGCTAGTGCTAACCCATAAAATCACACATTATACAGTGGATTTTCATCGGGCAGCCCAAGCATTTTCATCATAACACAAAATATGGACAACGTCACACTGATGAGCAAATGACATGCCCTGAAATTAGCACATTTGCTAGGATGTCTCTTCTGAATAACAAGCACGGCAAACAGAAATGTTGTCCTTGCCGTTCGTTTTTACCAAGTAAAATCACTTCATATTAGCTCCAGCTGCTATTTCATACTATTCTTTTGAATTTTACTTAGGATCGTTGGTGATATAATTGTTTTTGTTTTTGTAAAGGTATAAAATAATCCACTTAAAGCCATTTCTTGCAGAGAAAGAAGCAAGGCAAGCTAGATTTGTATCAAAATGAAGAAGCAGGTATAAACACACCAATGATGTCTTGGCTAAGTTTCTACATATGGAGTGAAGGAAGATTTCCCCCCCCCCCAGTCTCAGGAACACTAATCCTTTAACTTCAGTGTTGGTTTAAATGTACAAAACGTACATTTATTTTTGAATATATTTTATAGGAACTATTACAGAAACAAATTCTACGTCTAATAGATTTTAAATGTTTTGGTGCAATTGAAAACGGTGCTGTGGAAATAATATAGAGCTGTGCTGCCATCTAGTGGTTGATTTTTGTCTGTATATGTACTGTGTGTGTGTGTGTGTGTGTGTGTATGGGTGTGTAATAAAGTGTATGTAACATAGTCACTGAATATGATTATGTGCGTGTTACTTCCTCCTGCTGAGTTGCCATGTGTATCCAGGGTGTGTCGAAACAAATCTAACCGCAGAACGGGTGATTCGGGGAAGTATATAGGACGCATTCTGCAACTACTCTTTAACAGGAAGCAGAATAACACAGGAAACCGGAAACAGGGCCCAGCAGGCTAAAATAGCAACCTAGCTAAACCACAAAACACATGATCATGAAAGCTGGCTAGTTGGTTTCTTATTAATTTAAAAAATTTAAAAAAAAGTGGCAGTGATGCTTAAAAACCAAACATAACGGGAAATGAGACTACAGACTTAAAGATCTGTAGAGGTTTGGAAAGGGTGATTCCATGATCTCACTGCAGTTTAGTTTACTTTTTATAAATGTTAATCTTTTAGTTTCGGGTGGTTTCTCACTTAAGTTTCCTCTTCAGGAGGTGAAATGCTGCTTACTTGGGTTGTCAAGCTGGTCATTGACTTGCTCAGTTTTAAACCTTGCACTTTTGTTTGGGGTCATTTTCAGGCTGCATGATTAAATTCCTCCGAAATTCATTATGATTCATTATAATGACTCTATAAGAGTTCATTATAAGAGACAATGTTCCTGTACACTTCTGAATGAATACTGCTGCTGATACATCAATAAAGATTAGTCAGAATGTTCCAAAAGCAGACTTGCTACCAAAACCATGACACTACCACCACCATGTTTCACAGATGAGCTTGTATATTTTGGATCATGAGCAGACCTGTTTTTCCTCCACACTTTAGCCTTTTTATCCCTTTAATGAAATAAAGGTTTATCTTGCATCTAGAACTATTGGGTCTAATTTCTGTATTTCATTCCATCTGATTCTTCCTATTCTTCTGATTCTTACAGTTGATGAGTGGTTTGGTTTCTATATTTCTGATCTCAAAGGCTTCTTTATATAGTGGATCAGGGTACTTTCACCCCAGCCTGGTGGAGGTTGTTGGTTACTTCTCTTACAATGTTTCTGTCATCACCTGTTGAGCAACCTGCTCAGCATCTCTTACTCAACACACCAGGGTTTTTTTTTTTTCTTTCAGAACGTTCCAAATTGTCGTATTTTTACACTCTTTTTCTAGCTTCGAAATGGCTTGCTTTTCTCCCACAGACAGCTCTCTGAACTTCAAGGTGGTTTATCCTTTCTAACAACAAATGCAGTCTTCACAGGCTCAAACCAAGTGAAGAAATTCAGAGCTATATATGGTTTAAACAGTCAATCTGACAGGACACACCTGTCAGTCACATGTTCCAGTATTTTCGCTCACCTAAAATATCCATGGTTTGATACAAAGTGTTGGATGTTGTTCGACATGTCTATAAGGAAATAAAAATCTTCTCTTATTTCTGATAGTATAATTTGATCTCAAAACCAAATGTGTACACAAAAAAAAAAATAAAACCTTGTATGTGATTTGACTTGCTCATGAAACAAGATATAGGATGTAGAGACAAGGATGTAAATAAAAATAGAACATAAATATCCAAGAAAAGGCTATAAGCCAATCATAATTGAATACAGAACGCTATTATTTATAGACAATCTGTGAATATTTAGCTATATGCTGTATATGAATTCGACAGATCAGACTTTCATAGCCATGCAGTTCCTCACCTAAACAGCAGAGCGAGCACTGGCAAGCATATAATTAGTCTCTGAAACAGGAACCCGAAACCTAGCAAAAGAGCTGATGCAAATTTATTTCCTAAATGTTTAGTTAATTCTGAAAAAAAAAAAAAAAGAATAAAAAAAAAGGGAAGTTTAAATACTTTCTTCCTATCTCATCTCAGATTTTGTAAAAAATAAAAAAAAAAGTAAAAAACTCTTCAGAATTTATGACCTAATCACAGTAAATGTTTCCTCTTGCTGCGCAGTTCCCTAAGATCTGACCGAAAATGACACTAAGTAGCTCACAGAAATCCAGATGTTTTAAAGTTTTATTCGTTCATCCTTAGCAACAGGTCTAAATTAGGATACTGGTTTGGTTTTGTAAAATAGAACCAAGTAAATGTTAGAAAGCATTGTGAAATATTGGAAAATTATTCCAGCACACATCTGTATTTGAGAGCAGTTACGAACTTGGAGCTGGCAGATACAGATGTGAATATTTGGAGCAGTTTGCAGATACACATACATCATTAGTAGAGTTTTATTATATATATATATATATATATATATATATATATATATATATATATATATATATATGTATATAAAACTATTCATTGCACAAAATGACTTAGATCTGAGCAGTTGAAGGTTACAGGCCCTGCTCATCAAGGGCCTAGAAGTGTCAGGTTGCCAGCACCAAGATTTTTAACTCACCAGCTTAACCACTGAGTTACCACTGTGTTCATTAATCTTCATGAATTAATCAAGAGTAACCAGTTTATTCTAGTCAGAGTCACGCTTATTCTAAAGCCTGAGTAGAAACACTGAGCATGGATATGGGAATACACTAATGATGGCTCGCACCGTGGGCCAAATTGGCATCGCCAACTGACACGTTTTTGGGAAGTGGGATGAACCCAGCGGAAGCCATGCGGAGAACATGTGAAACCTCACAGACAGTAAAGCAGGCTCAGGACAGAACCCGTAGCCGCTGGAGCCGCTGGACCTGTTTTTTAATAAGCTACATCGTGATAGTCGTGAAATTATTTCCTGGGTAGAGGGGGAACAGTTTTTTGTTTCTTCTGAAACCACACAAATTTCAGAATCACCACAGGATGTTAGCTAAACAAACATCGCTTAGTTATCCAAACAACTTTCACAATACAAAAAGGCACATTTGGGTAAAATGTTCGTGACGTCGATTTAGTATGAAGTAAGATGCATATCCCAGCTAAAATAAAATCCTTACAGAAATGCTAAGACAGAAAGAGACTAGAGGAGGCTACAGAGAAATGCCTCGAGGCTAAAAATAAAACTGTCGTGAGAATGAGCTTGTGTATGTGTGTGTGTGTGTGTGTCTGTATGTATGTGTGAGAGAGTGGAAAATGCATGTAAGTGTGGGAAGTGTGTCTACATGCACTAAGTGTGCAGTTTGTAAGACACTTATGAAGCAACATTAGAAACAAATATACACAGAGCATTAAACTGATAACCTGAGTTATCAGAGAGAGAGAGAGAGAGACACACACACACACAAAAGGAAAAGGAACTCAGGTGACACTTCCCCTTTTTTGCAAAGCACAACAAGCGTCAGATTAAGTCATGCTGTGAAGCAATGCTGCATGTTTTTAAAACTCACTTCACTGCATTTTTTAAAGAACAGACACAGATACAATTAAATAAAACAAAGACTTTAATACCAATAATCAAGTGATTCACAATAATACTCAGATCTACATACACAAATACTGTACAATAAAATAAAATATACATATACTGTATCAGGCAAATCAGACGTATGTCCGATGTATAAAATATTACACGTGAGTAAGTTTACTTTTATTTACCATTCTTTTTTTTTTTTTGATAAATAATCAAATTTTTATTCAGGCATAATATACACACTACGCATAGGGCATGCATTAATAAATATATAACCAATATATACAACAAAGAGCAAACACAGGAAGTTGTGTCCAGTTATTGACCCTGTACACTACGGCTACGTAACACTTTTATGCTTTGGCTTTCATGTTTTTTTCTAGCCGTGGCAAGTGTATATATATATATATATATATATATATATATATATATATATATATATATATATATATATATATATATAAAAGGCAGTTTCCATTGGCAGATCCATAACAATGCTCATACCCGACTTAGCTATAGTGGAATCAGCTAATGAACTAAGTGAGCTTGCTATCTAGATTAGATTATTATTAGTAGTAACAACAAAGAAGAAATAAAAATGAAATTAAGGAGGTTCAATGTAGCTTTAGAGGCAAAATAAATGAAGAGTGTATGCAACTGCTTTATACTGCCTTTGAAATATTTTCCATTCCTGATGTTATTTTATTTATAACTCACTTTACATAAAAATGTCACTAGTAGTTTTATCGTCCATGGTTGTTTTTATTGCTCGTCCCCTCAACTTGAGACCTGGGAAACGTTTTTTAATCTTCACTGTGACCCAAAAAAACACTTTTTTTTGGTAGCAGCTTACCATTTGAATTAGATTTAAAATGGTGGAAAAGAAATGACAAGTGTGTTTTTACTTCATCGTTATCAGACATTTAAAATAAAAATCTAGCATGTATTAATTGTTTTTATCAAAAGGTTAAATGTATTAAAAGGTTTTTATCGACTGAGCTGGCAACTCAAGACTAGATGTATCATAAATATTTAAGCATAGACATTTGTGCTATTAAGTAAGTAACTCATATTATATGTATTTAATATTGGCCTCAAATGGAATTCCATTTTTAAGTGAACTTACAGCCCAAAACATTAAAATTCAAGGTCAGAAATGGGTGCAATTGAAACACAGCCCCTGCATGTAACATTTGAATAGCACTTAAATCAGCAGTTATATCTAAGGCCTGAAAACAGATGTGTGTAATTTATTTATATATATATATATATATATATATATATATATGACATATCCTCACTCTACTCTGAATCCGGTTCGAAGAGATGCAATCAGTTCAACTCTGTGTGCTGGGAGTCTAGTAGATGTGTTATGATTTGAATAAAATCGATACCATCACACTGAGTTACATTGATTTGTTCGGAATTCGATTTGCGTTCCAAAACAAAGGACGAGTGAGACGCTATCCGAACATCGAGCCATTAAATGAGCTGGTGTATTCATCAACTCAATCATCAATCAGATCAAATCTTATTGCAGATTAGCTTGCTTGTACTAAGATAATTGACACTTCCTATACTGACTGAGGCTTCATTTCCCACAAGGAAAACACTCTTCAAAATATGAGACCAGTAAAATTAATAATACTTCAATCTCAAAAAAAAAAACCTGTCTCAAGGCCTTAAAATGACCTCTTTTGGCAATTTCAAAAGATTTTAGATGACAGTCTGAAAGTCTTTAAAAAAAGGACTAACTGTGCTACAAATTATTGTTTGTTCCACAGAATCAGCATATACGAAAAGAACCACTTCTCATCACTTCCTGTTTGGTTTCTGCTACATGCAGACTGCAGTGTGCGATCAGTTCTAAACTCCATATCCCATGATGCTCTGCTCTGGTCAATCCTGTGGCGTTTGGTTGATGACTTTCTTCTTTCTGACTGAGACCAGGTCATAAAACGGATCTTTTGTGATGCTTGCCCTGCAATAAAAAAAATAAATAGAAACAAATCAATGCGTCTGTATTTTGCTTGTCAAACTGACAAATGACAAAATGATTTTTTACACATCAACTTTACCCAACTTTAGTTTTGATGTGAAGCTAAAAGACAAATCATGCTACCAAGGCTAGCAATTTAACTAGCTACCATTTACCAAGCTAAAAATATCAAGAATAACAATATTTTCCTCAGATGTGATGGTAAATAACTAAAAAAAAATAGATATAAAACATTAAAATTGTTAACAAGCCAAATGTCTATAGATATTTTTGATATTTTTACAATGTCACAACCCGTGAATAATTAAAACTCAAGTGAGAGGTAGCTAAAATCATAAAAAATGTTAATATTTTCCTCGGATTTTCCTCAGTGGTGTTCAAGAGAGAGCTAGTGGTGCTTAAGATAGCGCTAGCTAGCATGTAGTTAGCTAAAAACTATTAAAAATATCGATATTTTCCTTAGATTTTCCTCAGTGGTGCTCAAGTGAGAGCTAGCTAGCATGTAGTTAGCTAAAAACCATTAAAAATATCAATATTTTCCTCAGATTTCCATCAGTGGTGCTGAGTTATTACGTAAAGGCTACAAGCAACTAAAATAACACTATAATTACACTTGCACATGCATATACCAACACCAAACTTTCAGAGGTTCAACAAAGAATATCATCACTTTGTCACAACTCAGGGAAATTCTGTCACAGCTTTGTAAAAGTCACCAAACCACAAGAGCATCGCATGTAAATGAAATAAATACCACAAACATGGGTTCGTTTCCTGAACAAGTTGCAGCAACCGATGACTGACTTTGTATTAGCATTTGATAGCCAATAAACATTTTAGTTCAGACATTACTCAGAACTAAATTTATCTAAGAATACACACAGTGCACAATAATACATTTCTATTATTCCACCAAGTTGTTCTTTACTTTAATATATTTACAGAGCTAATAAGCAAGCTAATCACCAAAGCTAGCAATACACAGCAACTAGCTAATAGCATCAGGCATTTTTCTTCAGAATTGTTGGTAAATTACTAATAAATGATCACACAATTAATAATAATCAACAAGAATGATTTGTTTTCTATTTTTCAGAAAAGCTGTTCTGTAATTTAGGTAACATACATTGAGTATAAGCGTGCTAATAACCAAGGCTAGCAAAGCTAACAGTGCTTATGCTAGATAACAGCAAAAGGAATCCTAGCAAAGCTAACAGCTCCAGGAATATCAATATTTTCCACAGATTTGTTGGTAAATAACTATGAAACTGCTTCATACAACTAAAATTCCACTTAACACTCGTCATTGTGTGGTAAATCATAACAATTTCAACTCCTGGAGCCATGGAGGCTTCCTGTGATAGAGTACCTCATTTCTTGACTAATAAGTGTCAGCTGAGATGTATATTAGCTTAAACTTTTAAAGCCTGTTATATATCTAATCAGAACATTTTTGGATAAGCGTAAGCAGGGTAAAAACCTGAAATGTCTAGCTAAAAAAAAGTTTTTTAGCTAAACATATCAAGGATATAAGTATTTCACTCAGACAGCTACATTATAACTAAACGTACACTATAATCCCCAACGAATCAGGCTTTTAAATATGTATTAAGAAATGTTTGGTCAATGTATGGAGTCATAAATACCACAAAAGAGCAATTTAAATAAATCTTTTAATGAACATAACCCAAAAGATAAAATTGGCATGAAACTATAGAAGGAGGTGATGCGAGACCTGATAGCTTCGATCCAGTCGTCTCTCTCTTCGGCTGTCGAAGCACAGATCATGTAGCTCTGATGTTTCCCCTCCACTACCCTGCCGTCTGTCTCCGTCTTGCATGCCTTGATCTTCTGACCCTTACTGTTAGGGTTGTACAGCTCCAAACAGTACTGCAAACACATTCACATACATATACATGGCTTTTTAATAAATACACTCACTGATCATTTGATTAGGAATATCTCTGTTGGACTATGATATAAATAACCTATTTAATTATACTATGTGAAGAGCTTATTGGTTCATACCAATCAGTGTGAGATGTCTGTGTAATGTCACAGAACTATTGCCAAGGTTTTTGAGATTTTTCCTGTGGTGCAATCACAGGAGGCTGGCTTGCACGCTAAAGTCTGACACACGCACAACTCTTCACAGATCTTCAAATGTAAATGTAAACGATGTACTTTCCCTTACACATACACATGAAAAGAAGTTAAGAAATAACTAAAGTTCCTACACAAAGCAGAAGCATCACTAATTCTGAGCCTACAGTCTTCACTCATCGAAGTGCCACTGATTTCTCTTTCATTAATTGTCAATCCATAAGAATTGTCTATGAGCTCACCGGTTTACGTGTGTAGTTCACTTCTCTGACACAGAGGTTCTCTAGAGGAATGATCCCCCTCGGTTCTTTGTCCTATAAACCAAACATTCGATGAGTTGTCTGGATTTAATGAAGGTTAAGATGATGGTGTAAATCACAGCTCATATTGCAGTACCAGATATACAGGAATATTGACTCACTGTGGTATATTCGAAGTAGTAGAGGCAGTTATCAGTCAAGATAAACCATCTCCTCTTCCATGTTTTCACTCGTCCTCCTGCACAGCCATATATCACAGTATGTTAACGACAACTCGACTGTATAGAAGAGCTAAATAGGAACTAAATGCTCTGTCAATGGGGTGATCAGATGTGGACTGATGTGGCCTGATGTTAAGTGGCTTTCCTGTTACCACTGTGAACGTTATTTTTCAGGGTCACCCTGGAAAATTCTATAATTATACGCTTGATCCTGACGTGTTTTATTCCTCTGACACTCCACCATCACACGACCAATCAGATTCAAGAACTCAGTGCTGTGGAATTCAGTTCTTTCTTTAATCTTACTGAATTATAATAAATGAAGTAAAATCCAGTAATCACCCAGTTTGAGAAGCCAGCCTTCCCGGTCAGGGTTGAAGAACGTGTGTGTCAGATCGTTACCATCATCCTCTGGAATTTTGAACGGCTCGTTCCGTATACTGTCATATAGTTTCTGTGGGGAGAGGTAACAGAAAAGAGGAACACATGAGGGTATAGAGAAACTCAGTGACGCCAAAGAGTCATTCCAGAATGTGATCTGTGATTACTCAGTGAGAAGTTATATTCTCATTCTGAAAATAGTAAGATCTTGTTTTAAGAATGAAAATGTAAGTGATTGATATGCTCTGAGTTAATCAAAAGGTTACAAGCATTTAAATCAAAACAATATGAAACCCTGTACAGGGGTAGAACATGTGAAACCTCACCGAGACAGTAACCTTATATCAGGTTGGAGCCTGTAAACCATTATTCCTGATCTTTTTGGGCTAATTCCGGGATCTGTTTTTGCTTTTTTGACCGACACGCTTGCTGTTTCCGCATTGAATTGTTTTCATTTCCTTATTTTGTTTAGATGCAAGTTGTATGTAGCCTGTCAGGGTAGAGTGTGATCGGGTAATTGGCTCTGACCGTAAGAAGCTCATTGGGAAGATCTTCGCCGTTGTTGATGCCTCTGTTCATACTGATGAAGCGCTCCAGTGTGGTCTTGTCCTTCACATTGGGGTTGTGCAGGCTGGTGTTCAGCATGATGATGGCAAATGAGAGGATGTAACAAGTGTCTGAAAATAGAGTACACACCTATATATGAGCCATGCATTTATGTCACTTATATTCTCTATCAAATAAAAGTAAAAGAGAACATTTGCTCACCAGTGGACTGGAAGACGTCTGGATTGCATTCGCAGTAGCGAGTGGCAAAGGCCTCCATCATGCGGTCAATCTTCTGTGCCTCACCAGGAAGGCGGAAGCTCCACAGAAATTGCCTGAGAGGAACGAAACATTTTTTTTTACAATGTTTTGTAAGTAGGTACAAGTATTTACAGACACTGAGGACTGGCTGGTGTCACTAAGAGAGATTATAACTATTACAAAACTTCACTGGAGACTCCTTAAAAAAATTTTAACAACTAACAACAATCCACCATAAAAGTTGTTATAGAAACGATAACATGTTTGAACAAGTCCATTATTATAAATCTGTTAATTATCTTTATAACCTTGTAACTACTGTCCAAGATGCTGGACACAAGATGCAAGATGTTGTAGAAAATCAATCAATACTTTCTGACAAATCAGAATCTAGCATTCAGTAATGGTGAAGTATAAAATGTATTTAACCAACAAGTTTAAATGAATAAAAGTCTTATCCTAACCTCAGTGCCTGGACAAGATTGAGGTCTGAAAACTCATGAAGTTCCACAAAAGCTTTAAGGATCTTGAGGTGCATCTCCTCTCTGTGGAGGTTAAAGAGATTGCATGAGTTCATTGCGTTGCAAGAGTTCAAGGATCAGAAATATATCAATATCAGACACAAAGTTGAGAAAATGAGAAATAGACATTTCCCAATGTTTGATCTGTGCTTAGAGCTACAATGCTAATGTAGTTAGCAAGTAACAGAAGTCAGAGTGTAATATACCAATATATATATTGAGATTTGCTTGGAGACTTGTCTAAACATAATATGAAGCAAGAAAATGAAAAGGGCAACTATGTACAGCAAAGATTTTGTGCTTCCAACTTGTTAGCAAACTCACCGTTGGAATGCCAGGACAAAACTAAACAAAAATAAATCGGTGAACCAAATACATTTGGGGAAAAGTTGTGGTAAATTTGATTCCTTGCCAAATTACCATTGTGATCAGACCTGGGATCAGGTAATAAGGTCTGTAGCAGATGTTAGTAGTACTGTAACTCCAACATTGTGCTTATGTAAAGTCATAGTAAGTACTCTGTTATGCTTCCTAAAATCTTCTTTAGGTCTGTAACAGATCTTATTACCTAATACTGCAACTGAAGATGTACTTTTATAGATTTGGGAAAGAATAATGATGGTGAATGAACACCATATTCTATCAATTATTTCTTTCTAAAATTAATGTCACACCCAAGGCAGTTGTTCTACAACATGTAGGAATTACAATATTTATAGATGGAATAGTTTGGCAAAAATGTGGCTACAGGTTTTACCAGGAAACATTTTAAAAGCATACAGTATAACGTGCCTTTGTAGTGAAATTGTAATGAATATATGCTTAATACATTACCTTTCTCCTAAGAAGTCTCCTATAGCAGTCTTATTGAGACCTTCCTCTTTATAGAGGAACTCAGCAACGGTCTGGGGATTCCACTCCAGCAACTTATTTTGCACCAGGTAATTGATCCCCTGTAATAATAGACAAAGAATCTGTTGTACCCCGGCCTTGTTTTTGATCTTTAATGTCTTTCACTTTGTTGTCTTGCACTTGTTTCTGGGTAGTCTCCTTGGTTGGACTGGATGAAACATGTTTTGTAAATCAGGATTATTCCAAAATAACTACATACCGATTATAACTGGCTGATCACTTTTACAATTTATGGTGATACCCAAAAGCATAAAATCTGGCTCACTGACCTTACTTGCAGAAGCCTGAATTTAAATACTAATAACTAAAGAAATGACTGTCACAGTATAAAACCAATATCATATGTTGAGGTGCCTCCATGTCCTCAAAGTCCCAAAGTGTAAAATAAAGTCCCAAGCTGTATAGTTCATGTCGACTGCAGAGTACCAAGCAACACAGTCGAATTGAATCCAGAGTGCCAAGCTGTAGAGTCTGAGTCATGTCCCAAACCTTACAGTCAAGTCCAGAATCCCAAGGCTAAAAGTCTGTGCCAAGGCCAGAGTCCAAATATGTGGAGACTTTGTTGAATCCAGGGTCCCAAACCTTAGAGTTGAGTCCAAAGTCCAAAAACCTTAGAGTCAAGTCAAGTCTAGAGTGCTAACCTGTAGAGTCTGAATTGAGTCCAGAGTCTCAAGCCATAGAGTCTGTGTTGAAATGGGTCAAGTCTGAGACTGGGTCAAGTTCAGAGTACATAAGTCATAAAGTCAAGTCGTGTTTACAGTCCCAACTGTAGAGCCTGAGTTGAATCTAGAGTCCCAACTAATAAAGTCTGAATTGAGCAAAGTCTCAAGCCAGAAACTCTGTATTAAGAGCAGAGTCTCAAGTCTGGGTCAAGTCCAGAGTTTCAAGTTTTAGAGCCAAGCCGAATCTAGAGTCCCAAGCTGTAGAGGCTAAACTGAATCCAGACTCTGAGTTGAGATTAGAGTCTCAAGTTACAGGTCTGGGTCAAGTCCAACATTTCCAAGTTGTAGCATCAAGGTGAGTTTAGAGGGCAAAGCTGTAGAGATGAGCTGAGTCTAAGGTTAAAACTGTGTTTTCTGAATCAAGTCCAGATATCCAAGCAGTTGAATCTAGTTGAATCCAGAGTGTGAGTCTTGTTTTGAAGCCCAAAGCATTTTATAGGGTATAAAACTTGTTTGTGAGTCAAGAAACAAGTTCTGAGTCTGAGTCAAGTCCAGAGTCCCGAGTTCTAGAGTCTTGTGTTGAGGTTAGGGGTTATCTTGAGGTTAGGGGTACAATAGGGTTATCCTGGCTAGATGTTGGTGGTCTACTTAATATTTGCCCTTCTGCAAGGCTTGGTCACCAAAGAGATGGTATTTTTCTTCTAAGGATACAATTTATGCTGATTCCTCCATTTAACTACTCTCTTATTCAGCAGGAACTCGACCCCCCACACTAGTTTTCTGGTTTAGTTTACTCTAGGTTTAGTTTACTGTAAGTCTAATGATTTGGTGTCATATAATCTACCTTAGGAAATCAAATGTCAAATCACCAGCAAAAGTTTCACCAGCAATCATGTTGAGCTTGAATCATAGTAAGCTTCTTCTTTTTTTTTCCGAAACAAAATAGCGATGTTAGTAGTACTGGAACTCCAGCATTATGCTTATGTAAAGTCATAGTAAGTACTCTGTTATGCTTCCTAAAATCTTGTTTAGTCCTGTTTATTTCTTTACTTCTCTGAACAAATGTAAACTGCAAAAGTGGAAGTTTGTGTATGCTGTTACACGATTCTGTTGTCTCTCAAAAGTCTAGTATTGTCTTTGGCTATTGCAATATGCTACAAATGGATAAGACAGAGCATCCCACAGACGGGCTCTTCATATGAAACAACACGGAGCTCAGCTTTTAACTTTTTTTTAGCTTTTTTTTTTTAAAGATTGTAAAAAGCACTGCATGCGGGGACGTCATTTCGAACAAATTCTTTTCAGCGCATTGATCATTAAAAAAATTGTTTTGGTTTTTTTCTGCTTGACAGACTTGGTGCTGCTGCGAAAGTCATCCTTTTGAAAACCACACTTGTTCAAAATGAAAAACCACAGCGCCATTTTTAAAAGAAATTAGCATAAAGGGCAGCTCTTCCGTTTCTGTCTTTCAGATGCTAACTTTTGCTATCAGAAAACTCTTACCTTTGCTGTATAGCAAGTCCATTTTTAAATATTAATGCCACAGTTTTTTCCATGGCTACTTGTACCAGACATGTGTCAAACTTTAAATGTTTTTCAGTTACACAGACTACTACTTCTAACCGATCTGAGTGGAAGAAAACTGGTTCTAAGCCTTTTTTAAGTAGCATTTTTGGTTTAAAAATGAGCAAGACATGATGAAAATTGTTCTGGTTTCCCCTGCAGATGTTGTGTAGATGAGATTTATTTTAAGATTATCTGTCAAACATAAACTTTATAGTCGCTGAAGCATTAATATTTAATTAAACTAGGCAGTGGTGTAAGTACCTTTTTTGGGTCCATGTTGAATTTTTTCTTGCCACTAGAAACCTGCTTTCCTCGCTCGAGTATTTTGCTGTAATTAAAAAAAAATTCAAAATGAATCACTTTCAGAATATTCACAGCTGCGTCTAAAAAAATGAGTGAGCGAAGCATAACCTAATAATAAAATTGATTTAGGATAGACTACGTGATGCAAAATTCACATTTGTCCTGACTGGAGGTTCACTCACTTCTCTTCTGTAGACTCGAAGTCCTGAATTTCAGCCATTACATTCTCGATCTCCCACTTCAGCTTCTGCAAAAACATTTCAGCACAGTTTGACTCACCAGCTCTCACACACTCAGTCACACACAAACACAAGATGCAGCATGGAAACAGCACTGTTGCTACCAAGATCCATTTTTTTCAACAGAGCAACTCAGAACTGACTAACAGGCTAAAAAAACACACACAAAAAAACCCACCGAAGATTTTTAAAAAAAAAAAGTTAATAAATAAAGGTTGTGTTGCCAATCTAGTTTAAATATTTTATAATATTTTTATTTAATTTTAGAAAAATATTTTCTGTTTGTCTTAAAGAAACAACAAGGCATGGTAACACTTGTTGTAGTATAATGCAATGACGTTCTCTGTATCTGTCTGTTGTTATGAATATTTGTTACCGCATTCAGATTTCAACCTGAAGTGGGCGTGGCCTAAGTATAGTAAAAATGCTACCACTGTCATCCTACTGTGGGACTTCTAGCTCTAAGAGTTACAACATCTGCATCACCCTAGTTCATAATTGGTCTAAATTAAAGAGAGCTTCATTGTTGTTTCACTACAACCATGTGACCTTTTATGGGAAAACTTCAATTAAAAAAAAAAGGCTGTTTAGAACACATCTGTTCAATCCAAACAATGTTTTCTTATCAAGTTTAACATCAAATTATTAGTATGTTGAATGCATGAAAGAACATGAAGTATTAGCCGCAAAATCTCTCTTTATCTGATTTATGGTCTATAATTGGTTATGCTCAAATCAATGGCTCAGCAGCAGTACCACTAGACCAGAAAAGTGAAATAGTAAAAAAAAATCATTACATTAAAAAGTCCAGCATGAAGCAAGCTTTAAAAAGTACCTGAATGTCAGCCAGGAGGTCCTGCTTGTGCAGCTTGAGGTTTTCAATCTCAATCTGTTCCTCTGGCGAGAAATCAGGAGACACTAACACACACACACAAACAAAATGAAACAAATCCATTATCTCATACACTGACCAGGCATAACATTATGACCACCTTCCTGATATTGTGTTGGTCCCCCTTTTGCTGACAAAACAGCCCTGACCCATCAAGCACTGTGTATTCTGACACCTTTCTATCAGAACCAGCATTAACTTCTACAGCAATTTGAGCAACATTTAGCTCATCTGTTGGATCGGATCACACGGGCCAGCCTTCGCTCCTCATGTGCATCAATGAGCCTTGGCCACCCATGACCCTTTCGCCGGTTCACCACTGTTCCTACCTTGGACCACTTTTGATAGATACTGACCACTGCAGACCAGGAACACCCCACAAGAGCTGCAGTTTTGGAGATGCTCTGATCCAGTGGTCTAGCCATCACAATTTGGCCCTTGTTAAACTCGCTCAAATCCTTACACTTGCCCATTTTTCCTGCTTCTAACACATCAACTTTGAGGAGAAAATGTTTACTTGCTGCCTAATATATCCCACCCACTAACAGGTGCCATGATGAGAAGATCTAAATCTAGGACTGTTTGTTTGTATGTTTATTGTTTCTTATGTTCTGTAAAGCTGCTTTGAGACAATGCTCTTTGTTAAAAGCGCTATACAAATAAAATTGAATTGAATTGAAATTGAATTGAATTAAATAGTTAATGGCATATTTAGTTAAACATCCAAGGTGCGATCTTGAAACCAAAAGTGTCATTTGAGTGATCTCATTGCCAAAGAAAAATTGAGAGAAAGTGAATGTCAGACTGAAACAGGAAGCTATGTATGTTTTAATACCTTTCCACTTCTTTCATTTCATTAATGTGACTGTCAATATTTTTGGCCAATTTTTAAAAATTGGTGCTTCATGGTTAAAGCATATTTGCATTGGTATTAGTACTGAAATGTATCACATGCATATAGTATATTTATAGACCAGAAAGGACAATAAAAGACTTTACTTAATGTTTATATCTGAGGATGAATTTGTTCCTCTCTCTTATTATTGCATGGTTGTAAAGAATGTCTAGAAGTTGCTTTCGGCTGCTCCCTGTTCGGGGTCACCACAGCGGACCAACTGGTCCGCACAACAGCTTGGCAAACGTTTTACGCTGGATGCCCTTCCTGACGCAACCCTCCCATTTTTCCGGGCTTGGGACCGGCACTGCATCCAGTGGCTGGAGTTGAGGCATTGGCTGGGAATCGAACCCGGTCCTTCCGCATGATAGGCGAGTAACCTACCACTGAGCCACCAATGCCTCTGTTGTAAAGAATGTCTAAATTTTAATAATACAATTTTTTTTAAAAATGGGGCTGTGAACAGTCATTCCCAACAGTCGCTCTCTTTCCTCCCATTTTTGCAGAAACCACAATGTCCTCCATTCTGAAGACTTTCCCGTGGCAGAAACTTTTAAAGTTACAGCTCTACCTCTGACTGTTTAAAGCACAGACTTCTCCCTTAAGTAGTAAATAATGTTAGCTTAAAAAACTAATAGAAACAAGTCTTTTCAACAAGTCCTTAACAACAATTTATATATATATAACGTTAACCTATATCTTATAGGTTAATGTGCAATATATATAGCTATATTGTTATCTATTTTATAGGATAAAATGGGACTGTATTAGCATAAATGATGCATTAAGGCAGCTACAGTAGCTCTCTGGAAATACTTCAATTTTGTCATATACAACCACAGAAACTTAACCACTAACCACTGAGTCAAACCTCCCACTAATGTTTTACAAAAGAAAGCATGAAAAAGTTTTCTGGAATTTTCCCAGACTCTCATACAATATGACTGATTTATGATTTCGGATTAGATCTACACTGGAGTCTTGGAATCACTATCTGATCACTTTTGTCTAAAACAGAGCCTTAAAACAAAACAAAACAAAAGCTGTAAACAGTAAATAAGTCATGAACAACACAAACATATGCACATTTTCTCTTCCTGTAATCAGAATGTTTGTATGTCACATGTGTTGGATGTGTGTGTGTGTGTGTGTGTAAAGGGTGGAGCTGACAAGGGTCTGTAACACTTCTCAAAAAAAAAAAAAAAAGAAAAAAAGAAAAAAGCAGTGTTTTTCTGACTTTCAGGAAGAAAAACAGCTTGAATTTCTCACTCTGACACTATACCAGCACTTATTAATAAGCTAAATATGCCCGTTGAGCAATACTTCAGTCAGAATCATCTAGCTAAATGGAATATTTTTCAGTTTAGCAACTAAATAAACAATCCCACTCCCCCACAGACACACAGTAATGTTGTAATGTTGTTGCTAAGTAGAAAGACTAGCTAGCACCTGAGAGTCCTGAGAGGCTTGGTACTACAAATATTAGCAAAGGTTAGCATTCTACCTCATTTACAACACTAGATTTGACTCAACAAATCCTTTATTGGCAGTTTTTATGTCAAAAAACAAATCAAACTTTGACATTGCTGATATGTATGAAGAAATATTATATTAGCAAAGATTAGCATTTAGCTTGCCGTGTAACAAAGCCAGCTTCTGATTGGCTAATATGCCATATTTTGTCTTCTAATATAGCCAGTTATGTTTATTGTTCTTATGTTCTTATGCAAATGTTCTTAAAGATGTAAAACATAATGAGGAATAATGAGGAACTCCAACGTGGCAGAAAAGTGACTAGATTTTAAATGCATTCTACATGGGTTATACTGCATCAGTGCTATCTGCAGGCCTGAGTAGCTTCTAATCATAATGTAGAACAGGAAATGGTTGTGGTTATGTGAGGTCTAAATGTTGCTAAGGTGTCTTGTGGGTGGATAAAGAGGCGAGTGTGAACAGTTTGATAAGAAAAGAAAGAAAGGAGACACAAAATCAACACCAAACCTCAACATAAATTATTTTTGGCACGAATATTTATAATATACACAAATATAAGATTATTAGTTTGTATTATTTACCTATTTGTTATTTCTTTACTGTTCTGTCAGGATGCTTCTAAACTGGATTATGCCACTGACCACAAAACAGTGGCAAAAGATTTACAGTAGTAGTTATTCAGACTGAAAAATTCAGAATGGAGGAAATATAACACACAAGTACAAGTTGTTGTTTTTTTATCTGTACCTGCTCTTTAAGGTCTTTTATGGTGGTGTTGAATCAGACGGTGATGCTCTAAATGAGATTTCTTCAACTGGTGGATCCAGTAAAGTGTTTCAGTGGACATTTAGCTGAGTCCAGCACAGTACTTCACATGAATACTGCCCAATAAAATTGGAGCTGTTCAACGATTCTAGTTTTCAATACATGACCTGTTATGGCTTCTGTAATCAGTTGTTTTTTTGGGTTGTTTTTTTTTTTTTTAGGTTTGTTGCAGCCAATCACATTGGTTTATGAAAATTATTTTAGCAGAAGTTTGTGGACTGAAAACATTGCTTGTTTAAATACCTTTGTAAGCAAGAATTTTTTAATATTCATTATATTTGAATCATCCTGCTTTAGGTGCTAGTTTACCTCCTTATTAATTATTCTGATCTTGAACGCTCAGAAAATGGGTACTAAACTGTGCCTTATCTTGACACTTGGCTAGTATCCTTACCTTTAGTACCTTTGATATGAATGGTTCGAGATATAGTGTAGAAGATTAGACCATTATTATAGTACCTATGGTGCAGAAGTAGAAGTTAAGTACAAAGCTACTAAAGGTCTATGCTTGATGGTACTACCCCAGCAACAAGGAGGTACAGTTTACTACCCTTATTTTTTCTGACAGTGTGAAAGTCCTTGTTGCTGACAATCCTTTCATCAGATAATAACCAGGCTTATCAAGCATCTTAGTGTAGTAAAGTGGCCTGCACAGGGGTCTGGACATTATAATTGAATACTATTACCATAAGGTCAATAGTTTCAACCTGTTCAAGCACTTTCAAATAACAGGGCTCATTTAAAAGTTCATGAGACCAGGGTTTCCTTGGCAAATCTGGATTTTTAGCTGATCGCTTGTTCAGAACCTCGAGCTACAGGAACTACACCATCAAAAACAAGGTTCTGTGTTTTAATAAACCCTCCCCTGTCTCTATCACGGCAACAACCCTGCTCAGGATGTGTAGTTCACAATTCTCTTCTTTCCCTAACCTAATTCAAGTCATAAGCTCTTTACCAAACCTTTCATGTACTAGATCTGGTGGTCCATGAGATCTCCAGGACTGGCAAGTGTGTCTATTTAATGGTGTGATCATTTGAGGAAAAACTCACAGAAATCTGTGGTTAATGGAACCTGCTCAAGCTTATACAATGATTGAGAACACCATGGTAGACCAACCATGCAACAAGAGTTTCCTGTTTTAGCTCTAAAAACACGACCACCGTCTCAAATAAAGTTTTAAACCTTTACTCACTCAGTTGACAGCTCTCCATTTTCAGACCACTGCCCTCTTCTACGAAATGTCTACAAACTGGATCCACTCCGATTTCAGATCCACTGGGTTGTTGAGTTGTTAGAGATACAACAAGACATTGCATGCTTCAGTTGTCTCCGAGGGTGAGAAGAATTACTGCCGCAAACGCCTGTCTGTTAGTTCCTCTATGAAACCTGGTGGGACATGGTTGCCAGGTCCATTCATACTGTGAAGTTCACCAAAGCAACCAATATAAACCTTAATTGCATCATCAATTGTAGATTATATCTAGCTTCCTCTTATGATTAAAAATGAACTGAAAATGACCTGGCAACCCTAATAATGACAAATACTGCATTTCACTCAAAGGGTGACGTTACTGTTCTCTCACTAGTAGCTGAATTTCAGGAGTACTTTTGAATCAAAATATTATATTAATATTAACATATTATATTACCATATTATATTAAAATATTATATTAATATTTTATTTAAAAAATGTTAGTCTTGGCAACATGTTATCTGTATAAAAGGAATAAAACACAGAAAATTATGAACAGCACTCACTGTGTTTTATTCCTTACTTTATTCCTTTTTTTAATCAATAATGATTTATAATAATTAAGAGTAATAATGTTGAAATATGTTATGGAGGAGGAGTAGGAGGAGGTGGAAGAGGAGGAAGATGATGATGATGAGGATGAGACGGAAGAGGAGGATGAGGAGGAGAAGAAGGAATGTGGTTACAGTATTAGAAAGATGAGTTGTAGAAGACTGTGTCGTGTTCACAACCACTTGTTCATTCTTCTCTGCATTTTGGAGCTGATTAGTTTGCCATCTACTGGTGATGAAGTTACACACAGGCGTACACTCACCTGACACTTTAATAGGAACACCTCTCACAGCCGCACTTTCCAATTCTGGGCTTACAGAAGTGGATCACAATGTTGCCTTCTGCTGTTGTAGCTCTTCAACATGATGATTTGAAATACTATACATTTTCAGATGCTTTTCTTCTCACCAATAATCTTAAAAGAGTCATTATTTTAGTTACTGTAGTCTCCAAGTCAGTTGAACCAGTTTGAACTTTGTCATCTATGCATCTGTGAAGGACATCTTCTTCTTCTTTCGGTTTTTCCCTTCAGGGTTCGCCACAGCGAATCATCTCTCTCCACCTATCCCTATCTTCTGCATCCTCAACACTTGCACCCACTAGCTTCATATCTTCATTAATTCCATCCTTATACCTCCTCTTTGGCCTTCCTCTTTGCCTCCTGCCTGGCAGCTCCATGTCCAATATTCTCCTACCAAAATACTCACTCTCCCTCCTCTGAACATGTCCAAACCATCTTAATCTGGCCTCCCTAACTTTGTCCCCCAAACGTCCAACATGAGCTGTCCCTCTGATGTACTCGTTCCTAATCCTGTCCAATCTTGTCACTCCCAAAGAGAACCTCAACATCTTCAGCTCTGCTACCTCTAGCTCTGACTCCTGTCTCTTCCTCAGTGACACTGTCTCTAAACCAAACAGCATGGCCGGTCTCACCACTGTCCTGTACACCTTCCCCTTGATTCTCTCTGATATTTTCCTATCGCACAGAACTCCCGACACCTTTCTCCACCCATTCCAACCTGCCTGCACTCGCTTCTTTACCTCTTTACCACATTCTCCATTACTCTGGACTGTTGACCCCAAGTACTTAAACTCCTGTACCTTCTTCACCTCTTCACCCTGTAACCTTACTGTTCCACTTCCCTCCCTTTCATTCACACACATGTACTCAGTCTTACTACGACTGACTTTCATTCCTCTTCTCTCCAGTGCAAACCTCCACCTCTCCAGGTTTTCCTCCACCTGCTCCCTGCTCTCACTACAGATCACAATGTCATCTGCAAACATCATTGTCCAAGGAGACTCCTGTCTGACCTCCTCTTCCCATAGCTTCATTGTATGGCTCATCAACTTTATCCCCCTATAGTTGCTGCAACTCTGCACGTTACCCTTATTCTTAAAGATCGGCACTAACACACTTCTTCTCCATTCCTCAGGCATCCTCTCACTCTCTAAAACCATGTTGAACAAACTAGTTAAAAATTCCACTGCTGCCTCTCCCAGACACTTCCAGACCTCCACCAGGATGTCATCAGGACCAACTGCCTTTCCACTTTTCATACTCTTCAAAGACTTCATCCTTTCTAATCTTATCTACTTTATGTTCGACAGAGTTCACCCCTTCTACTCTTTTTTCCCTCTCATTTTCCTCATTCATCAGCTCCTCAAAGTACTCCTTCCATCTCCTCTGTACACTCTCCTCACTTGTGAGCACCCTTCCATCTCTATCCTTAATAACTCTAACTTGCTGCACATCCTTCCCATGTCGATCCCTCTGCCTAGCTAACCTGTCTGCTAGTCCTTCTCTCCTTCTCTAGTGTCTAAGCTAGTGTACAAGTCCTTCTCTAGTGTCTAACCTAGTGTACAAGTCGTCATATGCCTTCTGCTTGGCCTTAGACACCTCCCTCTTCACTCTGCGCTTTAACTCCTTGTATTCCTGTCTATTCTCTTCAGTCCTGTCCATGTCCCACTTCTTCTTGGCTAACCTCTTCCTCTGGACACTATCCTGAACTTCCTCATTCCACCACCAAGTCTCCTTATCTTCTTTCCTCCTTCCAGATGACACACCCAGCACCTTTCTCCCTGTCTCCCTGATCACTTCTGCTGTAGTTTCCCAGTCATCTGGCAGCACTACCTGACCACCCAGAGCCTGCCTCAACGTCTGTCTAAATTCCTCACAACATTCCTCCTTTTTCAGCTTCCACCACTTGGTTTTCTTCTCTATCTCTGAACTCTTCTTCTTACAGACTATCAAAGTCATCCTACATAACACCATCCTATGCTGTCTGGCTACACTCTCTCCCACTACCACTTTACAGTCACTAATCTCTTTCAGATTGCCTCTTCTACATAGGATGTAGTTTACCTGTGTTCTCCTACCTCCACTCTTGTAAGTCACTCTATGCTCCTCCCTCTTCTGAAAATAAGTGTTAACCACAGCCATGTCCATCCTCTTAGCAAAGTCCACTACCATCTGTCCTTCTAGGTTCCTTTCCCTAACTCCAAACTTGCCCATCACCTCCTCATCACCTCTGTTCCCCTCACCAACATGTCCATTAAAATCCGCTCCTATCACCACTCTCTCACCCGTGAGAATACTCTCCATCACCTCATCCAATTCACTCCAGAATCTCTCTTTCTCCTCTAACTCACAACCTACCTGTGGGGCATAACCACTAACAACATTCAACATCACCCCTTCAATCTCTAACTTCAGATTCATCACCCTGTCTGACACTCTCTTCACCTCCAGAACATTCCTCACAAACTCCTCCTTCAGGACCACACCTACCCCATTTCTCTTACTATCCACACCATAATAAAACAGCTTGAATCCTGCTCCTATACTACGAGCCTTGCTACCCTTCCACCTGGTCTCCTGTACACACAGTATATCCACCTTCCTTCTCTCCATCATATCAGCCAGCTCTCTACCTTTCCCTGTCATAGTACCAACATTCAGAGTTCCTATTCTCAGTCCTACACTCTTACCTTTCCTCTTCTCTCTCTATCTGTGCACTCTCCTCCCTCCTCTACTTCTTTGACCAACAGTAGCCCAATTTCCACCGGCACCCTGTAGGTCAACGGCGCCGATGGCGACCAATCCGGTATGAAATTCAGAGTACTGATGATTCGCATGGTTAAATTTGGCAATGTTTTACGCCGGATGCCCTTCCTGACACAACCCTCTCTATTTATCCGGGCTTGGGACCTGCACAGAAGTCACTGGTCTGTGACCCCCATGGCTAGATTGCATCTTTGAGGGACATATAAGATCTAAATTATAAGATCTAAATCTGTGAAACTAGAAAGACTTTCAAGTCTTTCAAAGGCTTTACTGATAGAGAAAAATGTGTTCCTGTTAGGTTTCTGGTATTTATTCAGAACTTTAAACAAGGGTTGTTTAATGCTATGATTGGCCCAGAAAACTTAATGTGTGAGTGCAGATGTCAAGTCAAGAAGCTTTTATTGTCATTTCAACCATATAAAGCTTGATTCAGTACATTGTGAGATGAAACAACATCAATACAAATGTCAGTACAAATGTCTAGTGGAAATGACCTGTAGGTCAAAAAATTTTTATTAATTAATTGCTTGTATTATGCACAAGAAAGCTGCTAGGAAATTGATTAAAAATATTAATATTTTAGTTCACGGTTGCTAAAGTTTTGATCACATTAGTCATTTATTTCCTTTCAAAAATTAGTCTTGTATTAAAACTAGCCGCTTTTTCTGAAGATGATTACGACTGCCCTGCTTCGGTGTGACTCTGTAGCTTGTTTTTTTGAAACACTCAGTAATAAAGGTTTGTTATTCCACCTCTTCATTTCGTCTGGGTTTTTGATTTTTTTTTTTATATATATAATTTATTAATGATTAATCTATATATGTATTTAATGTAGTAATCTCTACTTTCTATAAGAAATAAGTTTGAATAAATTCTAATAAAATTCTCTTTTGTTCTAAATATCATCTTCACGTAGCATGTCGTTATTATATGCAGACAATCCGAACTAAATCAATATATGTGCAAATTAGCTGAGCTTGGAGATGAAGCTTAAAAAATGTAAAAAAAAAAAATAATAAAAAAAAAGTTTAAAAAACAATTGTTTGTTGGGAAGAGAGACAAATCACTGCACAGCTTTAATTGCATCATTTTTCATCTTTAGCTTTGAAATGTTACGGACGAAGTCATCTTTGATTCTGACCTAAAGTCATGTGACTCAAATCCTCAACACTGTGTGCATGTGTGTTTGATTTGTATAGTATACTTACTTTATCCTGTACTGCAGGAGCATACAGGATATACATATGTTCCACTCTAGGCCAGCAGATGTGGCTGTAATCCTATCTTTGAGACCCTGTAGCGCCCTTCAGGAAGCACCGAACGTTCCCTCTAGATGTTTATTTTGGTTGAAATCAGACTGAATTCACATCTGAGCAGGTGCTCATTCACCCGTATGAAAAGGAACCAAAAAAAAAAAAAAGTTTGTCATCTTTAAACAACCTCAAGTAAGCTATACTCTCAGTGTACCGTAAGTGCACACTTTTCTTCCTGCACTCATGCATGCTATTTTAAGACAGCGTCTAAAAACGACAAAAAGCCTGAGTTCGAGATATAAAACTCAATCAGAAGTAAATGCTCGAGCTAAGGAGCTAAAAAGGAGGGAACCAAAATGGCACACATAGTAGATATGCTTCTCTCCATAGAGCTTAAATCTGCCTGATATCAATGACATGAATTAGCTTATTATAAACAAGACCTAGTTAGGAGAGATTTATGAAAAGGGATTCTTTTTTACTGTTCTCGAGAATTAATTAGTCTATGGGAGCAAAACGAATCAGATGTATTCAGGCTTCATGATTCATGATTGCTAGAGATTTCTAACAGTTTTTTAAAATATTGCAAGTAGGTTTGGGTTCATGCTGTGTTGAGTTCTGAATTTAAAAAGTTGTGATTATTTTGTCTGTCCTTTTTTGGGGGAATTTGTGCTTTGATTGAACAATGTGTACTTAATCTGTGTTCTTTTTAGTTTCTCCTCCAAATGGATTCTGGGGGAAAAAAGAGTGACTTATGGTTATTTAATTTGCACAACTGAGCAGTTAAAAGTTAAGGACCTTGCTCAAGGGCCTGTCAGTGTCAGTTTGGTGGTCTTGGGATTTGAACTCACAACCTTCTGATCTTTAGTCAAATATCAGTGAATCAACAAAACAAGCTGTTAAACATCAACCTAAAGAGATCTTAACTATATGGTGTGTTGCACTCAGCAGAAATCACCTGAACACTGACAGTCTGCATGAATCTACAGTCTGGACTAAAATGAAATCAGCCCCAGCCTTGCATTCTTCTACGCATTTATTTTTTTGACCATTGGTGGTGCTGTTGCAAACAAATCTGCCTTAAGGCATTTGTTAACAGCAGTTAATCTGAACTGGATGCCAAAAATGAAATGTCCTGTTAGCCCATTTTCATCAACCACCCTTGATAGTGTCAACCTCTTTATGTCAATCATATAGCTGAGGATGTGATTTTTTTTTCAGTAATGATCAGTAAGGCAAAAATGTAAAATAAATAAATAAATATATATATAAATAAATAAATAAATAAAAATTGGTTCATAATTTATTCATGTGTAGTGACCTTCAGAATGTAATTTATTTATATCAGGAAATGTAGGTGGTGATAAATGGCAGGCAGTTAGTTGGACTGGGATTCTCGTAGACATATTAAGGGCAAAGAGACATCAAGTGAGATAAGTGGCATTACACTGTGTTGCAGTTTTGATATTGGGACGGTGAGGAAAAACGCAGCAGCAGGTTATCGACAAGTAGATTTCTTTTTAAAACGAAAAGCGACCTTTAAGTGGCACCTTGAGCAGTTGGGGTGTCGCCTGTCCCCATTAACAACTTTTTCTGAGTGAGAGACGATATATAAGAATGTTGCAATTTGACAGCGTTCATTTATTTGGTCACCCTTTCAGGATGTCGATCAATCTCAGCTCAATTCTTTAAACTTATTATTGCACCTAGTGGCCACAAATGTGAACTACAAGTACTAATGCATACCCTTTGGTGCAGGATTCATACTGCCCCAGCCTCAGTATATGTATGTTTTGTTTGTGAGTGGGGGAGGGGCTAGAGACAGGAACCTCACCTGCTTTATAAAACCTAGTTGAATTATTTTTTTTTTTCATCAAAAATGAATCTTTTATTCTATAGTTTTCAGTCTTTTCCCTGATTAGAAAGGATGCAACTAGCAAGTTTAATCTATGCCGTAATCTAGCTAGCTACGTAACTAGCTAGGTTGTGAATGCATCATCATAAATGTACCAGCTGCTTGAAAAATCATAACATCAATTTCAATTAAGCCACGGTCCAAAAATATGTGCATCTGAAAGATCGACGAGCCCTTTTTTTGGCTGTTTTTCTGGGGCATTTCTTTTCAGACCACTCTACTTCTTTCTATTCTGTCCTTGAAAATTGTCTTTCATAGTTGGTTTGTTCAATTTCATTCAAGTCTTCATTCAAGTCTTCATCAACTCTCATTCACTTTACCAAGCTTGAATTTTTTGGGGCGTGAGTCGTTCTGCACCACCAAATCAACACTCACAAGCCTCTCCTGTCACACACACACACACAGACACACCACCCCAACCCTAAAATCTTAACCATCAACCAATTCTGAGAGTATCTTATCGATCCCTTTTAAGCACATGCACAGAAAAACACTTTATGATAAATGAAAAAAAGCCTGAAACTTGGCTGAGTGTGTAAAAGCTAAGACGGCACAATTCTGCAAAAGTAATGTATTTGTAGTTTTATTATATTAAAGCCTGCTTGTTTTAAACACCAAACACCATTACCAAGCAAGTAGATTGAATGGTAAAACGATTGACTCGGTCTTTTAGGGAAGAAACCACAGCCTTATAAATACAGGCACTGATTAGAAAGTGTGTCATGCTTTTCCACATCTGCTCTGGTGTTAAATGCCATTTCATGCAAGTATATAAGATTCATGAGTTGGGAATTTTCCAGGAACTATCAAAGTCTCTTTTTTTTTTTTGGGAAATTCCAATCAAGCATTCACATTTGCGATCAATTCCCAACAGATGACCTCCATACACTGAGCGAACCATTTGTGTCATCCCAAACAACGCAGCTTATATCACTCGTTATTTCTGCAAGCGTTTTTTGTTTCTTTTTTCTTGCTGCATTTTTCTCTTGTAATAGTTTTGCAGTGTCACCACGGTAACAGTGAACAGGGTTGAAACGGGGGCGGTCCCGGATGAAAACCGACTTGTTCGTCTCGAGCCTCTTTTTTAGGGTTGAGAAAGCGTAAATGCCTGAGATGACATGAGAGATTTTTTTTTTTTTTTGCCTGGTGTGAAGAAGGAGCCTACGAGACACCATTTCAAGTGGTTGTCGAGAGCCAGTATTAACCTGATTGCATTCTCAAGAAGCCTATCTGGTGAGAAATAAAGGCAGGCACGTCACTAAAGGTTTATGTGGAGTCAAATAAGAAAGAAAAAATTGTAGATTTATATTGTGCCCTGCTTTAACAAATCTATATGATGCATCTAACTTACTGTGTACATCTGTTTAGTGTTTTTCATTTGGTTCGAATTCAAAAAAGAAGTCATGTCTGTTTCTGGGTTCTTACTAGGATGTCAGACATTTTAAAGAATATCCCAATTCTTGATAAAGCATAAGACCCGGTGAGCACAGAACACTGAAAAATGCTAGCTTTTTATCATACTATGACCTTTGGATATTGACATCTACACGGATACTTGCATGTGTGTACGCATTCCAAAAGCTTCCGACTGTCTCTTAGTGAAATACGGCACAACATTTCCAATAACTCTCCATCCTACAAGCTGTGCTTCCTAATGTGGCCTGGTCCTGTACAGCAGGATACTAATTAGTGCTAGAGAAGGAAAGGCACAGAACATGTCATGAGGCCAGTTGCAAGCTATGGCATCTTGTCCCAGTGGACTGTCCAGCTCTGCTGAGGAGAAACGAAACTTTTCATGACCTCTCCAGGGCTCACTACTCAGCTTCATGAAAGATTAAAATACTGATAACTCAGAAGTTTCTATATTAAACTCTGACCGTTACCTGCAAAATCATTAAAGGGTAATGTGGCATTTTGGAAGTGTTAAAGAAAAAAGACGAACCTTTGCTGTGACATTTTTAACAGCTTGACTGTTAAATCAGAGACAGTTTAGATGATACCCAGAGGGTACTCACTGACTTTTCTTATACAATTAGCTTTTTTTTTAATTAATTAATTTTAATAAAATGGGGGGGGGGCATGGTGGCTTGGTGGTTAGCACGTTTGCCTCACACCTCCAGGGTTGGGGGTTTGATTCTCATATCTACCATGTGTGTGTGGAGTTTGCATGTTCTCCCCATGCCTCGGGGGTTTCCTCTCCCGGTCCAAAGACATGCATTGTAGGTTGATTGGCATCTCTAAATTGTCCGTAGTGTGTGATTGTGTGAGTTAATGAGAGTGTGTGTGTGCCCTGTGTTGGTTTGGCACTCCGTCCAGGGTGTATCCTGCCTTGATGCCCAATGACGCCTGAGATAGGCACAGGCTCCCCGTGACCCGAGAATAGATCAGATAAGCGGTAGACAATGATTGAATGTATCCAGTATCCAATTTATTTAATTAAATTAAATAAAATGGATACTGACCAGCCAATTTGATAGGATCACCTGTACATCATTCACAGCAAGGTGTGAAAACAAATAAATAAATAAACAAATATCCAGTGAGCAGAATTTATGTGGATGAAAACGTCTTTTTTGATCTCAACTCAACTCAAATAACCACTCTTTATGGCCATGAAGAGCAGAAAAGCATTTCATAACACACAAGAACCTCGATTCAACCTTCAGGCAAATAGGCTCCGACAGCCAAAGACCAAACGAAACTCTTCAAAAAAAACGTTTTTCTGATCTTCTGACTAATTGTGCTTAAGCGAAAAGATCTGCCATGCAGCTCAGACACATATAAACACACTCAAAGCATACCATTACTATTAAATGGCTTTTTATTTGCTGTCAAGAAATGACACAAAGAACAAACCTCAAAATATCAGACATGGAGCTCGTCCTAAACAAGATTATAGTGATATTTCTGAATAGAGAAGCATTCAAAACCATTAAGAATCAGGAACATACATTCAGGTTGGACAGATATCAAACACATTGAGCTGTTTTGCATTCCCATCTGTTGCTACTCTGCACAATCAGTGGAAATCTTACATTTATACTCAAATGGTTGAAAGCAATCTGCGTCAATGGGCCTGAGTGTGAAAAAAAAGAGAGAGAGAGAGAGAGAGAGAGAGAGAGAGAGAGAGAGAGAGAGAGAGAGAGAGAAGAATTTGATAGAGATGGAAAAATCCAGCAAGAAATTGACTTAGCAAAGAGATGATAAGTGCGACCGAATTTAGTGTCTGTTTTCCAAAATGATACCTCCGGCAAATGTCACTTCTCCGTAGGAGGCTGGGAGTCAGAGGGATTGAATCACCTCTCTTATGGATATCAGGAGGACATTTCGGACTAGCTCACTTTACATTAAGGTAAACACAGCCACAGACTTTTTGTGTCTTGGTCGCCTGAGAATTTTTGGAGTTGGGGGATTATTTATATATAATCCATATCCATTATTTATATACAGTATATAAGTATCCATAGTTAAAGCAAAAATGCTGATTCAGGATATTAGTATTTCAGTCTATTTTATTAGCACTGTTACATTTAGATAGACAACAGCAAAGAATGTGTGAAATCACACTTCAATTAACAGCCAAACACGAGCTCTAAGGTACTTAAGCTGTACTGGTAACTCCAAAACTATACTCAGAATTTGGCAGACACCCTTATCCAGAGCGACTGAGCAATTTAGGGTTAAGGGCCTTGCTCAAGGGCAGCTTGATGGACGTGGGATTCAAACTCACAACCTTCTGATCAGTCCAACACCTCAATCGCTAAGCTACCACATCCAAAATCAATTACTACTATACGATAAATGTGCAAAATAATAAATCTGTGGATGGTTACGGATATAGCAGCTTTTTAAATGTCTTTGTGTGAATGAAACTGTTGTAATTGAGGTGATGTCCATCATGCAGCTGCTTAACAACTCAGCTTTAACACAAATCTCATATGGGTTTTTTTGGTACTATTTATAGTCTATTACATTGTATGTATGGTGTACTGTAAGAAACTAGGTTATGTAGAAGAATTTTATCAATCAAGATATGTAGAAACAATACTAGCATTGAAATTAGCTAGTGTGTCTGTGTGTGTGTACAGGAATGTGGGTGATATGGTCTACATGTAGGACATATTGTAGCTTAGTGTGTCCAATGTGTGTGCGTTGGAATGTAACCATATATAGTAACGTTAACTGGACCAAGCAGAGTGGCCCCACCGGTTGTATACTTTTGGGGGTCCTAGATATGAAACAGAGGTTTGGGTGACGTGTAGGAATGCATAGGGAAGCCTATATATTGTGTACAATGAGTTAGAACAGGAGTCGCTCGGCCAACCGGCTCAGGCGGTTATTGCATGATAATAAAAGCCTTATCATCTGGCAACAAAACCCGAGGTGTTGCGTGATTCCTTCAACAGTTACAACCCTAAACACAGATTTTAAACATTATATATGTGTATACATATATTATATATTCATATTAATTAAAGCGTGTGACAAAAAATTAATCACTTCAAACTAATTTAGGGCTTTGTTCAAAGAACTATTCCGGGAAATTGTGAAAAGCTGGAATGTTCTTGTAAAGTTGATCAGCCAACTCTGGTTACAGAACATGCCTCATGAACATGAACACCAATTTTTTTATCAGAGGATTTTCTATACATTTTCTGATTGCTATAAAAGCTGCAGAATTGAGTGCAGACAGAGAGAGAGACAGACAGATAGATAGATAGATAGATAGATAGATAGATAGATAGATAGATAGATAGATAGAGAGAGAGAGAGAGAGAGAGAGAGAGAGAGAGAGAGAGAGAGCTTCCTCTCTACATCATCAACCATCATTTCAAAAAAACCAATTACTAATCAAATGGCAATCATATTAATTCCTCCGCAAAGTCTACTTGAGGACACCAGAGTCCTGATTTAGCATGAGAAGATATTCATTATTAACACGTCGTCTTTGTTTCTTATCTCTTTTGACAGCTCTGTCGTTGATCATTTACACTATTTCAAAGGACCCCATGCCTGGGATTTGTTCTCTTTTTTCTTCTTCTTCTTCTTCTTCTTCTTCTTCTTCTTCTTCTTTGTCATCATCTAAAAGACAAAGTATCCTTGGGGTTGGATATGAATGATGGATAACTTGATTAATAAATAAAAAATAAACTAATCAAGCATTAATGCCAGACAGGTGAACACATCAGGAAATAGGCCAATGGAATGACAGAGTGTAAACAGAGCCAAAAAAAAGGAAAAAATAAAGATTATTGAGTTTATTAATGGCCTTGAGCTTGTGGGTTAAATATCAAATATCAAGCTGCTCCAGACCTGTTAAAGCCTGGCATCTTCCCCAGCCTGGAAATAAAGTATTATAACTCTAGGCACCTGTTTTAAAATGTAAAAACATATAGCCTGTAGAGGAAAGATTACAATGCAACTGCCAGAGTTTCTGTTTTCTGTTCAGCTCGTCTCGTCTGTAAAACCCGAAACAGGACCTTAGGACAGGCAAAGGGAGAGCTCGATGTCCTAGTGTGGACCAAAGAAATCTGCAAGAAAATGCTATTTACATTTACCTCATTTATTCATCTCGTATTTATTCATCTCGTCTCGCCACGGAGACAGAAAACAGAAAGAGTTTAGAGAGACTCATATATATTTTAGAGTCGAGCCGGAGTTATGAGGAAGAAATAATAAAAAATTTTCCAGAAGTGTAGTCAGAGGATAGTCCAGAGGAAGATCAAATAACAGACAGACTACTGATAATACAGTTCTTTCAGGATTTCGTGAAGGTTTTTTCTGATTGCTGTGGCTTGATTTTGCTGCAGCATTTTTCTACATTTTCTATGCAACTTGTTTTTGTGCTTTTCTTTGCAGAAAACGGCTTAAATTGGCAAACTTGCAAGCGAGGATTCTTCATTTAATCTACTCCTAGTGAAGACACATGGAATTTCTTTCTTCGTTGTACCTAAATGGAAGGCTGCTTTAGCTGAATTTGTGTTGTGGTGACATCATACGGCATGTCTTGGCCCAAATTTGAGGAAATTCTGCTGTACTTTAAAAAAAAAAAAAATATATATATATATATACCCTATACCCTGCACTCAACACAAATAAATGCACCCACCAAATTGAAAGCCTGAATTTGGATTTGTAATTGGTCTCATGCTTGGAAATGTTAAACTGTTATATCCTCCAACAGTCCCTCTGCTTCAGCTATGTAGAGCAACCTGCCGTCATCGAGTGCTAAAAGTATTCAGCGCTCCACACTTCCTTTTTTTTGGCAGCTCTAACACGTCTGGTAAAAATAGTGCATTACACTGGAATTTAAAATTACTGTTAAATTCCAGCGTGAACACACTACTCGTACAGAAAATTAGAAAATAAAGGTACAAAACTCAGCTCCTGTTTCATACATAGATAGATAGATAGATAGATAGATAGATAGATAGATAGATAGATAGATAGATAGATAGACTGACAGACAGACTAACAGACTGACAGAGAGACGGACAGACAGGTAGGCAGGCAGACATACAGACAGACAGAAAGACAGACAGACAGACAGACAGACAGACAGACAGATAGACAGATAGATAGATAGATAGATAGATAGATAGATAGATAGATAGATAGATAGATAGATAGATAGATAGACTAACAGAGAGACGGATGGACAGGTAGGCAGGCAGACATACAGACAGACAGACAGACTGACTAACAGAGAGACGGACGGACAGGTAGGCAGACAGACAGACAGACAGACAGACAGACAGACAGACAGACAGACAGATAGATAGATAGATAGATAGATAGATAGATAGATAGATAGATAGATAGATAGATAGATAGATGGATAGATAGACAGACAGACAGACAGACAGACAGACAGACAGATAGATAGATAGATAGATAGACAGACAGACAGACAGACAGACAGACAGACAGACAGACAGATAGATAGATAGATAGATATAATTCAGTAATAAATATAACGTTCCCTTATGCCTGTGTATTTCTATGAAATGTTTTATTGGAATCTGCCTTGTTTCTTGCCTTTTTTATTGAAATAAATTCAAAGTTTATTTGCTTTATTAACTTGTAGAGAAGTATAATAATAAATCAGGAACCTGTCTCTGTATCTGTGGATCTGGATTTAAATCTGAAGTGGGTGTGGCCTAAACTAAAAGATTATTTTTTTTTATATAAAACTGGAAACTAACCCTATGCCCCTGAAAGCACTGAAAAAAAATGGAAATTGAAATGTATGGAAATTAGAAATAAAGTGTGTGAATTCTGATTCGGATGAATCCTCATCCTCAGTTACATCATTCCAGTTCATAACCAGCAGCTCATAGAGATTTTAAACCCTTAATGTTGTAAGTTTTGGGGGGGGGGGGGTTGCTCAAGTTTAGGAATAGGAATGTTGTCCCGTTCTTGTCTAATACAGGCTTCTAGTTGTTCAACTGTCTTAGGTCTTCTTTGTCGCATCTTCCTCTTTATGATGCGCCAAATGTTTTCTATGGGTGAAAGATCTGGACTGCAGTCTGGCCATTTCAGTACCCGGATCCTTCTTCTACGCAGCCATGATGTTGTAATTGATGCAGTATGTGGTCTGGCATTGTCATGTTGGAAAATGCAAGGTCTTCCCTGAAAGAGAGGACGTCTGGATGGGAGCATATGTTGTTCTAGAACTTGGATATACCTTTCAGCATTGATGGTGCCTTTCCAGATGTGTAAGCTGCCCATGCCACACGCACTCATGCAACCCCATACCATCAGAGATGCAGGCTTCTGAACAGAGCGCTGATAACAACTTGGGTTGTCCTTGTCCTCTTTAGTCCGGATGACATGGCGTCCCAGTTTTCCAAAAAGAACTTCAAATTTTGATTGGTCTGACCACAGGACAGTTTTCCACTTTGCCACAGTCCATTTTAAATGAGTCTTGGCCCAGAGAAAATGCCTGCGCTTCTGGATCATGTTTAGATATGGCTTCTTTTTTGACCTATAGAGTTTTAGCCGGCAACGGCGAATGGCACGGTGGATTGTGTTCACCGACAATGTTTTCTGGAAGTATTCCTGAGCCCATGTTGTGATTTCCATTACAGTAGCATTCCTGTATGTGATGCAGTGCCGTCTAAGGGCCCGAAGATCACGGGCATCCAGTATGGTTTTCCGGCCTTGACCTTTTCGCACAGAGATTGTTCCAGATTCTCTGAATCTTTGGATGATATTATGCACTGTAGATGATGATAACTTCAAACTCTTTGCAATTTTTCTCTGAGAAACTCCTTTCTGATATTGCTCCACTATTTTTCACCGCAGCATTGGGGGAATTGGTGATCCTCTGCCCATCTTGACTTCTGAGAGACACTGCCACTCTGAGAGGCTCTTTTTATACCCAATCATGTTGCCAATTGACCTAATAAGTTGCAAATTGGTCCTCCAGATGTTCCTTATATGTACATTTAACTTTTCCGGCCTCTTATTGCTACCTGTCCCAACTTTTTTGGAATGTGTAGCTCTCATGAAATCCAAAATGAGCCAATATTTGGCATGACATTTCAAAATGTCTCACTTTCAACATTTGATATCTTATCTATATTCTATTGTGAATAAAATATAAGTTTATGAGATTTGTAAATTATTGCATTCCTTTTTTATTCACAATTTGTACAGTGTCCCATCTATTTTGGAATCGGGTTTGTAAATAAATGCAGAAATAAATAGATAAATAAACAAACAAACAGACAAATAAACAAATAAATAAATGCACAAATAAACAAACAAACAAATAAATAGAAAATAAATAAATGCACGAATGAATTAATTAATAAACAAATAATTAAATGAATAAATAAATAAATAAATAAATAAATAGATAGATAGATAGATAGATAGATAGATAGATAGATAGATAGATAGATAGATAAATAAAATAAAAGGCACGAATGTCTTGCATTTTTCTGTTTTACAGTCACAGCGTTAGAGAATGATGTGTGCAGTGTTCACGACCACTTTATCCATGCGCTAGTGCTCTGTGCTGCGTTTCTGAAACATCTCAAGAGTTTTGTGCAGCGTGTGTTTGACGAGGTCATTAGCCGAGCGATCGGGCTCGAATCCACATGCAACCCGGAGCAGATGGAATGAGAGCTACTGCATGCTGAACTAAATGAGAGAGTCAGAGTGTGTCATACATATCAGTGTGTGTGTGTGTATGTGTGTGTGCTTCAGAAAGATATCAGAATGAATGAATAGAGTGTGTATGTGTGATTTGGTTCTAGTGTGTTGAAGTGAGAAAGGTACAAACGTACAAACAAATGAAGCCCAGTTCAGAGCCATGGCTTTTCACTCGTATGCTCTGCTTAATGAAGAGAGGCGCAGGTCACAAATGTCGAGTTCATTAAAGATGACAAGGGCAAAAATAAGATGAAGAAGCAGCAAAAGAAAGGTCTGGTAGACTCTTATTGCACAAAGGAACAGGAGGAGGAAAAATTAGTGCTATGCTGAATAAGAAACCGCAGTGATTAGTATTGCTGTGAACACAACGCTGGACATCAGATGCACAAAAATCTAATTAACCCCAAAACATTTTTATTAGAGCATTTGATATAGAATTCATATATTTTTTATTTACCGTATGAATAATATTTTTTTAATAAATCCTACTTACATGTGACATGGATGTGAACCACATATTTCTGTGTGTGTGTGTGTGTGTGTGTGTGTGTGTACCCTATGACTGACTGACATGAAATACTGTACATAACACATTTTTCTCTTTTTTTCTCTCCACATTATGATCCCAAATTTAAAAAAAAAAAAAAAAAACCTTGACACTAACATATAATCATCTATTTGTTTTGCATAATCGATCACTTCTGCACCTGTGATTCAGGCACGCTGAAAACACGTTGTAATTAACACCCATCTACCTGCTAATTGCACGGGAAAATGTTGAAACTAGGAGGTTAGCACTCTGTTGATGGGTCGTCATTCATGATCTGTGCTTCAATTAAAATAATATGGTGTGAAAGTGCAGGTCACAAATAGTGATAGAACGGACAGAATCTGGGAATCACAACATGGCAAAAATACTAATAAGAAGAAAAAAAAAGAAGAAGAGATCTTCTATCTGTCTTCTGTGCTATTTATCATATACAGGGTTGCCTGGGGTCTATCCCAAGGGATTCAGGGCACAAGGCAGGGGACAATCTGGATAGAGTGCCACAGCACTCTTACATACACCACACACAATTTAATGAAGCCAATCAGCTGCCAATGCATGTATCTGGACTGAAGGGAGAAACCAGAATACCTGGAGGAAACCTCTAAAGCAAAGGGAGAACATGAAAACTCCACACACACACACACACGCACACACACATAGGTCAGAGACTGAAATCAAACCCCCAACCCTGGATGAACCCTACATTTCAGTTTCTACACACACAAACACTCAGCCACTCTTGTAGAAACATCTGCTCATTCATACGATTATCCAATAGGCCAGTCACGTGGCAGCAGTGCAGTGCATAAAATCACAAAGATTCAGATCAAAAACTTTTAAATCAGACACCAAAATTTGACCGTTGTGTCGCTGCAAGGTTGTTTGTCCCAGAATTGCGTATTTCAGAAACTTAACAATCTGTAGAGTTTACACAGAATGGTGCAAAAAACAAAAAAATCATCAAACACATCAATATGTAAGGAACTACTGGGAATATTCACTGCCAGACCACCAGAGGGGGTGGATTGCTACACATTGTTGAGAGTCATGTGATCATGTCATGTCACCCGTTCTTAATTACCCCTAATGTGTTGCTTCATTTATACCTGCTCTTGTCAAGTTCATTCATTCATTGTCATTGGGCATCAAGGCAGGATACACCCTGGATGAAGTGCCAACCCATCGCAGGGCACACACACACACACACAACAGACAATTTAGAGATGCCAAACCTACCACGCATGTCTTTGGACTGGGGGAGGAAACCGGAGTACCCGGAGAAAACCCCCAAAGCACAGGGGGAACATGCAAACTCCACACACATGGCAGAGGCGGGAATCGAACCCCCAACCCTGGAGGTGTGAGGCAAACGTGCTAACCACTAAGCCACCGTGCCCCCCCCCCCGTCAAGTTGTAATTGTTTATTGTCGTGTTCAGTTCCTTGTGTTCTTGTTCCTGTTCTGGTTTGAGGTTTTGTTTTCAGTCATGTTTCCAAATATTCATGTACAGTGGACCCTCCCTTACGAATGTTTACCTTAAGAATTAAAATTTTGCAAGAAATTTGCACCGGCAAAGCATTTACGCTGCCTAAGTTGCACGTACATCTGGAAGCCGTTCAAAACTTGTTTGCGTCAGTGGAAAGCCAAGCGAAGCCAACCAAAGCAAGTTTATGAATTTTACCAATTGTTTTTCAGTCAGTGAAAGCTGTTTTGAAAGACTCAACCCACGATACCAACATTGTCCTTGTTCAAAAGCTAGGTGATTTTTTTGTTAACAGATCAGTGGCGTAGGTGGTCTGTTCTATTTTTAGCCCAAGCTTGGTGGCACAACTTCCTGTGAGGACCCTTGACATGGAATGCTCAGCTTGGGTCAGTTACTTGTAAGCAGCCATACAGTTTACATACGCTTCCTATTGGTAATACTGTTAATATTTTTGGGTTGCTGGAAAGGATTATCTGCATATACATTATTTCTTATGGGAAAATTTGTTTCGCAATACAAGTTTTCGTCTTAAGGCTTTAACTCTCCTCCAGAAAGCAATTAAATTCATATGACCAGGTTCGACTGTACTGTTTATTTCTTGTTTCGTTTGTTTTGTTGTGTCATTTTTAGTTAAATAAAACAAGGAAGGTTTTTAATCCTGCGCATGGGTCTGATTCATTGCGACTTCCGAACCGTGACACTATACCTGTATATACCTTCAGTAAGTCTATGGTAACTCGAATAAACACTTTTTACAACCACGCTGAGCAGAAAAGCATTTCAGAACACATAACACGTCTAATCTTAAACGGGGATGGGATTACAACGAGCAAACATGACTGCATCGGGTTCCACTCGTGCCCACCAAGAACAGAGAATGAATCTCTATCTGTAATTAGAACATAAACCTCTTTGCCTTTGGTGAGTATTTATATATTTTATAGAATTAATTATGTATTTATGAAGCTGAACAACAAAGTAGTCATCTAATCCAGATGCAAAAAGGGTTCTTTTAGGGTTCGTTGGGTTCTTAGTTTTCCCAAAATACAGTGTTCTGATTCTACATAACCCTCTTAAAGGGGTTGCACCTAATGGTACAAAGATGCACATGGCTAAAGCAAATACAGCCAAAAAAAAATATTTTCTCTATTCTATTGAATCCTGCTGTAATTACAGCGATTACAAGATGGTGGCTCTTAAAGGACTAATGCAGCAATTTTTCAGCTCTAATCTCGATCCGGCACATCTGTAGTGTACATCTGATTATGATGGACAATACTTTCAAGGCAGCCCTTCCCTTTTGTTCAGAAAAAGAAAGAAAAATCCTTTGAATCTAAACAGAAAAACCTAATGGAAGTCTCAGGGCACCTGGATTTTGTCGATAGATATTTGAAGTATGAGGCTAGAGAAAGTGAAGGGGAAAAGGTCTAATAAAGAGCAAAAACATTATAAAAATGTTCCTTTGTGTTTCCAAAATAAATATTTTGGATTATAAATTACATTATCAGCAACAGCTTGAGCACCAAAGTGGAATTTTAGAAATATTCAGATAAATTTCAGAGATTTTTTGTATTTTTTTTGTGTAGTTATGAAGCCGGCATGGATTCCAAGTTTGTACCCTAAGACTCTTGATCGACTCTTAGATCGAATCCCATCCAGCATTTCAGGTGAACATGTGCTTCAGTGAAAAGGATTAAACTCAAGGCAAAAGTATACAAAAGACAAAACACGCTCGATACCAAAAATCTCACTTAGATTTATTTAATGAAGAATATTCATTATATTCATAAAATTGAATATTCAGAAAAAATATTCAAGATATTGTCCATTTCCATTCTTCCAAAATTAGAAAAAAAATATTCAAGATATTGTCCATTTCCATTCTTCCAAATTTCGAAAAAAAAAAAAAAATTCAAGATATTGTCCATTTCCATTCTTCCAAATTTCGGAAAAAAAAAATTCAAGATATTGTCCATTTCCATTCTTCCAAAACTGTGGAAAAAAATATTCAAGATATTGTCCATTTCCATTCTTCCAAAATTAGGAAAAAATATTCAAGATATTGTCCATTTCCATTCTTCCAAAACTGTGGAAAAAAATATTCAAGATATTGTCCATTTCCATTCTTCCAAAATTAGGAAAAAATATTCAAGATATTGTCCATTTCCATTCTTCCAAAATTAGAAAAAAAAATATTCAAGATATCGTCCATTTCCATTCTTCCAAAATTAGGAAAAAATATTCAAGCTATTGTCCATTATCATTCTTCCAAAATTAGAAAAAAAGAAATTCAAGCTATTGTCCATTTCCATTCTTCCAAAATTAGAAAAAAATATTCAAGATATTGTCCATTTCCATTCTTCCAAAATTAGAAAAAAATATTCAAGATATTGTCCATTTCCATTCTTCCAAAAATAGGAAAAAATATTCAAGATATTGTCCATTTCCATTATTCCAAAATTAGGAAAAAATATTCAAGCTATTGTCCATTTCCATTCTTCCAAAATTGTGGAAAAAAATATTCAAGATATTGTCCATTTTCATTCTTCCAAAATTAGAAAAAAAAATCAAGATATTGTCCATTTCCATTCTTCCAAAATTAGGAAAAAATATTCAAGCTATTGTCCATTTCCATTCTTCCAAAATTGGAAAAATACATTCAAGATATTGTCCATTTCCATTCTTCCAAAATTAGGAAAAAAAATATTCAAGATATTGTCCATTTCCATTCTTCCAATATTGAGGAAAAATACATTCAAGATATTGTCCATTTCCATTCTTCCAAAATTAGAAAAAAAAAATTCAAGCTATTGTCCATTTCCATTCTTCCAAAACTGGAAAAATACATTCAAGATATTGTCCATTTCCATTCTTTTAAAATTGAGGAAAAAATATTCAAGATATTGTCCATTTCCATTCTTCCAAAATTAGAAAAAAATATTCAAGATATCATACATTTCCATTCTTCCAAAATTAGAAAAAAAAAATTCAAGCTATTGTCCATTTCCATTCTTCCAAAACTGGAAAAATACATTCAAGATATTGTCCATTTCCATTTTTCCAAAATTGAGGAAAAAATATTCAAGATATTGTCCATTTCCATTCTTCCAAAATTAGAAAAAAAAATATTCAAGATATCATACATTTCCATTCTTCCAAAATTAGAAAAAAAAATTCAAGCTATTGTCCATTTCCATTCTTCCAAAATTGTGGAAAAAAATATTCAAGATATTGTCCATTTCCATTCTTCCAAAATTGTGGAAAAAATATTCAAGATATTGTCCATTTCCATTCTTCCAAAATTGTGGAAAAAATATTCAAGATATTGTCCATTTCCATTCTTCCAAAATTGGGAATAAATATTCAAGATGTTGTCCATTTCCATTCTTCCAAAATTCTCAAAGTTTCTGTTTATTTTCATCTTTACTTTCATCTTTGTCCGACACATTTCTACACATTTCAGCTCAATAATTCCCTCTGAAAGAGCAGAGCTCTTAAAAACGATCACACATATTTAGGATTTTAAGTCAGAAATATCTATGTCATTGCTCTCACATGGCTCTCCGTCATCCGTGAACAGTTTCTGTTCGATTCTCAGTAAAGGGAAATGTAACACAAGTTAGCTAATTATTTCTTCTAGAAGTAAAATGACATTGCAGAAAGGACCCTGAATTTTTCAGGTTCATTGGTTAATTAAGGGTTAGAAAGCTGAGCTTTATCTGATACAGAATCTAAAAAAAAATTTAAAAATAAATAAATGAATTAAGTAATAATAATAATAAGAAGAAGAAGAAGAAGAAGAAGAAGAAGAAGAAGAAGAAGAAGAAGAAGCAAAAGCTAAAACCAAAATAATTCTTGAAGGGTGTAGTGGATAATCACTAATTTAGTGTCTTTAGCATTTTTTTTTTAGTTCTTTCAATATGTAAAAAAATATATCTTAATTTGTGAAATAAAATATTCTTTTAATCTGTAAAATAAAATAAAATGTTTCTTTTTAAAATCTTTAACGCTGAGTAGGACAACTGAAGATCTATTACAAGTTCGAAACCTTCAATATTATTTTTTTTATTTTATTTAATGTTTTTTTTTTCTCCTGTAAATTTTACATGATATTTTTTTCCAAAACAGGTAAATCATGTTCATGCACCTTATACACAAATTCACAACAAGTTCACAAGTCGTGCTCCTAAATTAGCATTAATCTCCTGGGAAATTACAAGATATAATGTAATTTAAAGTTTGTTTTGAACAGTTTTAAGTGTCATGGCCGAAGCGTGGAACACCTAGAACAGAACTGAAGGAAATTCTTGAAGGAAGTGTAAAAAAAAATTCTTTAAAAATTAAAATAAAAATAGAAAAAAAAACACCTACTGTTTCTGAGTTGGGGGGGCACGGTGGCTTAGTGGTTAGCACGTTTGCCTCACACCTCCAGGGTTGGGGGTTTGATTCCCGCCTCCGCTGTGTGTGTGTGGAGTTTGCATGTTCTCCCCGTGCCTCAGGGGTTTCCTCCAGGTACTCTGGTTTCCTCCCCCAGTCCAAAGACATGCATTGTAGGTTGATTGGCATCTCTAAATTGTCTGTAGTGTGTGTACCCTGTGATGGGTTGGCACTCCGTCCAGGGTGTATCCTTCCTTGATGCCTGATGATGCCTGAGATAGGCACAGACTCCTCGTGACCCGAGTATAGATTGGATAAGCGGTAGACAATGAATGTTTCTGAGTTGAGGCAAGAAAAAATACTTGCGAACTTTATCTGGGTCACTCTGACAATCCTGTAATAGTAATTTTCAGTCAGAGCTGGCAGGATATTTGTTCCACATGTCATACTTCAGCTCAGAAATGCGATTTTCTGGACTCGTCTGCACAGCACTCGCTACCTAGGCTGGATTTTGTACAGCATATGTTACATACTTTGTACTAAACTTGCTCACAATCTGCACTTTATTTGTAATAGTAACAATAGAGTTCTCTATTTATCTACTGTATTTTTATCTTTTCTGTATATAATTGTATTTAATTCAGTTCTGTCTATTTTTGTTCTATAGAAAATTCTTCATTTTACTGCTTGCATGTCGTACTGTGTGCGGCTATGTACGTGATGAAATAAAATTTGAAATTGACTTGATCACACCTTTAAGCATGAAAGAAGTCCAACTGGACAGTGACTGGCAGGAGCTGTTAGAGTCCAGTATACTCAGATCAATAAAAGGAAATGGGTTTAAGGTTTAATGGGTTTAATGTTTTGTTTTTTGTTTTTTCTGAACATGAGTGACATTATGGGGGGTCACAGTGGCTTGGTGGTTAGCACGTTTTCCTCACACCTCCAGGGTTGGGGGTTTGATTCCCGCCTCCGCCATGTGTGTGTGGAGTTTGCATGTTCTCCCCATGCCTCGGGGGTTTCTCCGGGTACTCCGGTTTCCTCCCCCGGTCCAAAGACATGCATTGTAGGTTGATTGGCATCTCTAAATTGTCCGTAGTGAATGAGAGTGTGTGTGCCCTGCAATGGGTTGGCACTCCGTCCAGGGTGTATCCTGCCTTGATGCCCAATGACGCTTGAGCACAAGGCTCCCTGTGACCCAAGAATAGATCGGATAAGCGGTAGACAATGAATGAATGAGTGACATTACCTAACAAAAGTTATTAAATTCTATGTCTTATATATTAATTATATATCAGTTGCAAGTGGATCACTAGTTAAGCGTGTGGTGTGTTTAAATGAATTATATCAGTATCGGGTTGTGTATTTGACTCACCAAATATCACATAAATGATAAGAACAAATGGGCTCTGTTATAATCTCTCTCTCTCTCTCTCTCTCTCTCTCTCTCTCTCTCTCTCTCTCTCTCTCTCTCTCTTTCAAAGATTTTTTCGTCTTTTTGGCATCATAATTTTCTTCATTTGGCACCAAAAATAATTTCTTCTTAAAGGCACTATATCAATTGTGTTTTGCATCTACATGTCTATTATCAAGGTGTAATGTAGAAAAAAATAAATAAAATAAAAAATGAAAATAAATACAAAGATGAAAAAATACATAAGGATAATTAATAATAAATACAACAGATTATCAAGAATAATTATAACATGACATGCAACTAAATAAAATCGACTCGAAGCATCTATTACATCTCTCTCTCTCTCTCTCTCTCACTTTCCTCTCTCCCTCTCCCTCCTTCTCTCTCATACTCTTCTTTCTGTCTCCCCCTCTCTCGCTTCCTCTCTATCTCTTTCACACATCCACACACACACACACACAAGCATTCGGTTACCTGGATACGGGATGCAGTTCAGTGCAGTCCTGTGTAAGACTCTTTACTCCGTTCTTTTCTTTCCCGTGCAAGCTGCTGTCGAAGTCACGGCTCTTCAGCATCCTCTAAACCTGACCTGGCTAGTGGAGTTGGAGCACCTCGGGTTCAATTAGGTGAGTTTGTCTTTATTAGAAAATCAACTCAGTGTGGAGTCTGGAGATTTGTGGAGTTTCTGTCCAGCTTTCTTATCTCCAGTGTTTAGAAAAAAATCGGTCAGTTTATGTCAGTGCTTGCTTTCTCATCCAGATGGCTTGAATAATACGAGTGATGTCGACTTTTTTAAAGTTTCCCTCACAGTTCTGTCAACTTTGTGTCTATTATTTAATTTGCAGTTGATATCCAAATCACCATATAAAGGAACGTTTGGGGGGGAAATAAATAATAATACGTCAGAATGTTGTGAAATTCTGGAGTATTTGTGATGGAGGAGATAAATTATACATAGAATATCTGTGAATTTATTTCTTGTCCTGCATAGTCAGTGGCACAACCTTGTGCATGAAGATGTTATGAAATATAGATATGGCTAATCCTGCAGATTTGGCAAAAGAAGAAATACTAACCAACAACAGGGATATGAGAGGCTGATGTGAACCTCTGTCCTCGTTCACTCTGTCTATCTCCTTCATGACTCCATCTGTATTCCCCATCTGTCCATCCATCTGTCTGTAGATCCAAAAATGGCCTGATTTTCATTTTCTTTCCAGTCCAAACATACTAGATATTTCTGATATGTTTTTCATACCTTCCATATATTACGCTTATTGTATTTCCCAGCTTGAGGACAGGAAGACATGGCCCTAGTGGTATGACGCTCTCATATCATTCCCGATTATATAGTTCATGACCATTTTACTTGCCAGCATTTGTTATAAAACCTGACACGTAATTTAAGAATGGATTTATTGAAGAGTCTATCATAAACCCCGGAATAAATCAAAACAAAACCCTCCTTTTTGTCCGACGGCCATTAATTCATATTGGAGCCCCCAGCTGTTCACACTACTGCACTTCACTTTGAGAGATGATGGGGGGGAAAAAACGATGACTGATGTCCTCTCCTCCCCCTGTTGGTGCAATTAGCGTCTCTTCACTAAACACTATCTCTCCAGCCGCCAATCGGCCCCTTTTCAATAGCGGAGAGAATGATGGATTGAGCGAATGACAGAGAGAGAAAGGAAGAGAACAAGAGAGAGAGAGAAATGAATGACTCCATCCCACCCAGAAATCCTCTTAAACTAGCTTTTTTGTCTCTGTCGCTCTGTGTGCTCTTTCTTTTCTGGCATCGATTCCCGAGTGTTTATTTTCGCTTCTTGGCGGCCAGCTAATGAGCACTCGGAATGGAATAGCTGCTTTCCAGAGAGCCAAGTTTCCACTTAGCCCAAGTCAGAGCTGAGCCTCAGGATTTTCACCCAGCAAACATGTCACTGTTGGTTCGAGTTGCTCATCTGGTATAAGCGGTGTAAGTCAGCTTGCTGTAAAACAGTCAGATTCAGCAAGGAACTGCTGCTGATGTTGGCCTGAGTTTCCATACAGTCACACAGTATCACACTGTTTCATACAGAATACAGAAATTACAGAAAATAAATCTTTAAAGGATGGTGCTTGCAAAAAAGTCAGTTATTCCACTCAAATAATTAACCATGACGTTTTTAGTTAATGAAAAGTTTAAGATTAGATTTTAGAGTTTATTTTACTCACTGTAGCTTTAACTTCATAATGCTAGAGCCTACATTTTTTTAATACACCACATCATTTACTGTAATGTAAAAAAAAAAATATTGGATTATATTCAAACACGAACCTTTTAGTCACAGCTGTAATTGAATTTTAGAAAATAGAATAATTTTGCTTTTAAATGTCATTTCTTTCCCACTCCCACTCACCTGATTACTGACTGCATTTGTTACCTCACTAACCTCATTCATATCCAAGCTTTTTGCCCTTGTTTCTGCTCTATGTTTCTCCGGATATCAGATCGATTGACCCCCTGCTTGATTTCCAACTACAAATTTGTCTACCGATTTGGCGTGTCATTAAAACTCTCATGCTGACATCCAGCAGCTTCTCCTTCATGACATTTACAGGTCAGTGAGCTGGTATGTACAGTTTACTCTGATGCTATCTTTTCCACAAAGGGTCGGTGTGGGTGCAGGTTTGCCCTCTAATCAAGCAGGAGAGACACCTGTTTAATCAGATCTTTCAGTATACTGTACCACAAGGTGTAGCTCCTGTTTAGCTGCAGGGGAAAACCACACCATCAAACCTCTTTATGGATAAGATTGGATGCTCCTGGGTTACACTGAGCCAGATGAGGCTAAACGTTGGGTGAAAAACAGCAGTCTATAATTAAGAGGGATGTAGGATGTAACATCTGGACTGGATTCCGTGTTGTTGGTCATGGATTGATGTTGATTTGGAGGTTTGTGATGTTTAAATGTAATGATTTTCAGCTTGACTTACTGAATAATTGAACATTTCTTTCTAGCTTGACTTGATTATAAAATATGTAAACACCTTAAGTCACTAACTGGCTATTATGAGTAACAGCAACTGGCTAACAGTGCAAATTACACTGCCAGGATTAAACTACTGGCCAGATGTTTTCTCATGTTCTTGCTTGTTTTTGGGAATTTGGCTGACCATTTTTTTTAGGAATATATTGCCTCTAGTAGGCTAGGCAAAAACAGAAATACTTATGAAAAGCTACAAATTCTTAAAGCACTGAGTGTTGCTTTCATTTGAGCTTCACATTAAGCACCACTGTGGAGTCAGACATGAAAAAGACATTCAATGCTGAAGATGGACACGACAAAAATTATAAAATTAAATAAGCATTTCAGAGGGCTAAATTAAAATTAAAAAAAATTCTGCCTGTCACTTTGTAGCCAGACTTCTTTCATGCCTTAAGTTGATGCCAAATCCAATTTGACCTTTAACCTAAATAGAAAATTCCCACCTATTCCGACTACACCGCCTTTAGCACAGTGTTGTCTGGGAATTCCTTTATAAAGATTGCCAGGAATATCAGATTTTAGATTTAATCCTACACTCTGTAGCTTTAAACTCATAACTCTGATGCCTCATGTCCAAAGTAACACACCAGACATCAGATCTTATCTAATCTAATCTAACGTCTGGGCAAAATTGATCACTTGCTCACTTGATTTTTTTTCTGCCAATTTTATTTGTTCTGTTTGTGTTTTGGAAGCTCAGACTAAGCCGTATTTTTCAGCTGGGAACTGGCTGAGCGATAGTGATCCTTATCGGGATTCAATCATTGCTAAAAAAAAAAGTTATCTGAGGTGCAAAAGGTGAAAAAACTGTAATAGTATTAAAATGGAACGCAAATTGGCAGTGTCCATGTCTACGCTTGTACAGAATATCAGAATGGTAAACAACAAAGAATAAATAGTTTTTTACCACATTTTTTTTGCTGTAATTTCTGTATATGTGGCCTTTCTATCCTCTTAGCTTGCTCTATGACATCATCCTTGTCCTTTCATCAGTGCGGCCTCATGCAGTGCTATAGTCTTAGAAAAGAAAAGTCAATAAGTATTAATTAACTTTACATAAAACCTATCTGGATGTTTTGGGGGCTTTATTTGTAAGACATCCGCGTAACTCCACCTCGGGTGCATTTCCTGAGTTTCTGACCCACGGCAACATTGAAAATTCAAGTCCAGAGTCGAAAGGGTAAGCCTTTTAACTCATCCAATGTAAGTCGATGCAGTTGTGGTAGGAACATCCAACAGAAGGTTAGAGAGAGAGAGAGAGAGAGAGAGAGAGAGAGAGAGAGAGAGAAAGAAAGAGAGAATGTGTATGGCAAGCAGATTAATGACGTGAGCAAAGATTCTAAAATTTTGCACTAAATACTGGACTTATGAACAAATGAATGATGTTCTGGCTGTGAGTCTGATAGCAAATGAGTCAGGACTCAGTCAGTGTGTTTTAGACATATGTTTTTCCCTCTGTTGGATAACCTTACACAGACCTTTAGTGGTTGAAGATCAAATTTTAGCTGCTTTGTAGATGAACAAGCACTTAGGGCATCACAGAGAGCAGAAATGGGTCTGATAGCAGTATTTACTTTGACGATAGAAAAATATGTGTGGAAAAAAAAAAACTAGCCTTTTTTTCTTAGAATATGTTGTCTCTAGTAGGCTAAAACCGAAATCTCTAGTAGGGAAAAACCTAAATACCGAGTATCTATTTTCATAAACACATGGAAGCAACAAAACATCTCAGGGATGGATTATTTACTGCCACACCACCACTGCTCAGCTTTAACACTAACAAAATTAAAGAAACATTTCAGAGGGATTAAAAAACCCACTCCTGCCTGTCACCTTGTAGCCAGACTTCTTTCATGCCTAAAGTTGATGCCAAATCCAATTTGATCTTTAACCTAGATACAAACTTCCCACTAATTCCGACTACACCACCTTTAACACAGTGTTGCCTCGGAATTCCTATACAGGAATATTTTAGAGTTAATCCTACACTCTGTAGCTTTAACCTCATAACAAAAGTAACACCTCAGAAAGCAGAAACGTCTTGTCTAATCGACTACGTTCAGGAAAATCGATCACTTGTTCAATTTTTTTTTCTTTCAAACAATCATAGATAAACAAAAGAGCAGCCATACGTTGAGTTTTTTGTGCTGTGATAGCAAATTTCTCTCAAATTCATCAAGAAACCTCTTAACCGTTTCAGAACTTAATTGGTTTTCGTCCTTTCATTTGTTCCCGAGTGAAGAAATCTACATTCAGACGCTGGAGAGAGTGGGCACTGAGGCTCCATTCATCATACTGGCACAGTGCATAGTGTTGTGTGACATGAGACTGGAGTAGAGTAGCGCACAAACACGACACACCACCTCCTTTTATCCTAGAATCACACTGCTTCCATATCCACCTACACACACACACACACACACACACTTCACGTTAAGCAATTACACTTGAGTGACAGAAGCCAACCGCTCACACCACCTTTCGGAAACCAATTGCCGCAACACTGTTAGAGATTTCTCTCCTCCTCTGTAGTTTTCTTTTCACTCGATCTCTCTAAACCTTAAGGATGAAGTAGGATTCAGTGGACTATGTGGCAGAGAGAAACAAATTCTCATCTGCTCAGACTGGTTAGTGGAATTCAAGTTCGGCTGCTGGTCCAAGTTTCTCTCAGCGTCACACAGAGCCATGGGCGAGCCAGTCAGCATGTGTGCTGGTGATTAATAAAATATTCATCCTTGAGACATTTAGCGGCTGATTATTCTGACATTATTGTGACTCATGTAAGCGTCAGGTTGCTGAAACAGAACCACACACGTTACACATGACGCGTAACAAATGCTACAGTAAATTTTTCTTTTTTTATAATAATAAAATTATTTTTATTTTGTAATTCATTCATTGTCTACCGCTTATCCGAACTATTCTTGGGTCACGGTAGAGCCTGTGCCTATCTCAGGCGTCATTGGGCATCAAGGCAGGATACACCCTGGACGGAGTGCCAACCCATCGCAGGGCACACACACACACACACTCTCATTCACTCACGCAATCACACACTACGGACAATTTAGTTTTTTTGGTATACAAAAAAAAACAAAAAAACTTTAGGATGCAGTTTGTTCTAGAAAATATATAGAAAATAATACATAGAAAATATATAGAAAATAATAAGCATCATTCATTGTCTACCGCTTATCCAATCTATTCTCGGGTCACGGGGAGCCTGTGCCTATCTCAGGCGTCATTGGGCATCAAGGCAGGATACACCCTGGATGGAGTGCCAACCCATCGCAGGGCCCACACACACACACTCAAAAACCCCCTACGGACAAATTAGGGACGCCAATCAACCTACAATGCATGTCTTTGGACCGGGGGAGGAAACCGGAGTACCCCCCTGAGGCACGAGGAGAACATGCAAACTCCACACACACGGCTGAGGTGGGAATCGAACCCCCAACCCTAGCGGTGTGAGGCAGAGGTGCTAACCACCGTGCCCCCATAATAAGCATCAGTGTGGTGATATTTTCTTCCTGAATCTCAGATGCAATGTTACCTTCCTATCTATTTATTCATTTGGATCACGTACAGTTCTAAACAAAATCCCATATTAATTTAGCCTTGAAACATCCTAGGGTGGTATTTTTCTAAAAACCATTCAAGACAAAGCCACAGCAGAGTGGCTCACGAGGATCCTTTCTACATTTCTATATTTTTTCATCATTATCAGCAACTCACCGTTATTAAAATATCATTAATTTCAGGGCAGGCAGGATGTGCTTGAATGCTGCACGCCATTTCAAATTCTAAATCTTCTAAAAGGCACACGCAGAGATTCTATTAAATAATCTCTGTGAAGTTGGCACTGGCTAATGGTCCTGTAACCTAGCAGTAATAAGACACGTGAGGTATGTTTCCGTTCTTTATTCCATTAAGCGTGAGCTAGTTATTTTTGCCTTTGTTTTGTTTGTTGCTTATCAGCCATTTTTATATAGTCAAAGTAAGAGAAAAAAAAACAGTATTTTCCTGACTTCAAGTGAAGCCATTACTTAAAACCCATTTTGTTCCATTTTGTTACTTAAAACACATTTTGTTTGTACTGTTTATGCCGCTCCACTTCAATGTAAGTAAGCTACTTCACCTCATGACTAAAAAATACAGTGAGGAAATTTTGAGAGGAAATTTTTACTAAAAGGTAGAGGTACTTATTGGCTGAAACACTACTTCTACTACTGGGATATTTAAGTAATTAATCTTGTTTCCACTGATGAACCCAACTGACTTCTTTCCTTGGTAACAAGTCCATCTAGGATCCTGGATCATCAAATCAGATGTCAACCGTCCAATCTGACCATATAGTTGTATTCGTACAGATCGTGCAGGTCCCAAAAACAAAGAACAAACATAAACCTTTAGGGGTTTTTATTTTTCTTTCTTATCTTTCACAGATGTATAATTAAACTGAGTGATTAAAACCCGACTTCCCAAAAATAACAAAAGGCAAGCTCAGTGTGAACACCCTCCCAGAGCAAAGTTCACACATTCCTCACTGGGAAACTGCAATCACACTACAGCTTAGAAGAATCACAGTCTCTGACATTTCACTCCAACGGCATCCATGTTTATCTTCACATCACCCATGAGATTTTTTTACACTCACAACTATTTAAACCCAAATCATTTTTTACCTCCAGTCAGAACGCTATGGATCAGATCATCAGATCCGCAGCTGTGGCTCGAACCAGATCCCCAGCTGTACTGAACTCCCCAGCCTCCCAAAGGCCCTCGAGGGCAAACTGGTTGATGACACTCGTGCTAAACGTCTGCATTAGGCAGCCACCCCATTACGCTCTGAACAGCGCTTCAGCCATTTACTCAGAACTTGCTGTCCATTAACATCACGGCGACCTCTTAGAAGCTAATTTCACATTAAATGAGACAAAATGTACTATCTGCTGTGCCGGATTCTTTCTTTCTTCTGAGAGAATGTCCATGGCTTGGCTTTATGGGAATATCCTGGCCTCTGGGAGAACATTTCTACAGATGAGGATTGCAAGGAAGGTTTGTTGTTGTATGTAATTAGGGGAGTGGAGATCCATAACAGGAATCAAAGAGCCTTGGAGCTAAACCATGCAATCACGCAGAACATTTATCTCTACTAAGCATTTTAAATGCACATTCCCTGTACAACTTCAGGGAAACATTTTCCCACTTAGGGATAAAGTGTAAAGGAAAATCAGTTGGATTGTAAATTGGGAGAGGAAGCTAAAGAACTTCTAAGATATCGCTATAAATTCACCACAGTAATATGAAACAGATTATGGCACCAAAATTAGATCTAAAGTAATATCTAAATAGATACAGACAGAGAAGAGAAGTAATGTCATTTGCTCTGATTAGAGGTGAGCAAGAAAGGACCAGTGACACAAAAATTATAAGAACAGGAGGTTTGTAAATGTGGAAAAATTTGTCAGATATGAAGCTCAATGGAGAAACAAAGCCAACGTTTATTTACATGGACACACACTGCTGCATGATATGTTCACTCATCCTTAGTATCTGCCTGGCCAGGGTTAAGGTAGTATCAGTTAGACTACTAGTTTGTTTATATTTTGTGTAATAGAAAATAGGGCACACCCAAATAGTTGCTGTTCTTTCGGCTGCTCCCTGTTCAGGGTCGCCACAGCTAATTATTCATTCCACATGATTTGATTTGGTACAGATTTTAGGCTGGATGCCCTTCCTGATGCAACCCTCCCATTCAATCCAGACTTGGGACCAGCACTTTGAGTTAATTCTTCAGTGGCTGGGTTAGTTCTCTGCCAGTTTAATCGGACCAGGGCCACAGTGGATTCTGTCACTGGACAGATCTACACATGACTCTAGTTGAGACTAATTAGGAACTTTCCAGACCTCCACTGAGAAGCAGTCTAAGACAAGTTCAAGTCCAGGACTAGCTGAGATCAAGTCCAAGTTCAAATTTCAATAAGTCTGAGATTCAATCCAGAAAATCTCTCAGAAACCCACAACCCTTGTGATTTGGTTCATACATTTTATCTATGTCATGCTCAATTCAGGTTAACATCTGAATATGATTAAAAATACAAACCTGGAGAACTAAACAGATACAGATACGGTGTCATTGCATTACACCCCAAGACTCACCCCTGCTGATGTAAAAACCTCTGGCGTAACCCATTACCATTAGACGTCAAATAATTAGTCGGATGCCATCTGGCTGTGTCACATGACCTCAATGTAAACATACTCCTTTCTGGAATGTTCCAGATTTTGTTAGAGAATATAAACAAATAATATGACCAAGAAGATAGCAAAACTTCTTAGACAAAGCAGATGTCAGGGTTTGATTATAGCAAACTTTGAATATCCTGTGGAAAATCGTTAGCATTAAAAATGTGAAACTATATGGCCAGCCAAAAAAGTTCCCTCATTTATATGGAGATCATGTGACGTAGTATTAATTGCGCACATGTGAACTATCTGACTTCTGATGTCACTGTTTCTTTGTAACAACAGGAGGTAAAAACTAATGGAAGTACAACTCCATTGTTAATAATTCTGCAAACCATATTGGCATTTTTTTTTTTTATCATAACTTGAGTAATACTGGCTATTATGTATAAACTGTATCATAACAAAACATAGAAAAGTTGCAGGGGGGTGAATAATTATGCAAGCCACTGCACCTATCTTTCTCAGACTGTGTGTATGTGTGATGTGTGTGTGTGTGTGTGTGTCCAAAATGTAGCGTGGGCATCACAGTCATTATAACACCACCCAACCTCCATTCTCACACATCCATCTACCAAACACACACACATACCCCCCAGCAGTTTAGGTTGGAAGGAGAGGTCTCACCTCCTCCCAACCCTTCATCGCCATGGCGACATGTCAGCTCCAACGAAAAGGCCTGGAAAGGCCAAAAGGAAACAGGAACAAAAGGGAACAAGACTGTGTACTTCCTCTTTGTGTCTGCAGGAGATTAGGGCCGGTATCTCAGGCCACTTTTCATTATGGATGCAGGTGAGAGGACAGAGGCAGGGGATATCAGTTCCTAGTAAGCAAGCCATAGCTGGCTGGGGCGGAACAAATGATAGGAGATCGTTATAACTAGAATGGAGGGGGTTGGGGTTGGTTTTGTGGATATCTGTTTGGGGTGTCTGCAAGTGTCGCTTTCTGTTTAACGGTTGGTGAGAAACCATTTATTTTCTTCTCTTTTTCTTTTTTTTTTTATTGGAAGCCCACTTTATTGTCTAAAGCTGTTCGATCCCATTTGGGCTTAGTGATCATATTTGGCGGTTTATTGTGATGTTAGCTATATGAAGAATATAGAATGCTTAAGCTAAGACATGTTCATTCATTTCCTCTCAATATTCCGTAACCAGAAGATGTGATATTGGCTGCGATTTTTAATATATTAAGAAAAAAACATCAGTAACACTTTACAATTACGCTGCATGAAAATCCAGTTCTTAAATAAGTCAGTATTAATTCAGCTATTAGTGCAGGATTATACATGTGCTCTTATTGTAAAATGTTATCAGAAAACCTAATATCTGTCATAAGGTTATAAGAAACGATCATACTGTAAGATCATATTGTCTCATCAAAGGCATAATAACAATGAAGCTGTCTCCATTTTTTTCCATTGTCTGTACCTCTTATCCGATCTATTCTCGGGTCACGGGGAGCCTGTGCCTATCTCAGACGTCACTGGGTATCAAGGCAGGATACACCCTGGACGGAGTGCCAATCCATCGCAGGGCACACACACACTCTCATTCACACACTACGGACAATTTAGAGATGCCAATCAACCTACAATGCATATCTTTGGACCGGGGGAGGAAACCGGAGTACCCAGAGGAAACCCCTGAGGCAGGGGGAGAACAAGCAGACTCCACACACACATGGCGGAGGTGGAAATCGAACCCCCAACCCTGGATGTGTGAGGCAAACGTGCTAACCACCAACGTTTTTCACCTGTCCCTTGTTTTCCCATGTGCTGCTGTATATACGTCTGTCTTGTTGTCTTGGTCATGGTCAGTCATTATATTTATATCTGTTGACTTTATCAACATAATGCTGTGTGTGCCGTAAGGCTGGTCACCATGTTATCAATGTTTTTATGGCGTAGTCATGTTTTGTTGAGGTTATCTATGTCTCCATGTCATAGTTATGGTTTGTTACTGTTACGTTTAATGTAGGTTGTGTTAGTCTTTGTTTTGTTAAACAAATGCAGTGCATATGCGTTTGGGTCTGATCTGCTACTGCGGGCGATCGAGCTTACGGCAGAGAATTGAACCCAGTGCCTTTATTATTTCTATTATTCATAATAAGAGAAGAAAAGTCATGCACATTCATATTCCTGAAAGTAATTTGGATTGCATGCAAATTCTCATTATTTAGAAAAATTTTCAGAGCCAATAGCAGATCACTATCGTGAACCCACAGGCAGACAGAATAATTATTGTCCATGCCATGAAGATTCATAGATTCATGAAGAATTATAGAATTTATTTATTTTTTTTAATAAAAATGATAAAAAGGTAAAAATGATCTTTCTTTAAAATCAGTTTGGTTGAGTGAAATATAATTTGTACAGAACTTGTACCACTAGACACTGTGGCAAAGCAGCTTTACAGACGTTTTAATTTAGCTGCTTAATAAGCAAGGCAGAATTCAAGAAAAAAGCCTTGCAATCAAAAGAGACAAGGGACAGTAAGGGACAAATGGCAAGCTGAACAAACTGTGGAGAAAATGTGTGGTATGTTAGGAGTTTTTATATGAGCATAAAACCTTCAGATGAAGTACAATAGCTTACAGTCACAACAGTAGGTAAGATTATTGTCTGCACTAGGAAGGTGAATCATGGGTACAAGTAACTCCAAGACAAAGAAGAAAGAGGAACAGAAGCAGAAGTAGAGCAGTGTTTGCTTTTCCTCACATCCCCTCAGGTGTTGGGGTCATCCATCATCAGACCAATCAGTGATCAGGCAACTTGCTCCATAGCAGCTTTGATTTTTTTTGTAACTTCATTCAGATTGCTGTGTCTTTGGTCATTTATTGTACTTCTGCAACTAAGCATTTTCCCTCAGAGATCAGTAAAGTTCTGTCTATCTATCTGTCTATCTGTCTGTCTGTCTATCTATCTATCGATCGATCTATCTATCTATATATCTTCTTAAATGGGTTATCTGATCTGGGAAGGATAATGAAGGACGTCCTTGTTTACTGAGTCATCTCTTAAATGAAAAATGACAACATGTATTGATGAGGCACAGCTGTATCTGCACAGCTGTATCACCTGTCATGGGGCATAACACTGGGTCTGTACATTACACTTACATTGCACTGTAGGTGTGTGTGTGTTTATCATGTGTTTATTTCCATACAGAAATATTATGCAAATATACATTGGCAACCGACAAATACACAAAAAAACTAACACTTATTGAAATCCGTACTTGAAATTGTGTAAACACTCTAAAATATTCAATGTTCTTGATTTATTTTCTGTAACAGCGGTTTTGACAGTAGTTCCAGTTACAAGGCAATGACTAATACGATTTGTATGGTGGACAACCCCACATTAATGGTTTAAAAATATGTGTAAAAATTGTGTAATTATTGATTTAAGGGTGTGTTTTTTTTTGGAAGGAATCTCCAATGTAAGACAGAGGGCCTGATTGAGCATTTTATGGTTTTTCTCACTTGAAATACTTCCTCCTGGGTCACCTGGTTTCGCATTCACCTTCTGTGCCCGATCAGGCGTTGTTATCTTTCACAGCTTTCTAATCTTTTTTGGGCATTTTTAAGTTTGTTCCACTGAACAGGCTTTTGTTGATATCCAGCTTTCAATAATTTTTCAGTGCCACATATTTCCCCCTCGCTATGGCTGATGTCTGGTGTTTTTCCAGCTGGTTTTCACTTTGTTTAGTGGTTAGCACATTTGTCTCATACCTCCAGCGTTGGGGGTTCGATTCCTGCTTCCAACATGTGTGTGGAGTTTGTATGTTCTCCCCGTGCCTCAGGGGTTTCCTCCGGGTACTCTGGTTTCCTCCCCCTGTCCAAAGACATGCATTGTAGGTTGACTGGCATCTCTAAATTGTCCGTAGTGTGTGAATGAGAGTGTGTGTGTGCCCTGCAATGGGTTGGCACTCCGTCCAGGGTGTATCCTGCCTTGATGCCCAATGACGCCTGAGATAGGCACAGGCTCCCCGTGACCCGAGCATAGATCGGATAAGAGGTAGACAATGAATGAATAATAATAATAATATAATATCACCATATAATTAAATTCTTACTCTGTGAATCCTCCCAACAGCCTATAATATAAATTATAAGGACATGAGAAAAAAAGACACAAGAAGTAAAAATGTACAAGATTACTATTAGTGCAAAATGCAAAAAATAAAATTACGTGTATGTATAAAGTTTAAAGTAAACATGGAAGATATGGCAAACATGTGCCAAGTAAATGCTGAGTTTAGAACAACGATGGGGTTGCAGTGTGTCTTAAAAATAAATAAATAAATAAATAAAAATAAATACATTTAAAAAAAAAAACATTTGGTTAAAGTACATTACATACATACATATAATTAATATTATATTATTTATTTACTTAGGTACTTATTTAGTTAGTTAGTTAATTAGTTAGTTATTTTAATCTAAAAAAAAAAATACTATTATACTGAACTACACTTTCAAAACTGAAAGCTTCCTTCAAATACTTGTTAACTTTGATGCCGGAAGCACCCGAGTCAGCTCCGTCTGGATTTATTTTCCCTCATCACTTCCTGAACACTTCCAACCATTTGATACGGCCTTGATGATGGCCGACTTCGATTCTTTTCTGAAGGACATGGCACAAAAGGACAGGAGTGAAGAATACATCAAGTAGAGTATTGAGAAGACCCCAGGGATGCTAATAAACTAGAGGAGCTCAAACTAGGAACTGGAGAATAAGAGAACAAGAAAGTCAAGACCCAGGAATTAAAAGGAAATTTTTGAAGGAGACAGAAAGATTTTATTTAATTCCATCTCTTGTCGCATTTAAGTTGGCTCTAGACTATGTAATTAGAGCTGTCTTTTATGATTAGTTGTCACTGTATGAGATGAATATAATCTTAGCTGAATTCTCTAGGGTGATAAAGTATTCTCCATGTCAGATGATATGATGAAGATGTTCTAACAAGAGACGTATGGTTATAATAAATTAATAAGTTCGGTTTAAAGAGTGATGAACAAATCACATCTTCATTAAAAATCCTCAAAGTGAGCTTGAGATAATAATGATATTATTTTCTCATTATCATGTTTTGTTTAGATTATAAAATTTGTTATAGCTGTCCTGTGAGGGTTATAGATAGATAGATAGATAGATAGATAGATAGATAGATAGATAGATAGATAGATAGATAGATAGATAGATAGATAGATAGAAATTGTCGAAGGTCATTAATATTAAATAAACACAAAAAATAAGTGCTTTGGGAAAGTCAGTAATGAGATGCGTTTTTATTCTCCGGTTGTTAAACTTATTTGTTTCCTAAATAAAGACAGAATAGCCTGGAGACTAAAGCTGCTTGTGCTGTCATATTTATCCAGCTTTAAGTATTGAGCTTGGAATAAAAAACTGAGTCAGCAAACTGTGAATGTTCCCAGAGCCTGATCTGTACTTTTAGTGTCTGAGCAAACTCAGGAGTGGGTGTTGCACAGCTGATCTTAAGGACCATCGTTGTACCATTAATTGGTGCATTTCTGTTCTTTGCATTGACCCAGTAGCCTAATGGATAAGGCATCAGCCTTTGGAACTGGGAATTGTGGGTTCAAGTCCGATCTGGTTTGGAAATGTCACACATCTTATGTTTGGGGTGGTTCAGGCTCTACATTGTTGACTGGAAGGTTGGGGTTCAAGCTCCAGCACTTCTAAACTGTTGCTGTTATGTGACAGGGTTCAAGCCCTAGTGCTGCCAAGCTGCCACTATTGTAGGTCAGGGTTCATGCCCCAGCAGTGCCAAGCTGCCACTGTTGTAGTTCAGGTTTCAAGCCCCAGCACTGCCAAGCTGCCACTGTTGTAGTTCATGGTTCAAGTACTGGATCTGTACTTTTAATATTAGAGCAAACCCAGGAGTCAGGTGCTTGACAATTACACAATTTACTGTACAAATGCCTTCAGTATCACTATCAGGGTTGTAAAGAAGAGTGCGTGTGTGGGTGGGTGCTGCACAGCTGATGTTAAGGACCATGGTTGTACCATTAATTGGTACATTTATATTTGTTGTGTTGACCCAGTAGCCTAATGGATAAGGCATCAGCCTTCGAAGCTGGGGATTGTGGGTTCGAGTCCCATCTGGGTTGGAAATGTCAAACATATTATGTTTGTGCTTCCAAACTGCCACTGTTGTAGTTCAAGATTCAAGCCCCAGCGCTACCAAGCTGCCACTGTTGTAGTTCAGGGTTCAAGCCCCAGTGCTTCCAAGCTGCCACTTTTGTAGTTCAAGACAAAAGTGGCAGGGTTGGGGAAGGTTGGGGTTCACTGCCAAGCTGTTGCTGTTATGGGACAGGGTTCAAGACCTAGTGCTGCCATTTTTGTAGTTCAGGGTTCAAGCCCCAGCACTGCCAAGCTGCTACTGTTGTACGTCAGGGTTCAATCCCCAGCGCTGCCAAGCTGCCACTATTGTAGGTCAGGGTTCATTCCCCAGCACTGCCAAGTTGCCACTGTTGTAGTTCAGAGTTCAAGCCCCAGTGCTGCCAAGCTGCCACGGTTGTAGGTCAGGGTGCAAACCCATTCACTGTCAAGCTGCCACTGTTGTAGGTCAGGGTTTAAACTCCCATTGTTGTAGGTCAGGGTTCAAGCTCCACTGTTGTTCAAGCCCCAGCACTCCCACTGTTGCAGGTCAGGTGTCAAGCACCAGCACTGCCAAGCTGCTATTGTAGTAGGTCAGGGTTCAAGCTCACACTGTTGTAGGTCAGGGTTCAAGCCCCAAGACTGCCAAGCTGCTACTGTTGTAGGTGAGGGTTCAAGCCCCAGTGCTGCCATGCTGCCACTGTTGTAGGTCAGCATTCAAGCCTAAGCACTGCCAAGGTGCCACTGTTCAGACTGCCACTGTTGTAGGTCATGTTTCAAACCCAATCACTGCCACGCTGCCACTGTTGTAGGTCATCATTCAAGCCCAAGCAAGGGGACTGACCCTGTTCTTTGACCCTAACATCCAAAGCTGGGATATGCAAAGAAAGAATTTCACTGTGCTGTAATGTTTATGTGACAAAAATAAAAGCTTCTTCTTCTTCAAGAACAAAAATGGACCTGTATGTTTTTCCTAACAGGATCAGTGCCACTGTCTGATGTGATGGTGGCTCTTTTCTGTCTACTGATCTGAGAATAAACTCCGTGAAGGACACAGGAGAGGAACACAGGAGTCAAGAATATATCAAGTAGAGTATTGAGAAGACCCCAGGGATGTTAATAAACTAGAGGAGTTCAAACTAGGAAAGAGGAGAAATGGAGAATAAACACAGAGGAAAGACACTGAAGAACTGAGTGTCTCTCACATGGCAAGCAATTTCACGATTCTCTGGAATGGAATGAAGATAAAGACCCTGTCATTTTCAGTACACACAGTAGTGACTCCGCAGCCATCAGTTATTATATGGCTCATCAAGTCATTTCACTTTGAATCAAATTCTTGTGCTGTTTGGCTGCCTTGAGAGAAGACAGATGCTAAACTGTGTCCACAAACTACACTGTGTCCAAAGATTTTCGATAAAATAAATAATATCTAATAAAAAAAAACAACCTTTTTTTATACAACAGTTAGTTACGGTCCATTAATCGGATTGGATGAGAGGCATTTCTTGAGCATTTATATTTAGTATTTGTCTCATTAACCTTTGCTAACATGAAATTCCACTTCCTATTTCAAATCAGTTTCTACTGTACTGTTTGTGACAGCCTCAGTGGATAATTTTCACAAATATAACTGCTGACTTAAAACTTAAACACTTCTCAGGTGAAGATGAATAGCAAGAAGGCATTTTTTACCGGAATGTACAAATCAACATCAGCTAGCATGACTAGCGTCTAGCTAACATGCTATAACAAAGCATTTAGCCATTAAGTGACAAAATCTCAGTTATCCGATATTAATTTCTTGTTTACAGAACTGTTGTATGAAAGTGTGTGGTTTTAATTCATAGATATAATAAAAATAAATATACAGTTAAAGCCTGTCTCCAATTTCAAGATCATTTCAGATAAATATGCTTCTTCCTAGAAATAAGATTAATTTCCAGTGCTTGCTAGCAACCTTGTAGTTCCAGTACAGAGCTTGTCTTGTCTAAACACAGCTAATCATATACATTTGGCGTAAGTGGAAATATTTGCAATTTTTCATTTTTAGCCCAACTATCCTTTTGATAATAGGAATTTCAACCACTCCAATCTCCATGAAGACAAAACAAGAGTGAAAAATTGCAATCCAATTTACATAAGTAGTTCAGAGCTTTTATTCAGAGATTTTATTATTTTATTTTATTATTGCTTTGATTACAGCTGTGAGGAGTTTTAGGTTGTGTCTCTGCCGATCTTTTTTTCTGAACCGAACTATTCTTTAAGTGCTGAAAGTTCTCTGCATGAAGGAAACGCAATACTCCTCAAAGCCAATAAAACTGACAACCAATAAAACTGTCCAATTAAAGTCAAGTGCCATACAGACATATTGCAGACTCTGACAGTATGATCAAGTTCATTCAAATGCAGAGCACTGCCGTAGTGGCTCTGGTCCTTTGCTTGAAGTGCCGTCGCTTTTCAGTCTGAAATAAAAAGCTATACACATGAGACCATTAACTCATATTATGCAGTCAAAGAGGAGTTTGAGAGCTGCGTACTTCTGTCATGGTGTGTGTGTGCGTGTGTGTGTGTGTGTGTGTGTGTGTGTGTGTGTGTGTGTGTTTTGCTCTCTTTTGAGAAACCAGATGTCAAAATAAAAAATAAAAAATTGTTCAAATTGTACCTTTCTATTAAGTGTTTGTGTGTGCCCTTCTTTTCATATCTTGGTGGGGACCAAATGTCCTAACATGGACAGAAATATCTGATAATTTTAACCTTCTGGGGACATTAAGCTGGTCCTATATGTTTTTATTTTGGGTGCTGAGACTTTTAGGATTATATTGAGATTTAGGTTTAACATTAATGAGCTGCTTTAATAATGATGTTATATGAAGGTCCTCACAATGATAGAAAGACTAATGTGTGTGTGTGTGTGTGTGTGTGTGTGTGTGTGTGTGTGTGTGTGTGTGTGTGTTGAATGGTTTTGCTCTCTTTTGAAAAACCAGATAGCAATTGTTAAGTGTTAAAATTGTGCCTTTGTGGTCGGTTAAACGCTAATCAAGCCATTACATTCCTTTTTATTAAGTGCTTTAATAACTATGTTAAAGGAAGGTCCTCACAATGATAGTAAGACAAATGTGTGTGTGTCTGGTATCGTGTACATATTTTTTATCTTGAATCATCACATCAGCACGTCTTTTATTTCACTGCATTTCCCATCAAGCGACCAAGTCGAGGCAGAGTGTCATTTAAACAAAAATTACTACATTCCCCCTGGACACAATGGCTACATATTCAATTTGTCTTTCTTTCACATTCAGAAGCTGAACAGTCCTGCTTTTGACAGAGTTTCATTGTAACAGCTTTCTCAGCTTTATTGCTTTCTGAGTCTGAAAGCTCACCCACCAGCCAGAGGTCCCTGCCCTGGGGAAGCTAAAAAATAATAATCACATTGTTAACCTGCTTCATTTGCATTTTACTGAGTCTCAGAGGCCACATCAGCATGAAATGACAGGACACACAAAACCAGTCAGTGGGTAGTGTGTAAAGAATATTACATAATACATGTAGGCTGTTATTCTAGTGAAAGAAAACTGGAAATCAGGATGAACAAAAAAGAGTTGATTTTTCTGTCACTCTAATATCCAAAAATCCATTTTGCTAAAACTCATTAAAAAAATAAAACTATACGAGATGTTGTTCTTTAACGTATACAGTTTATTGACTTGCCTGTTTATTAGGTGCCGTTTATAACTATAGCTTTTCTAATGATATGGAAATTTTTGGTAGGTTTTTTTCCCCTTATACCACAGCTTACTAGCTGAATTCTCGAATTTTGATAGTTTAGAAAGTGTTGAGTCGTTTTCTGAAAGAAGTTTAGGGACATTATCTAGGGGATCTAAATCTAGATTTAATCTAGGGACATTACAACATTATTTAATAGTTTCTATAGCGACAGCAGCACCAGCTAATATGCAGAGACTCTGAATATAATAACTTACCTAATAATTGTTAATATTGTGAAGCTTTTTTTTTTTAAATCCAGTAAGGCTTTAAGGTTTATTTAAGTTTGGTTTTTTTTAGGTTTTGCAGGGAGCTAAGATTAACTCCACTTCATACCACCACCCATTTGTTCATAACAGCAAGAGTTCGTAAGTATTTGAGCAGACAGTTTATTAGCTAATTAGGCGTATATTTTTATTATCCAGTTTAATAAGATATATGCAAGATAAGTTACAGAAATGCGCTATATGTAGGACACATTTTCTACATTGCCAACAAACTAGGTATATGCCTGTGTTCTTCTTCACTAATGCTAATAGAGCCGCCTGTGCATTATGCCACGCGACGGCCCTGTTGGCCTTTTGCTCTATGCTTCTCTAATAAAAAGCCAATTAGCCAGCATTAGCGTGATGGTGGGGAAAAGGTGCAAAGCGTGGGTGCTAGCGTCATAAGAGGTAGCTAACAACACAAATGCAGCTGTTATGGGCCTGTCGAGGCTCATCACACGCCATTATTTATCCTTCTCACTCATTTCCTGCACTGTCAGGGGCCAGGATCTTTGTAATATCCTCTGACATAGTTTGCCAATGTTCTTTATGGTCTGTACATGCTTTCTGCTTGTCTTAGTAATGAATGGACGTGGTTTAAGTACACAGTTTGTGTGCTGGTTCGGAGTCGGTCACAAAACATTTCCCAGATCATGAATCTCCTACTGTTTTTCAGCTCATTTCACCATTACAGCTAATGAGCAACAATATTTATCCTGATAATACAAAAGACTACAAAACAATTTTTTTTTCGTATTTACAGGTAACATGCAGAGATTCTAAAGACCTATCTGATAAGATGGAGACACCAAATCAGATCCCAGCATCAGCACTCACAAAACCATGGGGCAACAATTCGGTTCTCTCAAGCAATTTGGACTTTACCGCCTCCCCTCCACTCCCAAATGATACATTCCTCCTCAATGGGTCTCTGCAGAACTGGACGGAGAGCTATGACACCGGTTTCATGCCAAGCGTTGCTGGAATCCTCATACCTCTTATCTATATAATAGTCTGCGTGGTCGGTTTAGGGGGCAACACCTTGGTCATTCACATCGTCTTGCGCTACTCTCAGACCTCAGTCCGTCACAAACATCTACATCCTGAACCTGGCCATAGCTGACGAGCTCTTCATGCTTGGACTTCCCTTTCTGGCTGTCCAGAATGCTCTTCTGTCCTGGCCATTTGGGTCATTGATGTGTCGTCTGGTCATGACTGTGGATGCCATTAACCAGTTCACCAGCATCTTCTGCCTGACCGTAATGAGTATTGATCGCTACTTGGCAGTAGTGCATCCTCTCCGGTCTTCCAGGTGGCGCCAACCTCGAGTAGCCAAGGCAGTCAACGCTACAGTATGGGCAGTTTCCTTTGTAGTTGTTCTTCCAGTTGTGATTTTCGCTGATGTTTTACAGGACGATGGGAACTGCAGCATAGTATGGCCTGAACCTGCAGAAGTCTGGAAAGCTGCATTTATTGTTTACACAGCAACTGTAGGATTCTTTGGGCCTCTGTTAGTCATCTGCATGTGCTACCTGCTCATCGTAATCAAGGTCCGCAGCTCCGGACGCAGAGTCCGGGCCACATCCATCCGGCGGCGTAAGTCTGAGCGGAAGATCACACGAATGGTTGTGATAGTGGTAGCTGTGTTCGTGTTTTGTTGGCTGCCTTTCTACATATTAAACATTGTCAACCTGCTAGTGCTGCTTCCAGGAGAGTTCCGGGGTCTGTATTACTTTGTGGTGGTCCTTTCATATGCCAATAGCTGTGCCAATCCCATTCTATATGGATTCCTCTCTGACAACTTCAAGCGAGGCTTCCGGAAAGCTCTGTGTCGTTCGACCAGGCGAGTGGAAAACCAGGATTTACAACAGGGGACAGTCGGAAACCACACTCTGCCCCTAGAGGAAATGAAAAAGGACCTCGAGCTGACAGACTGCCTGAAAGAATCCTGTCGAGAAATACAACAAAATAGTGAGGAAGAAGAGGAGGATGGTCACGAAGCAGATATGGGATACATTAAGAATGCCACCCAGATGACAGAAATCTGTAGCTCTGTAAAGAACGGCTGCAGAAATAAGCACAGGGAGGGCACTAGGACTGTAGTCTCAAGCTTGGTTGATGCTAAGGAAGCAGGTCCAAGTAATGGAAACAGAACTGGGGAAAATGGGGACTATATTAGTCCAACCTATGGACATGTTGTTAGTTTTAATGGATCTCAAAGAGGAAGCATCAAACCAGTGGCAGAGGAATTAGGAGACAGTGTCCTGGAAATCAGTTATTTGTAAGACTGTGTATGATCTATTAATTTCCAACAGAAGTGAAATGCTAAATGATGCCAAAATGTGGAGTCATTATCTGCAAGAGTCTTATGTCTTTATGCGTCTCTTGGAATTGTACAAATCTTTTGTTTCACAAACTGCAATATACAAAAAAAGTGAAAGAAAAAAAATGAGAGCAGGGCCTTTCTTTTCATGTACTTTTCCTTTGGCACCAGAAGACTGTGACTGTGCTTTTTTTCGTCAGTTAACCAAAATGCAAAACTTGACTTGAATCTGTCAAAACAATCTAAAAAAGAAAAAAGTAAAGCTGCTTTGGTCACAATGTGCACCAGGACTAGAACCACTAAAGCCAGAGGTTTCCCAAGTCCCTGTTTGAGCAAGAGTTTCTTGTAGCAGTTTTATCATGCTTGAGTAGACTGTGTTTCCTTTGAAAGCTTGAGTTATTTCAACCAGAGCAGTGTATATACTGGATATGTTTATACGTCTGGCTCTTTTGTGCTCTGAGCCATGTTTAAGATGACAACTGTATATGCATATACGTGAAATATTGTCATTCAAAGAGACGTCTTATGTTTCACTTGTATTACTGTATAGTATATTTGTATAATATTATATCATTGTGTAAAGGGCATATTGTGATGAATGTCATAGATGTTATATGTTCATATTTCAACATGAAAACTACACAAACCTAAGATGTATTTTTTTTTTGTTTGTTTGTTTGTAATTTACAATCTGATGTTGTTGAATAAATGAAGCACTGATTTGTAATGAGGCAGCATTTGTAAGCTGTGCCATGGGCAGAATGAGGTGTCATCGTGCTTGCTGACGAAGACATGAACACCGTCTCTGTTCTGCTTTTTTTGTGTGTTCTTGCTTGTGCTGTGTCACATTTTTATCGCTTCTGTTCTGATGTTCCAGAATAAATTTCACAAGTCGACTGTCCAAATACTTTCGGTCCAGCAATATTCTTTTAAAGGTGAACAGAAAGTGAAATAAATTGTTAAATAATTTTGATGTTTGTGCAAATAACTTGTTGTTTCTGTCTTATATGTGCATATAATACTGTCAAGGATAAAAAGTGATGTAAGAAAAAAATTGCCATGAATGACTGTGGCATCATCAGGATTTGAAAATGCAATCTCCCGAAGATAGCACGGTCGTCCGCGGCCAGGGGCGAAGGCAGCTCGATTGGCTGTGCTCTCTGGATGGAAGGATGGTATCCTATCATCATCAGTGAGCTCATGTATGAGGAAGAAGGCTGATAACACCTGCCTCTGAGTGTGCGTGACACAGCATGAGCAGCAATTCAAAAAGATCTGGTTGGCTGGTTTAATATGTCTCATAGGTAGTGCTTCATCCCAGTTGGTAGCCTTCAAAAGATCTGGCTGGTGGATAGGAATTGAGAGGTGAGTAAATTAGGGACTAAATGTGGCGGGGAAAAAGAGTACAGTGGAACTTCGGCTAAAGAATGGCCTCCCTTACGAATTTTCTCCTCAAGAGTTGAAATTTTGCAAGAAATTCGCATTGCCATACGAAGCATTTCGAAGCAAACGAAGCCAACCAAAGCTAGTTTACGAATTTTACATATTGTTTTTCAGTCCGCGAAAGCTGTTTCGAAAGAGTCAACCCACGATACCAACGTTGTCTTCAGCATGTGTCCAAAAGCTAGGTGATTTTTCGGCCGTTTTTTTGTTGACAGATCGGTGGCGTGGGTGGTCTGTTCTATTTTTAGCCCAAGCTTGGTGGCACGACTTCCTGTGAGGACCCTTGACATGGAATGCTTGGCTTGGGTCAGTTCTTTGTAAGCAGCCATACAGTTTACATGCGCTTCCTATTGGTCATATTTTTGGGTTGCTGTAATGGATTATCTACATTTACATTATTTCTTATGGGAAAATTTGCGATACAAATTTTCATCTTAAGAACTCGCCTCCAGAACGAATTAAATGCGTATGCCGAGGTTCCACTGAAACAAAATTAATAAAGAACACACTGAATAGCTCTTCAACCACAATCATTTTGATAATGAATCAAAATGATTCAAGTGTTCAGCCTTAAACTTTGTTGGACATTGATTAAAACCTGTCTCAAACTCTAATTTAATTAACAGCAATTCTCTAATGACGTGCTTTCAGTCTGAGATTAATTTGTCTTCTGGAAACTGGACTGTAGGGATTATAGATACCAAGCTATCGTTTCTCATAAAAATCAATAAAAACAAGTCTCTGAAAGGAGTCACTTGTGTCTCACCTGTGTCTGTTTCACTCTTTAGCTGAAAAGGTCCAGTTCTGAACATGACCAGGTGATGACAAAAAAGTTGACTGACCAACGAGGACAGAAATTGTCGATGGGTACTGTGAGAGACTGATGGTTTCTTGAGGGTTTATGAGAGTCTTAATGCATCTCATTTTCGGAATGTGTAAGCAGTTTTGTGTAAAAAGCAAACGAATCGTTATTCACGCATTCCAAATGATGGAAACCAGCAGATGGTCATCATACTTTAATAGGCAGAACATTCAGTTGATCTGAACCACATCTGACACACTGACCAAGACATGCATAATTAGAATATAAATATAAATGAGAGAAAATGTTATTACAACATTATTTATCTGTCCATTTAATTAATTAAAATGAATGTAGAGCATAAAGGAAAACCTAGACAGTGATTTCTACACTCTGTCATCATTTTCTAGATCTTCTCTTTATTCATTCGTTTCATTTAGTGGCATAGAAAGAGCATCGCTTGTTAAAAAGCATAGCATTTCAAGACCTTCCATAAATATTAGATTTACGCCGGACAGGAAAGGTGAGGAAAAAAAATTGATGTATGAGATTCTGAGACAGTGTTAATGCACGTTGCTTTTTGTGTGCAAAATACAACTGACTCATTACTGAGAAATTTAAAGTGACAGGAACCAGATGGCCTACTAATATCACAAGATGCATAAGGCATCTAAGGCGTCTAAGCAAAAAGATTTCTTTTTTTATTTTTAAGCAGATCTAGGGACATGCTTTTAGGTGTTTCAGAATTGTACATGAATGTTACATGAAATAAGGGAAAAGAAAGCAACATCCAAAAACCTAAATATACCATATATACTGTACGTGTCATCCATTAAGTTCAGACGCAAAAATCTTTTGCCCCGGTTTAGCATTGAAGAACTCACTCAAACATTCCAGAGGTGCTGATTCTGCAGAGAGCAGAATATAAAATAATCTAAAATTGCTTGGTCAGGTCTGTATGGTGGATGTGGTAAGACATTGCTGGGATCTGCAGAGTATTGTATAAGTACTAAATATTTATACATGAGACAAAGTAAAGTCTCCTTTCTGAGCAATTCGAGTAGAAGTGAAAGTGACCCACAAAACAAAATTTTAAAAAGGTTTTATGTCAGAAACGGTCGAAGCTTGGTATACGAAGATAATTCGTTCTTAAAGCGAACATTTGTATTGCGATACGAATTTTCCCATAAGAAATAATGTAAATGCAGAAAATCCGTTCCAGCCACCCAAAAATATTACCAATATTACCAATTTCCAACACTTTAATCATATTTTTGCATATAAAAACATAAAGATTGTGATTATGGTTGGTTGCTGACTGTCCGTACTCTCTAGCTCGTATTTGGCTGTCGATGATTTCGTTCTTAATTTCCACTGATAGTGGCTACTTTTTCTTCTTGTTAGCTTTCTTGGGACCCATGCGGCTATGTCTTCACTAAATGTTGCAGAAAATGCGAAAAAACCCATGAACACTAATGAACGATAAGAACTATACGAAGTGTATGTAAACTGTATGGCTGCTTACAAAGAACTGACCCAAGTCAAGCATTCCATGTGAAGGGTCCTCACAGGAAGTCGTGACACCAAGCTTGGGCTCAAAATAAAAAGGAACAGACCACCCACGCCACCGATCTGTCAACAAAAAAACACCCAAAAAATCACCTAGCTTTTGAACGCATGCCGAAGGCAACGTTGGTATCGTGGGTTGACTCTTTCGAAACAGCTTTCGCTGACTGAAAAAAAATCTTAAAATTTGGAAACTCACTGCAGTTGGCTTCGCTTGGCTTTGCAGCTCCCAGAAGTATGCACAACTTAGCCAGCATTCCATTCGGTTCGGTTCGTTCGTATGACGAAAATGCTTTGTGTGCCAATGCAAATTTCTTGCAAAATTTCACTTCTTAAATCCACCAACCGGGGGGCACAGTGGCTTAGTGGTTAGCACGTTTGCCTCACACCTCCAGGGTTGGGGGTTCGATTCCCACCTCCGCTGTGTGTGTGGAGTTTGCATGTTCTCCCCGTGCCTCGGGGGTTTCCTCCGGGTACTCCGGTTTCCTCCCCCAGTCCAAAGACACGCATTGTAGGTTGATTGGCATCTCTAAATTGTGTGTGTGTGTGTGTGTGTGTGTGTGTGTGTGTGTGTGTGTGTGTGTGTGTGTGTGTGTGTGTGTGTGTGTGGTGTGGCGATGGGTTGGCACTCCGTCCAGGGTGTATCCTGCCTTGATGCCCAATGACGCCTGAGATAGGCACAGGCTCCCCGTGACCCAAGTGTAGATCGGATAAGTGGTAGACAATGAATGAATGAAGTCCACCAACCTGCCACCACTAGGCCCTTAACCCTCAATTGCTCGGTTGTATAAAATGTAAAAAACAAACCCTCTTCCACATACATAAACTCTTCCCACATCTAGGAAGCATTGCTGTGATTGACAGGGGAGAAAGAGAACATCCAATTCTGCTCTCTTGTCTCCTGGCCACAGCTGGTTGATTCAGGTCTACTTTTTTTGCACCACTCAGAAGCCCAGAATGCTACTTTTTTTTTAAGTAATGTGAATGTGTGTAATTGTGTGGGAAGTGTTAGCTCAGAAGTGAAAATACTGTGACAATATCCAGCAGGGATATGTGAGGTCAAATCCCAGAACTGCCACAGAGCCACTGCAAGCAAGTCTCTCAAATGTGTTCTGACTCAATTATTATAAAACACTTTGGATAAAAGCATTAGAGAAATGCATCCATATAACCATATAAATGGTTAATTGAAATCGATGTCCTACATATTTCAAGGTTTTACACTGTGTTTTGTGTACTTTTAAACCAAAATTGCTGCACTAGATACAAAGTGTTGCACGTAATGGAAGGCACTACCTTCATAACATAAAGCAGGATGAAGAGAAATTGTGATGTAAGGTGAAAACCCTGTAGAAAATCCGTATTCTATATGGATAATTTCTGAATATACTGCATATAAAGATGCTTTTAATTCTTTAGTTTTTCAATTCATCAGTTATTTCAGTTTTCTTTTTTTTTTTATTTAGTGTGTAATAATATAAGACCAGGGTGGCTTAGTGGTTAGCACGTTTGCCTCACACCTCCAGGGTTGGGGGTTCGATTCCTGCCTCTGCCGTGTGTGTGGAGTTTGCATGTTCTCCCCGTGCCTCGGGGGTTTCCTCCGGGTGCTCCGGTTTCCTCCCCCAGTCCAAAGACATGCATGGTAGGTTGATTGGCATCTCTAAATTGTCTGTAGTGTGTGTTTGCGTGAGTGAATGAAAGTGTGTGTGTGCGCCCTGCGATGGGTTGGCACTCCGTCCAGGGTGTATCCTGCCTTGATGCCCTATGACGCCGAGTGTAGTTCGAATAAGCGGCAGACAATCAATGAATGAATGAATGAATGAATGAATGAATGAATGAATGAATGAATGAATGAATGAATGAATGAATGAATGAATGAATGAATGAATAATATAAGACCATATTTGGTAGCTTAGTGGTTAAGGTATTTGACTACTGATCAGAAGGTTGCGAGTTCAAATCCCAAGTCCATCAAGCTTAACCTTAACTCAAGACCTTCAGTTGTTTCATGGACTTTCCACAACATTGCATGTAACTATGAAAGAGTGATAATAAATGAATTTTAATAATGTGCAGTAGTTAATTGAAAAATTAACTGCCAATTTTTAAATAAACAAAAAGATGGAGAATCGGGTATCTGGACAGGATTGTGCTTCAACTTTAAGAAACTGTATATACACTTATATTGCCAAAAGTTTCTCCAAACCATTGAATTCAGGTGTTGTTTTTCAGGGGTTGGGCTCGGCCCCTTAGTTCCAGTGAAAGGAACTCTTAATGCTTCAGCATACCAAGACATTTTGGACAATTTCATGCTCCCAAATTTGTGGGAACAGTTTGGGGATGGCCCCTTCCTGTTCCAACATGACTGCACACCAGTGCACAAAGCAGAGACTGCGAGCCATTGCAAAACTGCGATGTCTGCCTGTACATGCACATGAATGTAATATGGAGTTGTCCCGCCCTTTGCAGCTATAACAGATTCAACTCTTCTGGGAAGGCTTTCCACAAGGTTATGGAGTGTGTTTTGGGGAATTTTTGACTATTCCTCTAGAAGCGCATTTGTGAGGTCAGGCACTGATGCTGGACGAGAAGGGCTCGGAGTCTCCGCTCTAATTCCGCTCATCCATATCTTTATGAACATTGCTTTGTGCACTGGTGTGCAGTCATGTTGGAACAGGAAGGGGTCATCCCCAAACTGTTCCCACAAAGTTGGGAGCATGAAATTGTCCAAAATGTCTTGGTATGCTGCAGCATTACGAGTTCCTTTCACTGGAACTAAGGGGCCAAGAGCAACCTCTGAATTCAATCATTTGGAGGGGTGTCCCAAAACTTTTGGCAATACAGTGTATATTAAGAGCTACTTAAAGATTTCCAAAACCTCGCTAGGAAAGTTTGATTTCCTCACAGAAGACATTTCAAGGTGGTTAAACTTAGAAACAGAAGTCCGCCTTTTGCTTTAAAAATGTGACTAAACTCAGCTTGAAGCTAAACCTTGTTTCAGGCAGTTGAGACACTGGATTAAGTTTCATTTATGAAAAATTCAATACCCAAAACTTGTCATGAGAAGAAATATGGTCACATTTAATGGGGGAAACGTAAACGTGAACATGGGGTGTCTGATCACGATGATGGAAAGCGTCATACCGTAGCAAAATAAACATTATCCTAATTAATTCAGTTCGCAATCAGATCCCGGCTGCCAAAATGTCAGTGATGCTCCCGTGTCGCAGGCAGAATGGAATTTTTATTTGAATATTATTTATTTATTTTTAAATGCTAGAACTTTCTCTAGTTAAGATACTCAATTAAACAAATAATAAACAAATAATTAAATAAACTCGTAAAACTAGATGCCCTACATATTAAAATATGAGAGCGAGTTCACTATTTTTGACCCTCTCTTGAAGCACATTAGCGACATGCTGTCATTTGGCCCAGATGTACCCAGATGTGATACCATTTGACTGGCAGTGTCAACTCAATCCTAATCTACAAATCTCACCCATATATTTAAAAGTATATACATATATTTTTTTTTTTATAAACAAGAGCAAATATGCATAATATATTAAGACTAGAGCTAAGATTAAAGTTTTATTCTGTGCATTATCAGCCCTGTTAGTTTCAGTTAAGGAGAGTATGCATGTTGGTAAATAGAGCTCGGGTGAATGACTCACTCTAGTGGCAGTATATGAAATGAAAACGTCTCTGCTGCTAAAATGCTAAATAATTATGCAAACTGTTCCCTGTACACAAATATAAAACATCTGCAGCAGAGCCTCGAGCTATTAAGTCGTATCAGAGGCTGTAAAATATTCAAATAGTAAATGTTAAACCGTATTCCTAGTGGGCCAACATTTAAATAAAAATGTAATTATACCAAAGAAAAAAAATGTAATTAGGAACTGATCTATTTTTAGATTTAACCTCTAGTTTTGTGTGTGTTTTGTGTCCTGGTCAGGGTCATGGTGGAACTGGAGCTTATTCAATCAACATCAAGAACAGAATAGAATAGAATAGAATAGGATGTTTATTGTCATTGTACCATGTTACATGTACAACGAAATTTTAAAAGTGTCGATCAGTCAAAGTGCAGCAGTCATACATACAATCAACCTTCATTCATTCATCGTCTACCGCTTATCCAAACTATTCTTGGGTCACGGAGAGCCTGTGCCTATCTCAGGCATCATTGGGCATCAAGGCAGGATACACCCTGGATGGAGTGCCAACCCATCACAGGGCACACACACTCTCATTCACTCACACACTACGGACAATTTAGAGATGCCAATCAACCTACCATGCATGTCTTTGGACTGGGGGAGGAAACCGGAGTACCTAGAGGAAACCCCCGAGGCACGGGGAGAACATGTAAACTCCACACACACGGCGAAGGCAGGAATCAAACCCCCAACCTTGGAGGTGTGAGGCAAATGTGCTAACCACTAAGCCACCATGCCCCACAATCAACCTTCAACAATATAAAAATGAATAAGATATAATAAGGAAAAAAATAAATAAATAAACAGCCTGTCCCCCACACAATCATACATACAACATCTATTTCACACTCCCATGTAAACAGTGTTTTAGGTTGTTGAGTGCAATTATGGCTGTTGGATAAAAACTGTTTTTTAGTCTGTTTGTCCTGGCTCTGATTGTTCTGTATCGCCGTCCTGACGGTAACAGTTCAAACAGATCGTGTCCGGGGTGTGATGTGTCCTTAAGGATGCTTTGGGCTTTCTTTATACAGTGTGAACTGTGTAGTTCTTCCAGTGTTGGGAGCGGGCAGCCAACAATCTTCTGGGCCATGTTTATAACCCTCTGGAGCATTTTCCTCTGAGCCACTGAGCAGTTGGTGAACCATACACCGATGCAGTAGGTTAGGATGCTCTCTATGGAGCACCGTTTGAAGGACACCAGTCTCTGAGTGATGTTGTTCTTCCTCAGAGCCCTCAGGAAGTAGAGTCTCTGCTGGGCCTTTTTCAGCAGCTCAGAGGTGTTTGTGCTCCAAGTCAGGCAATCCTCTATTTGGACTCCCAGGAACCGGAAGTCAGCCACCCTCTCTACACAGTCCCCACTGATGTAAAGTGGAGTAATGTCCGTTTCCTTCCTCCTGTAATCAATGATCAGCTCTTTGGTCTTTGTCGTGTTGAGGAGCAGGTTGTTTTCCCTACACCACCCCGACAGCCACTCCACCTCATCCCTATAAGCTGACTCATCCCCGCCTGCTACAAGTCCCACCACTGTGGTGTCGTCCGCAACCTTCACAATGGTGTTACTATGGTGGGCGGGGGTGCAGTCATGGGTGTAGAGAGTGTAGAGCAGGGGGCTCAGCACACAGCCCTGTGGGGAGCCAGTGCTGAGGCTGAGGGCCGTAGATGTGTGTCGGCCCACTCTGACCCTCTGACTGCGGTTTGAAAGAAAACTGTTAATCCACATGCAGGTGGACTGTGGAAGCCCCAAGTCCTCAAGTTTTCCCACCAGTATTTGGGGAAGAATGGTGTTAAACGCCAAGCTATAATCCACAAAGAGCAACCGGACGTAGCTCCCCTGCTTCTCCAGGTGGGAGAGCGCAGCATGAAGGGCTGTGGCCACAGTGTCCTCTGTGGATCTGTTTCCCCTGTAGGCAAACTGATGAGAGTCGAAACTTGCGTGCAGGAGTGATGTAATGTGACTCCGTACAAGTACTTCATCACCATTGGTGTGAGTGCAACTGGCCAGTAGTCACTCAGGCTGGAGACATGAGATTTCTTTGGCAGGGGGACTATGATTGAGGATTTCAGACATGGTGGGACAGTGGACATGGCCAAGGACTGGTTGAAGATCTTGGTAAAGATTCCAGCCAGCTGATCCGCACAGTCTTTCAGCACCCAGCCAGAGACACCATCTGGTCCAGCAGCCTTCCTGGGGTTGATGGACTTCAGTGTACGCCTAACCTCACTCTCTTCAACTGTGAGGGTTAAGTTGCTGAGGGCCATGAGGTGTGGCGTGGCTGTATCTGTTGGCTCCCCCTCAAAACGGGCAAAGAAGAGGTTTAGTTTTTCTGCCAGCGTGGCATCACCCTCAGCAGCTCCGGGATTGGTCCTGAAATTGATGAGATGCTGTCCAGGTGGTTCTCGATCCTCCTCCTATAGTCCAGCTTGGCCTCTCTGATGCCTCTCTTCAGGTTAGCTTGGGCTATGCTGTAATGAGCCCAATTTCCAGACCTGAAAGCGGCGTTTCTCTCTCTGAGCAGCCGCTTGACTTCCCGGCTCATCCAGGTCTTCTGGTTGGAATAGACCCGGATGCATTTGTCCACTGTGACAGTGTCTATACAGTTCTTTATGTAACACAGCACACTGTCTGTGAAATCAATCTATATCAATGCCCATGTTTTCATATGTTCCTGTTTCTATAGTAACACCTCATTCACAGGGATTTGTGTGTACGACACGCTACGTAATGGAACGTAAGACTAATAATTAATAGATAGTTTTTTAAAGAAAAAAAAAGAAAAAGCTGCTCTGATGAACCTTTCTGGAAGGTTTCTGGAACCTTTTCTCCGGTTTCGGTGTCACGTTTTCAACCATGAGGAAAGTCTTTTCAGAGGACTTTTTTAATCGTATCATGACGAGCTTGTTTTTGTTTTGTTCTTTAACTTCAAGAGAGAAAAGAAACGAGAGAATATTGAAGGAACAACCAGTTACAGCTGCAATAACATAAGTGATAAGAGAAAACTGTTTCATGGATGTTCTACAAATTTAGATGTAACTATAAAGGGATAAAAAAAAATCAATGTATTTTCTTTCAATAATGAAAAAATGTATTAATGGCGAGTTCACTTGTATAAGATTAATAAAACCCTGACGTTAATGGATCTTTTTACGGGTTAACAGTAACTTAAGCTAACCAAGTCAGAAAATGTCCTTAGCATAATAATAATTTAGTTTTATTTTTAATTAATTTTCCTAGTCAATCAAGTGAATATTTCTTGTCACAATGTCTCGATTGTTTATTGTGATTTTAACCGTGCAAAGCTTTAGATAGACTCATAATAATATCGTATATATCAGTGTTTATCTTCTTTATGCAAATTAAGGTGTCATTATTTTTCATATTATACAAGACTTGTTAAAACAATACAGAAATAAGAGTAAAAAGCATCCTCAGACTTTTTAGAACAGTATTTTATTAAAGAGAAATTGAAATTATTTCATGTCAAAGCTGTACATTATTAGTGCAGTGTGCAGCAGGTGTAATAGCATTTTTATATCAAATAATAAATGAAGATCGATGCCTTCCTAATGAAACCTAATGAAGTTATTTCCCAGGATCTTGTGAGGATTTTTTTTAGTTACTCCTGACCGCTCATTTATTCAGGCACAATGTCTCCGATCCACTTCAGGTACGGAGGGTTTCCCTGATCAATGGGCAAGCTAATGACCTCGGCCACTTCGTACGGATGATTAGACCTGAAGGAGAGAAGTGTCTGTGTGATTATCTGGGTCATTTATCGCATCTGAAGCCTTATCTGCTTCTAAAAAAGACTGAACTAACCCATGAACTATAAAGCAAAGTTTCAGACAATTTTCAGATTTCATTTCTATGTTTGGTTATTTGTTTATTTACACATTAAAACAAATAAATGTTTAATATGTCTTTATATTTGTCTGTGGTAACGTGTTTTTCCTATTTTCTCTCTACCATGTCTATATGTTTCAATAAATAAATACACTAACCCAATCGTAATTAAGATCTCTTTAAATAAATAAAAAAGTATTTCAATACATTTTTTAAACATGCATTTAAATTGTTTTTATGAACAAATGGCCTGTGCGACTCTCAGTCCAAGTGAAAAAAAGGCGTGGCCTGCCTTTCAGTCCTGGTAAAGGAGGTGTTGCCTACGTGCCTGTCAGTTTCACTGAAGGAGGTGTGGCCTCTGTGCTAATTTGTCCTCAATGACAGAGGTGTGGCCTAATAAAAGAGATGTACGCAGTCTCTATAGGAAACCTCTATATCTGTCAGTCACAGTGAAGGGGTGTGGTCTCTTTCTTGCCAGTCCAAGTAAAAGAGGTGTGGCCTCTGAGTCCATCAGTCTCAGTGAAGAGGATGTGGCCTTGGTGTCTGACAGTCTCAGTGTAGGGGGTGTGGCCTCTTTTTTGCCAGTCCAAGTAAAAGAGGTGTGGCCTCTGAGTCCATCAGTCTCAGTGTAGGGGGTGTGGCCTCTTTTTTGCCAGTCCAAGTAAAAGAGGTGTGGCCTCTGAGACCGTCAGTCTCAGTGAGGGGGTGTAGCTTCTGAGTCCGTCAGTTTTAGTGAAGGGGATATGGCCTCTGAGTCCATCAGTCTCAGTGAAGGGGGTGTGGCCTTGGTGTCTGTCAGTCTTAGTAAAAGAGGTGTGGCCTCTGAGTTTGTTAGTCTCACTAAAGGAGATGTGGCCTCTGTGTCTATCAGTCTCATTAAAGGGGGTGTGATCATAATGAGCCTAATATCTGAATAGTTTATATTCAGAGGACCCGTGAAATGTATTTTACAACGAAATTGGTCCCTGAATGCACAAAAAAAAAAACGCAGCACTAATGGACTGTAAAATATTAAAATAATAACAAAGATCTTATTAAAGCTACTATATGACGTATTGGGCTTACCTAACATATTCAGCGAGAGCAGAGATTTTTGTAGTCCTTGTCTTAATCATCTAAAAGAAACCGTATTGGAACACATGAGCATTTATCAGACAAAGCTGTGGATTAGTTTTCACCTGTAAATGGATTTGAGATTGAATGAAACTCACCAGCAACACTTCACTGTCTTCTTCTATCTTTCCTTGCCATTCATAACTGCAGATAAACAATACGAGAGTCAAAAGAAACACAGAAACAACCCCAAAAAATATATATGTATGTATATATATATATATATATATATATATAAACAAGCCAGCGGTCAGAAGTGTGTAGCAGCAGAAGACTTTCTGCTCATTATTTCGCAATACAGAAGAGAAGCGGTGGGATGAATAAGCATGGATTTGGAAAAGCTTGTAAAAGATTGTAATTTCGGGTAGGTTTACTCACACTGACGTGATTTTGGGCACTATGTTCACGCAGGCTGCCAGTTTCTTCTCCACTATCCCTCTGCAACATGACAAACGAGCTTGAATGTTCCACAACATTAAGGTGAAAAGGTTTCGGTTTGAATTTATTTATAGATATCAGGTGTGATGTATTCAGCTTTTTAAAAAAAACAGCTCCAAATTTAGAATACTGCATGAATAATACTGTGTGTGTGTACTGTTGTGTTACCTGGCCAGGTCTTTGGCCACGGTGTCATTGGGGCAGGTGACGAAGGCTGCAGAGTGAGTACCGGAGGAATACGCTTCGGTTGCCATGGAGAACGCACGCAATCCCACAGTCCTCAACAGCGGGAGCATCAACACGCTCAGGACCACTGTCTGAAGAAACAACAAAAGACTTTTCCCTCAGAAAAACAGCACAATGTATAAAACCCTGATTTGTAAAGGCAGACTGGAATTCATTTTTTATCATGGATCGCATTTCCTGTCTCGATCCTTGTACGTTATTAAATTTGTAGGTTATTAAAGCGCTGCATCAGCTGAACACGCTGTAGGACCGAGGGCTTCGGGACAGATGTTGTGTGTTGAACATCGTACAACAAGCAGCAGTGAAGAAACCTAATCAACATAACACGATGGTTTATACAATAAAACTAAAAAGTAAGCAAAATTTGGTTCAACCAGGTATTAATACATCATATTTAATTAAACGCCATGTTTCCTTACAGAAATTAATGCAGTGGTGATGTTTCAATTCTGTTCTTCTGCTACTAGGAAGAGCTACTAGACTCTCAAACAAGACTTTTAAGGCTCAACAGCTCCGCTTTGTGCCTGAATCGTGTCGTCTGCCTCCACTGTAAGAAGACGAGATGAAAATACAACGAGGCTAGGAAATATTCGAAACATTTCTTCACTTGGATCATGGAGATGAAGTGTAATATCAAGTGAAACCGTACTAAGTAAAACTGTGTGTGTGTGTGTGTGTGTGTGTGTGTGTTTTTGGGTAAATAAATAAAGCTATATAAAAAAAATCTAAAACATTTAATCCTGGTTCAAATGTGTGGCTTGGAAAGACACTAGACAATTATGTTAAAAAATGTTTGGAATTCATTCATTCATTCATTGTCTACCGCTTATCCGATCTATTCTCGGGTCACGGGGAGCCTGTGCCTATCTCAGGCATCATTGGGCATCAAGGCAGGATACACCCTGGATGGAGTGCCAATCCATCGCAGGGCACACACACACTCTCACTCAATCACACACTACAGACAATTTAGAGATGCCAATCAACCTACAATGCACGTCTTTGGACCGGGGGAGGAAAGCAGAGTACCCGGAGGAAACCCCGAGGCAGGGGGAAAACATGCATGGCGGAGTCGGGAATCGAACCCCCCTAATCTCTCACTCTCCGTTATTTTTACTTTTTATTTGGACAATCACAATTTTTTTTGAAGCTCCACTCATATCCTGGAGAGAAACAAGAAAATGAGTGACAAAAAATATGAATAAATAAGAATACTTCTATCCTGTACAGCTTTCCCAACACTAAACTGCCCCTTTTCAAATATTCTGCAGTTCTGAGGGAATAAATTGATTAATATTCAGCCTTTAGTTTGATAACTGAAGAGCACACTCACCACACAGAAAGCTTTTAAGAGTCTTCCTTGCAGTGTCTCTGCAGGTGGCAGTCCAAGCTGCATTGCCTGTACGAGCGACATGCAGGTGTGAGCCGAATGTGGACGACACACGAAAACCCTGTATAATGATTCTCCACTGACTGGAAGTAATGTGAGGTGTAATAACTGCTTTTTAATACCATGCCTGAGGCACCTGCTGCTGCAAAGACATCATCAGATGCTTGGACTTTGTCAAACTGGTACTTCAAGCTTTAAGATAAATATATATATATATGAATAATAAGATGCGGCTTGAAAAAAATTGTCCTGGTTAGAGTCAAGGCTGAGCCGGATATGAGGAAGGGATACACACTAGAAAGGATGCCATGTCAATACAAAGCACAATGCAGACAACTTATACACACCTAGGGGCAATTTGTAGGCACTAGTCCACCTACTGGGACATTTTGAGAGGTGGGAGGAAACTGGAGAACCCTGAGGAAACCCATGTGTGTTGAGTCACATATTCATTATCAATAATGTCTGATGTCGTTTACTGCACTTCAGCTCGTCGTGAATGTGAATTCGGGCCTGTTTTTAAGTTTGTCTTCTTGTAAACTTGAAGTGTTATGCAACTTGCGAAATTTTGATCTTCAGCAGTAATAAACTGATGCTGATTTGCATGCAGGACTGTATTTGAGTCTTGCACACATTCAGTAGATTAATAACACAAAAGAAACAGTCTTGGATTAGAATAACTGACTATGCACTTTGCAATGATGATAACCGAAGAAGAAGAAGAAGTTGCTTTCGGCTGCTCCCTGTTCGGGGTCGCCACAGCAGACCAACTGGTCCGCACATCAACTTGGCAAATGTTTTACGCCGGATGCCCTTCCTGACACAACCCTCCCATTTTTCCAGGCTTGGGACCGGCACTGCATCCAGTGGCTGGGGTTCGAACCCGGGCCTTTCGCATGATAGGCGAGAAACCTACCACTGAGCCACCAATGCCTCATGCAATGATGATAACCGAAATGGGGCAAACATGCAAGTTTATTGTTAGGTAGCTGATTTCTCAATGAATATATTACATCATCTATATGTAACTTATATAAAGGCTAATAAAATAACACTACAAACAAAAATTAAGCATGTTTTTAGAATGTTTTTCGATTATAAATGAATCATTTACTCTATATCAACTGATTCATTCAAAGTTAGCAAATAATTTTGAACATAAATGTGAAAATATTCTGTATATCACGTACACACCACTTGTTTTGTCTTACCTCTTCCAGCGGGTGTAACGCTGGTCTGGATTTACCTTACTGCGCATGACTACGACTGCCGTAAACGACTACATAACTGTCGCAAATACCTACTGCCTATAAATAAATCTTTTAAATATTCCCAGGTTATAGATGAATCCAGACCCAGTGCATTGTAGTTTTTAAAGGTGTTTCCGTTAGAACTAGCAAAAAAAGAAAGAAATGAATAAGCTCGAAATATTGTAACCGGAAGTTTAACTCGCTTTGCGTTAGTCTGACGCGTTCCTATTTCCGCCGGCGTTTGAGGACCGACTGGAAAAAAAAATTCGCTGGGTTGAACAGGTATCGATTAATCCTTAAACATCTGCTTTTTCCTGAATCGCATCTTAAATCAAATAAATATAATTGTTTCTTGGTTTCGTGAGCTGTTATTTCGTCAGGTTATTGTGTAGGCTTAGCGTCTTGATATTTCATAATACTCCATGGTTCTTGTTAGCTGCTAATGCTAATACGGCAAGTAAACGCTGAGTAATGTCTTGAGCATATTTGCAGCTAAGGGTAGTTTTGTGCGTAATGCTAATTAGGTGTATAAATTTTCAGAAATGAGCTCAACAGTTTATATGCATGTTACAAAGGTTTTATAACATGTTTTAAACCGTATCTAAAGCTGTTAAGTAGTATATGACAGCTTTACCACTTTTTCAATCTTATACCGTTAGGTTAGGAGGCAAATGGATCCATTTAGGGCACTACGTAGGGCACTGTTTTGTACCCTATTAAGTGCACTGGCTCTGTTCTAAACTATGATGCTGTGTAGTCAGTGATGACTAGTCCACTGCGCAAGCTGATGTGCCTTAAAAGTGCACACTAGTGTGAAGAGAGCAGTGCTGATTTGAGTCTGAGCCCTACACACTCAAGCAACCTTTAATTAAAAGTTCACCCTGAACATCACACACATTAATCTTTATATGTAATGTGATCGTCAGCGGCATCATGGGGATGTAACGGTTTCCTTCATTACCCATAAGGCCATCCGACTATCTGATTATATTTAGCAATCACTTCATCTCTACCTGAGGACAGTGGATAGTGATGCAGCAGGGCTTTAGTCCTATTTATATCACAGATTACTAAATACCTAGGATACAAGATGAGCTCTCTGATTTCTAATCAAACAGTTTGTGTTTGCTTTCTTTCCGGTTGTGAGAAGACCATGGCAAAGTTCCTGGCCCCGGTGATTCAGGATAACCCCTCAGGATGGGGTCCCTGCGCTGTTCCTGAGAAGTTTAAGGATATGCCGTACCAGCCGTTCAGCAAAGGGGACCGTCTGGGCAAGGTCACTTCTCTCTGTCTGTCTGTGTCTGTCTGGCAGGTTACTGGATAATAACAAGCTTTTCATTAGTAGAATCAGACCTATTAATTATGTTTGCTGCGTTGTGTTCACAGGTGGCAGACTGGACTGGAGCAACCTACCAGGATAAAAGATACACAAGTAAGTCACATAGACCTTGATCTGATGTACTTTATTTCTTTCTTGGAATGCTGTGTGTCCTAAATGTTATGTTTAATGCATTTGGCACATCATTGTCTAATTTTCTTTTTCCTCACAGATAAATACTCATCCCAGTTTGGAGGAGGAAGTCAGTATGCTTATTTCCACGAGGAGGATGAAACTAGCTTCCAGCTGGTGGACACAGCCAAAACCCAGAAATCGGCCTACCAGAGGAACCGCATGCGCTTTGCCCAGGTACACAACACACCCTGAAACTTCTCATGAAGTGAGAAGGATTGTCAGTCAAGGATTATCAAAGCACAGAGAAGTCTTATTTTTGCTGTGGTGTGTTTACAGAGGAACCTACGCAGGGATAAGGACCGCAGGAATCTCACGCAGTTCAACCTGCAGACTCTCCCGAAGAGTGCCAAGCAGAAAGAAAGAGATCGCATGCGCCTGCAGAAGAAATTCCAGAAGCAGTTTGGAGTGCGTCAGAAGTGGGACCAGAAGTCACAGGTACACTCGCTGCTCACTTGTGTTGCTCGGTTACAGAGCTTTACCTTGAATGTAATGAAGCGGAGCTACTTATCCAGGATGCTTTGTTGATTGATGTTGCTCTGTGTCTTAATGTTATATTAGCTGTTCTTAAGTGTTGTATGTCCTGTTGCAGGCCCAGCTTAAGCCCAGGGATTCATCAGTGGAGGTGCGCAGTGACTGGGAGGTGAAGGAAGAGATGGACTTCCCTCGCCTCATGAAGATGAGATATATGGAGGTGGCTGATCCTTCAGACATGTGAGTAAACACATAGTGAGACTCAGCGTGGCCTCTCTGGCCAGTGACCGCTCTCTAAACCTAGCTATCTTAGAGAACCATATTCATTAATCTGGCCGAAAGTAAATCCCAGGCAGTTTCCTCCTTGCGATGGTTTAAGGCAGAACTGGTAAATTCTGTGTGCCAGACCACACCCAGATTGTGGTTACTGATAATCTGGTATCTCTTTCTGCCTCTCACCGGACCAGTGAGTGCTGCGGTGCCCTGGAATACTACGATAAAGCATTCGATCGCATCACCACCCGGAATGAGAAACCTCTAAAGAGCATTAAAAGGATCTTCCACACCGTCACCACCACCGATGATCCCGTCATCCGAAAGGTAATGTTAATACCACAAGTTTAGGATTGTATTTTGATATATTAATGGCAACCAGTATTTATCAGTTCCTCATTGTGGCTTTCAATAATTTAAACACAAAGCAGGGTTTATGGATTTTTTCCACACAAAAAAATCCATAAATGTGTTAACTTCTAAGTTGTACTGGAAAAAGTTCAGCTTTTCAGAAAAGCACTAATCTTTTATATTTTTTCTGCCTCCAAAGCAAAGGCAAACAACCTGCATGTGCTCTGGCCAGCACTTGTATGTGTAACTTAATTTAGATTCTGTTGCTGCAATACACACAGAGAACCCTGACTGACTGAATCACTGCATTAAACATCATTCATAAATCTGTCTCCTCTTAGCTGGCTAAGACTCAGGGCAATGTCTTTGCCACTGATGCCATCTTGGCCACACTGATGTGCTGCACACGCTCCGTGAACTCCTGGGACATCATTGTGCAGCGCGTCGGAAACAAACTGTTCTTCGACAAGAGAGACAACTCCGATTTTGGTGAGTGCTCTAAAAATCTGAAACTTTCAGCAGCTAGATTCTACAGTGGAGCTCCTCCAGTGCAAATAGCAAGTGTGTGTGTTTCCGTTAGATCTGCTCACCGTCAGTGAAACGGCAAACGAACCTCCTCAGGACGAAGGCAACTCCCTGAACTCTCCTCGAAACCTGGCCATGGAGGCCACATACATCAACCACAATTTCAGCCAGCAGTGTCTGCGCATGGTAGTGTACCATAGCTCCGCTTTACACTCCCACATCTCAGTGGAATACTTCTCAGCCATAACACAAACATGCAGCACAAAGATCAGCCTTCATACTAATCAGATTGTGTCAGGAATTCGAAAACCATCCTAGATGCATTAAATATGTTTGTTTGTCTTGTTTTTTTAAAAGGGAGGAGAGAGGCACAAGTTCCCTAACTCAAACCCGTTCATAGAGGAGGATATGGATAAGAGTGAAGTGGCATCTGTAGCATACAGGTGAGATCAAACCTGACCCATTTTGACAAGGTTTACACTCTCAACAGCGAAATATTGGAGTTTAACATTTCCAAATATGCAAATGCATGTGGATTTTCTGAGTGTAGGCAATTTGTTGACTTTTTCTGGTGTCTATGGAAATTTTGTGCAATTCTGTCATAATATATTGATTTCCTGTCACTGTGAAGAGGATATTGACTGTGTGTGCGTGTGTGTGCAGGTACCGAAGGTGGAAACTTGGAGAGGATATTGATCTGATTGTACGCTGTGAGCATGATGGTGTGATGACCGGAGCAAACGGAGAGCTCTCCTTCATCAACATCAAAGCTCTCAATGAGTGGGATTCACGGGTAAGCGTGAGAAAAGGGGCATTTTTATTTTACCCCAGATTGTGAATGTGTACACGTTTGCCACACTGAAATGACCGATTTGTGCAGTATTGTAACGGAGTGGACTGGCGTCAGAAGCTGGACTCTCAGAGAGGAGCCGTGTTAGCCACCGAGCTGAAGAACAACAGCTACAAGCTGGCACGCTGGACCTGCTGCGCCCTGCTGGCTGGCTCAGAGTACCTCAAACTGGGGTGAGAATAGACACATCCCATTTTTGCATCCCAGCAGCTAAAATCTGCTTTGTGGAGTAAACCAGGTTCATAGCAACAAAGCATTAAAAAATTCCATTTTGTGTGCACCACAGTTATGTGTCCCGCTACCACGTGAAGGATTCTGCACGTCATGTGATTCTGGGCACACAGCAATTCAAGCCCAACGAGTTTGCTAGCCAGATCAACTTGAGCATGGAGAACGCATGGGGCATTTTGCGCTGCGTCATCGACATCTGCCTGCAAACTGGACGAGGGCAAGTACCTCATCCTCAAAGACCCCAACAAGGTGAGCATCTACAACACACACACACCTCACCACAGTTTGTTTCCTCCAAACTAGTCCTCTGGGAACAGCTGCTTTCCCTCAAATCCAAACAACAAAATGTGCAACACTGCAGAAATGGTAAAATACCCATAAAACAGTTGTTTAGCCAAAGAATACATTTGTTGCTTCTCTAGAGGGTCTGGGATGTTTTGCCAACTGATGTTTTCAGGCACTGCTGCCTTTCATAGCAGCACACAATTTCACTGACATTGGCTCTATGTCCCGTTTGTGGAGCTCTTCACACACTTGCAAAACTACACACAACTTTGTTCAGAATTAAAGAGAAGTTTAAAAAAAAAAAAAAAAAAGTAATTGGTTATTGTTTTTACTGGACATTTCGCTATACATATCGGGAGTCTGAAGCTTCCTTAACCTTCGCATTGTCTTCCTGTTGACCATGCAACTTGTCCTCCAAGGTTAGTGTTGGATTAACTGTTTTTAAAGCGTGACGTAAAATTATCACCCAATTCTGTTGCCCATTTTAATTAACTGTTAAATTAATTTCAACTTAATATCATAAAATGTACAGTTCCTTTTGTCATTTATGGTCAATAGACCTCATTTACATGAAATAAAATCATATTTACGATACAAAAACATTTGAAAACAGGACAAAATTGACCCCAAGGACAACAGGAGGGTTAAGGATAATCTGTCATTTCTCGAATATTTTTTTTTTTGTGAAGGCACTCTGTAAAAGATAACTCCACCACCCCATGAAGCCGATATAACAGCAATCATCACTGTGTCCCTGATTCGTTTTCCGTCTTTGTTCACAGCAAGTGATCCGTATCTACAGCCTCCCTGACGGAACCTTCAGCACTGACGAAGACGAGGACGAGGAAGAAGAGGACGAAGACGAGGATGATGAAGGTACAGCGTCAACAATTGTAGTATAAAGCAAGCTGTATTTAAGAGCAGTGGTCAGTAGCACCGATTGACTCGTGCTCGTGCCTTCTGTCTTAATCGTACAGATGAGGAGAACTGAAGAGCTGGATGAAACCGGAGGAACGAGACCAAACAAGTCGGCATCGTCTCAGCTGCATATGTTTTAATAACGCAGAAAAAGATTCATTACACAAGGCTTATTAAATGATCGAGCAATATTTTACCGTCAGTCTCTGCTTTCATTTCAGCCCTAACTGCACTGTATGGTTGTGAGGTAGACATTTAGGAAGCAGACTAATTGTATTAGCTTTGAATATTGTTGCATGTCATATACACACCCTCCACATGAGGGCAATGTGGGACCAGCTGTGGAGAAAAAAAGGCCTATAAAATGGAAATAACTGATTGTTTCAGCTTTTTAATATAAAATCATCGGTTGTCCGTGTAAGCTACAGCAATCCATAATTCTTTCACACATTTCTGATTACTGCATGCTAAAGATTTATGGAATGCTATTGTGTCTTGACCAGCCTGGAGAGGTGGAAAAAAAACGTCTCTGGATGAACCGTGGCAGATATTTTTAAGTACTTTATTAGAAACAACCAGAATTAATTTTTTTCTGTAAAATGAAGCCTGCAATATGTTCTGTCTTGAGTGCTAACAATGTTTTATCAAAAAAGGGGAAAAAAATGCATTCTGTAGCTTTCTAATGTACTTAAGAATGAGTCAGATGTATCTCCAGCGTCTGTCAGAACATCAGTGCTGTAATTCATAACGGTGTAATTCCTTTAAAGGATACTTTGGCAGAAAATCAGATTTACTCTGAATATATAGTCAATCAGCCAAGATGTATGGTGGCCAAAGTTAGCTTTAGAGCTGTATGGATAATATAGTCACAAGTATTACATCACACATTTGTGTCAAAAGATAGAAAGCTCAGTAATATTATACCTTCTTAATAACTATATAAAATACTGGATTCAATTTTATAATATAAGTATTATTCATCTTCAGGAAGGGAGTTATTTAGGTCAGGGTCATGTGGTTCATCCCAGGAGATCATCCACTCACATATTCATGTAAAACTCTGCAGTATCCTAAACTCAGGATCAAACTGGGAGGTGTGGGTCAGTAACAAAACCCAATGTACCACTGCTGTACGGATATGTTCGGTTCAACCACACTTTTCAACCGTGGTGCACAGAAAAGCATCTCCGATTCTTTTCCCATCTTTATCCAGTCCACACTATAACATTTCCTAGATTTCAGCCCTTTATCACACCCATTCGAACTTTATACTAAAGAGCCGGTTGAGGTGGAAGACATTATTGGAATCAGGGAAGCATCTTGAAGAGAGCTGGGAACGCTGGTCAAACCTACATCCACCTCAAAAACATACCATATCACCGCTGCTGCTGAAACCACCCCCCCCCCATATCTTTTTTTCCCTTTTATTCATCGTCCACCTTTATTCCTTGGCTTTAATATCATCCGTCACACCCCTCCCGTTTCAGCCTTCCCCTCTCTCAATCACCGTGGTCAAGGTTAAGGAGGGAGCAGGTTAAAAATAGTGCAATAAAGCGAAGAGGCAGACGATGCAACCCCGGAATACTGATCAGGCCCGGAGCCCACGGGCTCGGCTACTCCGGAGTAGGAGTGCAGGGGTAGTGAAGGATTTTGCCTGGAGGATGGGGTTTGATCCGTGGCAGCACTGCACAAAAAAGGCTTTCGGCAGTTGTTCTTTGTCAAGCAAATGATCGCAAAAGTCAAGGGGTTGGAAAATCTTTTTGGTATCTTTCTTTTTCCTTTTTCATCCTCACTACGGATGCTACTATCCATCCTTTTAGAGCATGCAAACACTTCCATTCTGCACATGCTGAAAGTCTACAAATATTGATTTAGTGTGTGTAGGAAGGAGCCACTCAGTTTGATAACACCCCCCCCCTCCCCTTCTCACCCTACCTCCCAACTCTCTCCTTCTTCCTTCGTCTGATTAAATACATGATAAATGCCCCTCCTCCAAGAACGCTTCCACGGCCACCAGCATTTCCACATGTCCCTTGAGTACACATATGTGCGTTTCGATATACACACTACATATACATTCATTGTCTGTCGGCAAGATTCATAAAACCCAGACAATGGCGGTTTATGGCTTGCATCGAGTAAAGCGGTCATGCTTAGCAGTTAACCGAGCACACACCTTTGTCCTGACACTAAAGGCGGGCAGAAAAGTTGAGTGATGAGGACCACACAAACACACATATATATATATATATATATATACACACACACACACACACACACACACACACAAAGACACCAAAGAGAGCAAGTGAGTCTTTCATTGATGCTCCACGCAGTAAGGGAGGAAGAAGAAGAAAGGGGGATGGGGTGGTTCCCATGGAAACTGAGCAGTCAGCACATCTGTATGGTTCCTTGCTGTTGTCCGCTGCCGCCAGCATCCCACAGCCTCATCGCCGCCAACACAAGGGCAGAAAACAACACTGACCCTCTGATCGCATATTCACACCTTCCCATCTTCTAACACTGCACATGCTGTACTTGTCTTTCTCGTGTGGCCTGCATACACACACTATTCTGACCCTGTTAATTAGGTCTTGCTGTAAAATTACAGACTAAAATTACAACATAGTGGCTGGTTTGAGCATTTCATCTGTTAGCAACATCTGTGGAAGCTTAGTGGTTAGTGTTCGACTGTTGATCGGTAGGTTGTGAGTTTGAATCTCAGGACCACAAAGCTGCCACTCCTGGGCCCCTGAGCAAGGCCCTTATCCCTGAATTATGTTTAAAAAAACATAAAATCCTGTGAAGATAGAGCTGAAGTTCTGCCTTTTTGATGAGCATGGAAACCAGACTGTTTTCAGCTGACAGGAAGACTACAGGAACTCAAAATAACTTGTCTGTACAACCGTGCTGAGCAGAAAAGCATCTCAAGATCAGAAAGGCTGTAACATCAAGGATCACTGATCTCTCTGCTACTTCCTTCCAAGCTTTAGGTTTCTTCATAAACTTCGAGACATACTCGAAACTCTATTCTGATGATCAAGCTCATGTAGAGATAGTATGTAGAGCAAATCTAGGAAGACAAGCTCTGGATAGAAAGTGGTGTACACTCTATACAACCAGAGCCTGGGCAGTCTGGGATGGCTGGTATATATATTTTTTCGGAAGGAGGTTTGAAATAAATCCAGCAGATTTGAAACTGCCTTAGGCAGATGATTTATAGGTAGTTTATCAGATGAAGGGATGACATGAGAAATGTCTTGAGAAATCCGAACACAATCGTTTTTTAAAGAGTTTTGAGTTTGACCGCTTAACAGATGATTGCTGGAAACGGCTGAGGGTTTAGAAGTAAACATCATGAAACTTATCTCTTTCAGTGGCTCACACATAGATACTCACTCTGTCTCTCTATACATACGTTTTATATATATATATATATATATATATATATATATATATATATATATATATATATATATCTTCTTCTTCTTCTTCTTCTTCTTTCGGCTTTTCCCTTCAGGGGTCGCCACAGCGAATCATCTCTCTCCACCTATCCCTATCTTCTGCATCCTCAACCCTTGCACCCACTAGCTTCATATCCTCATTTATTCCATCCATATACCTCCTCTTTGGCCTTCCTCTTTGCCTCCTGCCTGGCAGCCCCATGTCCAACATTCTCCTACCAATATACTCACTGTCCCTCCTCTGAACATGTCCAAACCATCTTAATCTGGCCTCCCTAACTTTGTCCCCCAAACGTCCAACATGGGCTGTCCCTCTGATGTACTCATTCCTAATCCTGTCCAATCTTGTCACTCCCACAGAGAACCTCAACATCTTCAGCTCTGCTACCTCTAGCTCTGACTCCTGTCTCTTCCTCAGTGACACTGTCTCTAAACCATACAGCATGGCCGGTCTCACCACTGTCCTGTACACCTTCCCCTTGATTCTCGCTGATATTTTCTGATCACACAGAACTCCCGACACCTTTCTCCACCCATTCCAACCTGCCTGCACTCGCTTCTTTACCTCTTTCCCACACTCTCCATTACTCTGGACTGTTGACCCCAAGTACTTAAACTCCTGTACCTTCTTCACCTCTTCACCCTGTAACCTTACTGTTCCACTTCCCTCCCTTTCATTCACACACATGTACTCAGTCTTACTACGACTGACCTTCATTCCTCTTCTCTCCAGCGCAAACCTCCACCTCTCCAGGTTTTCCTCCACCTGCTCCCTGCTCTCACTACAGATCACAATGTCATCTGCAAACATCATCGTCCAAGGAGACTCCTGTCTGACCTCCTCTGACAACTGGTCCATCACTATAGCAAACAGGAAGGGGCTCAGAGCCGATCCCTGATGCAGTCCCACCTCCACATTGAACTCCTCTGTCTGACCTACAGCACACCTCACCACTGTCCTGCTCCTCTCATACATGTCCTGCACCACTCTGACATACTTCTCCGCTACTCCTGACTTCCTCATACAGTACCACAGCTCTTCTCTTGGCACCCTGTCATATGCTTTCTCCAAGTCTACAAACACACAGTGCAACTCCTTCTGACCATCCCTATACTTCTCCATCAAAATCCTCAGAGCAAAAATTGCATCCGTTGTGCTCTTTCTGGGCATGAAGCCATACTGCTGCTCACAAATGTCCACTACCTTCCTTAACCTAGCTTCCACTACTCTTTCCCATACCTTCATTGTATGGCTCATCAATTTTATCCCCCTATAGTTACTGCAACTCTGCACGTCACCCTTATTCTTAAAGATCGGCACTAACACACTTCTTCTCCATTCCTCAGGCATCCTCTCACTCTCTAAAACCCTGTTGAACAAATTAGCTAAAAATTCCACTGCTGCCTCTCCCAGACACTTCCAGACCTCCACCGGGATGTCATCAGGACCAACTGCCTTCCCACTTTTCATCCTCTTCAAAGCCTTCCTGACTTCATCCTTTCTAATCTTATCTACTTTCTGTTCCACAGAGTTCACCCCTTCTACTCTTTTTTCCCTCTCATTTTCCTCATTCATCAGCTCCTCAAAGTATTCCTTCCATCTCCTCTGTACACTCTCCTCACTTGTGAGCACCCTTCCATCTCTATCCTTAATAACTCTAACTTGCTGCACATCCTTCCCATCTCGATCCCTCTGCCTAGCTAACCTGTACAAGTCCTTCTCTCCTTCTCTAGTGTCTAACCTAGTGTACAACTCTTCATATGCCTTCTGCTTGGCCTTAGACACCTCCCTCTTCACTCTGCGCTGTAACTCCTTGTATTCCTGTCTATTCTCTTCAGTCCTGTCCATGTCCCACTTCTTCTTGGCTAACCTTTTCCTCTGGATACTATCCTGAACTTCCTCATTCCACCACCAAGTCTCCTTATCTTCTTTCCTCCTTCCAGATGACACACCCAGCACCTTTCTCCCGGTCTCCCTGATCACTTCTGCTGTAGTTTCCCAGTCATCTGGCAGCACTACCTGACCACCCAGAGCCTGCCTCAACTTCTGTCTAAATTCCTCACAACATTCCTCCTTTTTCAGCTTCCACCACTTGGTTTTCTTCTCTATCTTTGACCTCTTCGTCTTACAGACCATCAAAGTCATCCTACACACCACCATCCTATGCTGTCTGGCTACACTCTCTCCCACTACCACTTTACAGTCACTAATCTCTTTCAGATTGCCTCTTCTACATAGAATGTAGTCTACCTGTGTTCTCCTACCTCCACTCTTGTAAGTCACTCTATGCTCCTCCCTCTTCTGAAAATAAGTGTTAACCACACCCATGTCCATCCTCTTAGCAAAGTCCACTACCATCTGTCCTTCCAGGTTCCTTTCCTTAACTCCAAACTTGCCCATCACCTCCTCATCACCTGTGTTCCCCTCGCCAACATGTCCATTAAAATCCGCTCCTATCACCACTCTCTCACCCGTGGGAATACTCTCCATCACCTCATCTAATTCACTCCAGAATCTCTCTTTCTCCTCTAACTCACAACCTACCTGTGGGGCATAACCACTAACCACATTCAACATAACCCCTTCAATCTCTAACTTCAGACTCATCACCCTGTCTGACACTCTCTTCACCTCCAGAACATTCCTCACAAACTCCTCCTTCAGGACCACACCTACCCCATTTCTCTTATTATCCACACCATAATAAAACAGCTTGAATCCTGCTCCTATACTACGAGCCTTGCTACCCTTCCACCTGGTCTCCTGTACACACAGTATATCCACCTTCCTTCTCTCCATCACATCAGCCAGCTCTCTACCTTTTCCTGTCATAGTACCAACATTCAGAGTTCCTATTCTCAGTCCTACACTCTTACCTTTCCTCTTCTCTCTCTGTCTGTGCACTCTCCTCCCTCCTCTACTTCTTCGACCAACAGTAGCCCAATTTCCACCGGCGCCCTGTAGGTCAACGGCGCCGATGGCGGTCGTTGTTAACCCGGGCCTCGACCGATCCGGTATGAAATTCGTACTGACGATTCGCATGGTTGAATTTGGCAATGTTTTACGCCGGATGCCCTTCCTGACGCAACCCTCTCTATTTATCCGGGCTTGGGACCGGCACAGAAGTCACTGGACTGTGACCCCCATGGCTAGATTATATATATATATATATATATATATATATATATATAATCGTATGTGCATGTGTATGCTGCAAATTGAAAACATATCGATTCTCCCTCTGTTCCCATCACCCATGTGCAGAACAGAGAGGGAGGGACAGAGAGACGTGAGACATGAAGGACAGAACAGGGTCAGGAGTGGCAAGCTACTGAGGTTCAAAAACAGAACTGAGGAGATATGATTGCATAGTGAGAGAGAGATAAAGATAAACAGAGAGAGAGAGAGAGAGAGAGAGAGAGAGAGAGAGAGAGAGAGAGAGAGAGAGAAGATACAGAGAGAGAGAGGGAGAGAGATACAGATATACAGAGAGAGAGAGAGAGGGAGAGAGATACAGATATACAGAAAGTGAGAGAGAGATACTAAAGAAGGCAATTTAAAAAAGCATTCATAGATTAAAAGCATTAAAAATGTGTATTTTTATAAATTTATATTTATTGCTTCTGGCAAGAAGAAATGCAGCTTTGTTGTTGTTGTTTTTTTAATTAATTTGTCCTTTAAATGTGTCAAATATCGACATTAAATACCACAGGATTCCACAGAAATGCAATAAAATCACTCACTCATTCACTCATTGTCTCTACCGCTTATCCGATCTATTCTCGGGTCACGGGGAGCCGGCGCCTCAGGCGTCATTGGGCATCAAGGCAGGATACACCCTGGATGGAGTGCCAACCCATCACAGGGCACACACACACACACACACACACACACTCTCATTCACTCACGCAATCATACACTACAGACAATTTAGAGATGCCAATCAACCTATCACGCATGTTTTTGGACCGGGGGAGGAAACCAGAGTACCCGGAGGAAACCCCTGAGGCACGGGGAGAGCAACAAAATCAGTCAAACAAATATAAAATGCTTATACACTTCGAGTCTCAGTTTTTCTCATCTTGTGTCATTTGCTGCAAACTCTCAAGCATCCACTGACTAAATAATTCACAATTTATTCCATTTCTATAAAAACATCACATAGACTTCATTCATTCATTGTCTACTGCTTATCCGATCTACACTCGGGTCACAGGGAGCCTCTGCCTATCTCAGGCATCCATCATTGGGCATCAAGGCAGGATATACCCTGGACGGAGTGCCAACCCATCGCAGGGCACACACACACACTCTCATTCACTACGGACAATTTAGAGATGCCAATCAACCTACAATGCATGTCTTTGGACTGGGGGAGGAAACCGGAGTACCCGGAGGAAACCCCCGAGGCACGGGGAGAGAACACACACACACACACACACACACACACACACACACACACACACACACACACACACACACACACACAGCGGAGGCGGGAATCGAACCCCCAACCCTGGAGGTGTGAGGCAAACGTGCTAACCACTAAGCCACCGTGCCCCCCTTCACGTAGACTTGTTAATTGTTATTGAATTTCAATAATCCAGCATTCAATGTATTTGTATTTAAAGGCAATCATGTTAAGCCTTGTTAATTTTTCCATCAGACTGGAGAGGTGATTGATCCAGTTATCCTCATTTAAGTGTTACGATTTACATTCATCATACACAAAGCAGATCGGGGAATTTCTTAGAAACAGGAGCTGAGTTCTTCATGTTTCACATTTTGTTCTCATTAGAAAGTCAGCCATCAGCCATTTTACATAAGATGCATCTCTAATGATAGTGATTTACTTGAAACAGGAGCCATATATATTACCCATAATCCACAGTGGTGATTTAAACTGCATCTAATTGTTCGTGTACCTGTGTAATTATAGTCTCTTACCTAGTGACTCCTCTCTGTTAGACATAAACCGTATACACTGTCTGTTATTACATATTCTTTGAAGTTCTCTCCATGACTCTCACTGGTTGAAATGAATTCTGGAAACATCTATCAAACATTTAAAAGAGTTTGGGATGCACCTCTTTGGAAGGGTTTGTTCATTAGATCGTTATTTGAGGCATGAGTGTTGTAGCAAGAGCAGGAATGCCTGGTTTTGCAAAACCACTGTAGAGGAAAAAAAGAGTATTGAATAGGTACTTGAATTTTTTCTAAGGAACAACCGATGAGAAGGTGCTCTGAAAAGTACAATAGTGACATGAAAGGAAAAAGAAGTGGACAACCGATGGAACCTTGAGGTATGCCATTGAATTATGTGGTACAGAATATAGAAACTGCTGTGATTAAATTTGATCCCTGTGGAGAATTCTCTCTGGCTGTGTAATTAGTGTGTGTCCAGTAAAAAGTAATCTGAAGATGCTGGCAAGGAGACAGACGGCAAAAAAGAAACTGGAAAAAAACACACACCAAGTACACTGCAAAAACTCAGCTCTCGAAAACAAGAAAAAAAGTAATAAAATCGGGTGAATATTAATTAAAATAAACAGAACAGGACAATTTCACTTGCCAAGAATTTCAAAGAATCTCAAAGAACCCACAGATGTCTTAAAACTTAGTGCAGCTAGACTGAAAACAAGTAAATATGCTTCATACCAAAAAAAAAATGTAAGAATTATTTTCTCAATATACAGTGGAACCTCAGCATACGAATGCCCTCCCCTATGAATTTTTGCCTTAAGAATTGAAATTTTGCAAAAAATTTGCATCGGCATACGAAACATTCTCGGCATACGAACGAACCGAACTGAACGCCAGCTAAATTGCGCGTACATCCAGGAGCTGTTCAAAACTTGTTTGCGTCAGTGGAAAGCCAAGCGAAGCCAACCGAAGTGACTTTACAAATTATTTTCAGCCAGCGAAAGCTGTTTTGAAAGAGTCAACCCACGATACCAATGTTGCCTTCGGCATGCGTTCAAAAGCCATGTGATTCCTTTGGCGTTTTTTTATTGACAGATCGGTGGTAAATTTAGCAAATGCTAGTGCCATTGTCTTTCAATAAGGCTATATAGGTATGAATTATATCTTCAAATCAGTAGACCGAGACTAATAACAAGTACATTTATCTAAATACAGAGAAGGTTTTTAAGAATAGTTTTCTCAATTTGTAGGAAAATGTGCTTAAATTTACAATCAAATGTTTACTATCTTGAAACAAATAAAAGTTTATACCCTAGAATTCATTCATTCATTGTCTACCGCTTATCCGATTTATTCTCGGGTCACGGGGAGGCGTCATCGGGCATCAAGGCAGGATACACCCTGGACGGAGTGCCAACCCATCGCAGGGCACACACACAATTTAGAGATGCCAATCAACCTACAATGCATGCCTTTGGACCGAGGGAGGAAACCAGAGTACCCGGAGGAAACCCCCAAGGCACGGGGAGAACATGCAAACTCCACACACATACACACGGCAATCAAACCCCAACCCTGGAGGTGTGAGGCAAACATGCTAACCACCAAGCCACCGTGCCCCCCTATACCCTAGAATTTTTAAAGAAAATCCGAATATTGTGCTTATAATAAGAAATACAGAAAAACATTTCTTGTCACCTATTTATTGTGAACTTCAGAAGCTGCATATGGCCAGAACAAAGACAAATACAATCACCTGTAGGATTTTATAATATCTCACCTGGTTGTATAGGCTCTCAGTGGTGCCAAAAATTATAGCAAACAATTTCTGATGCCAAAAATGATAACAAACCACACCAATTAATATATTTAAATATTTAATATTCATGTAGTATAAGCAACATAAAGACCAGCAGAGACAGAGGGAACAGAAAGTCCTAGCTGGCTTTGGTGTGAGCAGGTGGAAAATGTAAAAGAGAGATTATAAATAAATATCTCATTCTCTTACTACAGTTCTTACAGTATTTCTGATGACATCATTCCGGTCGGGAAAGGGAACAAAAGGCAATGAAAGCAAGCCGGGGATATCGTTCTAGAAATTCAAACTCTCAATCAATAAATGAAGGGAACATTTGCCAGTTTGGAATGCAGCATAATGCCATGACACAATCTTTGAGGCAACATTAGACTATACAAACCTGTTGCCAGGAACTGTTACTCTGATGTTTTCAAAAGGAAAAGATTAACAAGTAGAGATTGGAATTTTATTATGCTGGTCCCTAAGTGAAAAATATATCAACAAATCAAAAGTGCAATGACAAAACAAGACACAATAGTGAATTCAACACATTTACACAAGAGAAAGGGGGAAGTCCTTAAAAATGTAAATAAAAATCACATACTCATAGCTGATTGGACAGGACATAAGACAAGAAATGTGTTTTTCGCTCTGTTATCTAGTTACTCCACATGTTTGTTTACATTTTGTGTTGAAATTTTTTTGTTGTTGTTTTTGGTTTTGTTTCTGGTTTGGGGTTTGCTGTTAAGTTTGGTTCTGTTGTTGCGTTTTTGGATTTTGCTGTTGGGTTTTGTGTTCTTTGGATTTTTCCCGTTTTTGGTTCTGTTGTGTTTTTAGTTTAGTGTGCTTTTATTTATTTATTTTTTGCTTTCCTTTCATTTTTTCCGGTTTTGTTGTAGCATTTTTGATTTTGCTGTTGCATTTTTTCTCTTTTTTTCATTTTTTTTTATTTTCTGTTCCATTTTTGGTATTGTGGGTTTTTTTTGGTTTTGTTGCCATTTTGGTTTTGTGTTTTTTTTTTTTTACTTTTATTGTGTTTTTGGTTTTTGTTGTTGAGTTCTTGATTTTGCTGTTGCATTTTTTTTGCTTCTTTTTGTTTTTGCTGTCGCATTTTTTTTTTTACTTTTGTTGTGTTGCAGTTTTGTTGTGGAGTTGCATTTTATCTTTAGATGCATTCTTAGTTTTGTTGTTGTACTTTTTGATAGTTCATTTTTTAGGTACATTTGTAATGTAGCTTTGTCTATTTGGTCATATTAAGGTTATTGTCCTCAATATCAGAAGAAACTGCTTTGACGTCATTCAGTGTTGTTTTATTTGTAGCTATTCAAAGTCACTGCCAACAACTAAAATATTTTATTGTGTATATGTGTAACAGAAAAATTCCTAATTACCCCAAACATTATCATTCATCCATGACAATTTTCATTTTTCGTATTCTCTGAGGTTAATGTTGCTGCAAGTAAAAGAATCTTATCTCCAGTTTTGCATCATCCAAATGCCAAAGTCATAAAACATTCACCTCAGACAGGTGCTGTTTGTTAGCTGACTTTAAATACACTGTATGTGGTTTCAGACTCAAGGAAGGATGTTTGAAGGCACTATGTTTAAACTGATCAAAATATTATCCTAATTTGAGCTGATTTTATACATATACATACCTTTTTAATATAAAAAAGGTACAAATGACTGCTCCTTGAGCTATAATTGTAAGTTCAGGAGGTACGTCTTGTTTCCTAAGAAACAAACAATGCAAATGTACCCTGAGAGGTACAAAAAGAAAAACAAAAAACGGACCAAAAATGAAGCCTTGAGGTATACCATCCCATAATGTATTGCATTATACAGTAGACAGTTTATATGCATTGATAGTCTTCGTTTCAGCTTAACTTTCTTAAGAACATTCTCCATGCACTCTATTTTTTCTCGTTTTCCTCTCGTCTTTTCTACTCTGGTCCTCACTCCTCTCAAAGAAGTGTGTCACTCCTGCGTGCAACCAATATCTGCTCTCCCAACAGGGCTCGACACGCTTTATTTTTAAACCGTCCTTGGAACCAAAGCGAGAAAGAAGTGATATGGAAGACTTAGAAGAAGGATGCGATAACACCATACTGGAGATTAAAGAGAAGGAGAATGTGGTATTCTGTGGTATTATATGAAGTCACGGATTTTCCAATAAAGGTCCGAGCTGCTCTTACAATCTAGCACACACCTTTTGACCAATCAAATTTGAGATTTCAACTGTGCTGTAGTATCCCTATCAGGTCTTTTATTATGAAAACTATTCTGCAACAGAGTATTTGGTGTGTTATTAAGTTAGACGGGAGAACACAGCACAAGGAATGCAATCTTACCTAAACGGAGGCTTCATAAAGCAGGGATTCAGTTTATAACGATAATAATAAACTTGATTTATAGAGCGCTTTTCATTTTGGTTCCAAAATCTCAGCGTGAACGCTGTAGTCCTGAAACGTTCCAACATAACTCATCTAAAAGCCTCTGAGCTGTGAGCTCTGAGCTTGCGAACATTTATTTTACGCCTTTGCGATTATTATTACTTCCTTCTTTTTTTGGCCCCTCTGTTGCTTTTATTGCTTTTCTTGCTGGCTTTCATCTTGTCTTTTCTTTATTTCGTACACTTCCCTCGGTCTTCTCCTTCCTTCTGGTTGACTTTGCTGGTGGCTATGGTGCAGAAGTGCTTCCTAAACTAGGCCAGTCAGCAGCAGGTGCCTCATTCATGCTCTGCAGCCTGAACTTATACGGAACGATTTAGGGCAAGAGGATAGCAAGTGAGAAAGAAAGAGTGAACAATCTTTGGGTTAAAGGCATTTCAAAGCTGTATTACCCCAAATAAACCAGGTCTACTTATCCAAGGGGGATAAAACAGAGGGAAAATTTGGTCTGTAGTATTTTTGTTGTTTTCCATTTATTTTTATTTGAATTTTTCAGAATCACTGCTGTAAAATGGTGCGATCATTTCTGTCTATTTTATTGTTGGTGTTGTTGTCAATGTTGTTGTTGTTATTGCTGCTGGTGGTGCTGCTGCTGTCATTGTTTTAAAGTAACTTGGCATACATTTGCATTTTATTTGCAGGGCAGTGGTTCATTCATTCATTGTCTACCGCTTATCCGATCTATTCTCGGGTCACGGGGAGCCTGTGCCTATCTCAGGCGTCATTGGGCATCAGGGCAGGATACAGCCTGGACGGAGTGCCAACCCATCGCAGGGTACACACACACTCTCATTCACTCATGCCATCACACACTACGGACAATCTAGAGATGCCAATAAACCTACAATGCATGTCTTTGGACCGGGGGAGGAAACCGGAGTACCCGGAGAACACCCCTGAGGCACGGGGAGAACATGCAAACTCAACACACACATGGCGGAGGTGGGAATCGAACTCTCAACCCTGGAGGTGTGAGGCAAACATGCTAAAGGGCAGTGGTTCAAGGAACTATTTTACTTCCTGCTTCAAAGTAAGTATTTTGCCGCAATACAGTACCAAGTACTTGCCGCAAGTACTTGGTACTGTCAATGCAGAACTTGTATGACTGAATATGGATGATGCTGTCAAAGCTCAAGCTTCAGTGAGGAACCAACATTCCACCCTGTCATCTTTAACATCTCCGTTTCGTGGATTCAGCCATTTTTAGTAATTACTTTTATGTCAAGATCACTGAGGATCCTGAGTGTAGATCCAGGATCCTGTGTATAGATCCAGGAGCCTGAGTCTAGATCCAGAGTCCTGAGTGCAGATCCAGGATCCTGAGTGCAAATCCAGGATCCTGAGTCTATATCCAGGATCCTGAGTGTAGAATCAGGATCCTGAGTCTCACTGGGTGCAAGGCAAGAATACACCCTGGATGGGATGTCAGCCCATCACTGGTCACCATGTGCAAACTTTCACACTTAGGGGACAACTTTATCTTAAACAAAGTTTATCCACCTGCTTAGCATGTTTTTGTGAGTTGGAAAGAACCTAAAGAACTTTAACCTGGACATGAGGAGAACATACGGAACTCAGTACACACAGGAACCTGAGCTAAGGCTTAAGGTAGTAACTCTACCTGCTGCAGCAAGGCAAATATATTCTGTGGGGGAAAAAACAAACATCACACAACTTCTGTTGACTGTGTGGTTGTAACTTTGCTAAGACAATGTCACCACCGCACCATTTCCAAAGTTTATCCAAGGTTGGTCATGTGGAATTTTGTAAACACAAACCTATTAGACTACTGAATGCATCACAATAAAATTCCCTGTGTTAAAGCCATCTACTTTAGGCACAGAATGAGTGAGACAGAGGGGTGTTTGCCAGCGGTGACTTTGCTGCTGGTGTCCCAGAGCTGCTGTAAGCTGTCTAATGATGTTTGGGATGTGTGTGATTGGAGTGTTGGACAGGAGCATGGACAAACATGCCAGTCAGTCACGACCCTTTTGCTTCTGCCAACCCCTTTGATTAGGGCTCTGCTGTGCTGGCACATACACACAGAATACGAATACATTATCCAGAATGAACAGATAATGAGTCTTGATCAAATGCAAATACAGACACGAATAGGAGGCGCACAATTTTTTTTTTTAGAAGGCTTGCCAGAATGTTTCACGGGGCATCTGGTTGAGATTGGAGGTGTGGAGTGGGAGTTTTACTCGACTTGCTCTTCAATTATCTACTTGAGTGATGTATCTAAGGCTGAGAAACTGTTCAAATCTTACACAACTTTCTGGAATTTCTACATCTGGGTTTTCCAGTGGTTCAGGCCAGTATTTTAGGCCACACCCACTATAACACCATTGTATGATAATCACATGTTGTGATTATGGGTGATAAACTAAAGTTATTTAGGTAACTAGCAAGCTAGTAACAAGCAAGTTAGTTGCAAAAGCTAGCTACATAACCTTTAGGAAAGCATTTCATTAGCTGGTTAATAGAAATCATAGATATTTTGAACCATATAGCTAGTATTTTTTGTTTTTCAAGGGTAATTTGCAAGCCACAGTTTTGCTAGCTAGCTACTCAGTGTTAGTTACTGAATGAACTGTAACTCAGTGGTGCAGAGTTTAGTGTTTTTTTCTGTCCTGATTCAACATTCAGGATCAAATGTGTTATAAATACAAGAAAAAATATTGTGTAATGTTTCTTTGGGGGAAAACTTTAAAGGTTATGTGTAAAACTTTACAACAGAAGGTGGTTTATTTCAAAAAGGTTCCACTTTTCAAAAACTAAGCTAACCCTGAACCCTCTTTGTTATTGTTGTTCTAAGCAAAACTATACTACATGTATACTATAGTGCAGTGACGGACTAAGGCTGGCGTGCTAGTTCGTGGCTAGCAAGTAAATTGCAAAAACTGGCTACATAACCACTCAGAAATCTTTGAATTGGCTGCTTAATAGAAAGCACAGAATGATTTTCTTTTTGACTAGTTAAACATATAGCTAGTTTTTTCATGGCTAACTTGCAAACCACTAATTTGCTGACTAACTGCAAGGTATTTTTGCAGAGTTTAGTGTTTTTAGGGTCGATAGGGCATTGGTGGCTCAGTGGTCGGTTTCTTGCCTACCATGCAGAAGGCCCGGGTTCAATTCCCAGCCAGTGGATGCAGTGCTTGTCCCAATGAGAGGGCTGTGTCAGGAAGGGCATCCGGTGTAAAACTTGTACCAAGTTGTTGTGCGGACCAGTTGGTCCACTGTGGCGACCCCAAACAGGGTGCAGCTGAAAGCAACTTTTTATTGTTTTCAGGGTCAAGTGTTTTAAAATATTAGAAATACATCAACAAATATGTTCTAACATTTTGTTTGGAATCTTTTAAGGAGAAACATAAAAGTTTGTGTATGGAACTTTACCACTGAAGGTGGTTTATTTAGAAATTGTTCCATACCCTGAACCCTTTTTGTTGTATACTATATAACCCTTTTTGTTGGATTCCTCACATATACTAGGCTAGCTAGCTAGCGGCTAGTAAGTTAGTTGCAAAAACTTGGTTTCCATATTGAAAGGTTCCCGATTTTAGTCAGAAACCATTTAGGAATTCAAGCTAACGCTTAAGTGTTGTTGGTCTGAGCACAAATATACTACATGTACACTATAGTGGATAGCAAGTTAGCCATAAAAGCTAACTTCAAGAACTCTGAAATAGAATTGTTTTATCTGTGTTAGCTGAAATAAATACACAAAATTACATCTACAAACACAAATATGAGTGTTAGCTTGCTACAGAATACGCTTGTCTTTTCATATAGTAATAATCTGGTCCATTTTTAAACACAAGTATAGCACAGGATTGCATACACTGGCCCCAGAGGGTGGCTTTCTTCCAAATAACAGCACAGAAAAGCTACCCGAAAATCCTTCCTACCATCTGATTGGAAAGCCAGCCTTCCAGGGCTATTTTGAAGCAAACATTTTTGGATCATTATTGTTCCTTGAGACGTGTCCTTGGGTTGCGCAAAAAGGTGCCACCGCCGCCCGATAACTTTCCACTTAAACCGCATTCCCGGCTCCTGTTCCTTATTGATTCGCTTGAAGTAAATAACATCTACACATGCTCCCATTCAGATAAGCCTCAGAGCTGAGCGCACAAGGTCTCAGGCGTGTGCCGTGTGCAACAGATATGGCCATGCATACATTTAGAAGCAGTTCAGACGAGTGAAATCGGAGTGTGTGGTGCACTCGGGGCTGTGTGTTGTTGTTGTTGCTGAAGTAGTAGGTGTTATTAAATTTTGCACTTCAGGGATGGATGGAAGTGTAAAGCTGATAAGCGTTCTCTTGCAGCGCCGCATCATATCATCACAACATACAGCGTCATACTAAATTCATAACTCTTCGTTATCTAACCTTTTCTCGCTCTTTCTTCTTCTCTTTGTCACCTCCACATCCTCCATCTCCTTTTTTTCCCCTCTCTGCACCAGGAGGCGGTGTATCTGTGCCGTGTATCGCTGACTGGTTGAGAGTGTTTGATGTGCAGCCCTGAATGTTAAGTGTGTTCTCTGCCTCCACTCCACAGACGGAGGACATTACTGAGCTAAAAGCTAATCTGGCTTTCTAAGCCTTATTCATCCCAAACTCTCTCACTCCTCTTCCCTGGCTTCTTCTTCCTCTCTCTCTCTCTCCCTCTCTCTCCATCTTTATTCACACTCTTTTCCTCAACCCCATAATTTGTGTGGCTTCAACCAGTTACACTTCTCTGCTAAGCTCAGTTTGTATTTTCCGGCTATTTAATGTGAAACACGGGGTAATTTTTTTATTTATATTTACAAGTTATTTACTGATCTTTTTATTGGAATTTATTTGAATCTTTTTCAAAAATATACTGTAAAAATCAAGCTTTGTCAAATTAAATATGCATACATTTGCATACAAAACCAAAAATCAGGGTTTTGACATGTAGGTATACATATATATTTCTCAAGAGAAAGTTTTCAGTAAAATTTAAAATAAATAAATAAATAAATATATATATATACATATATATATATATAATAAATAAATATATATATATATATATATATTTATGTATATATATATGTATATATATATATATATATATATATATATATATATATATATATATATATATATATATATATACAATAAAATAAATATATATACAGTGGTGTGAAAAAGTGTTGGCCCCCTTCCTGATTTCTTATTTTTTTTGCATGTTTGTCACACTTTAATGTTTCAGATAATCAAACACATTTAAATATTAGTCAAAGATAACACAAGTAAACACATCATGCAGTTTTTAAATGAAGTTTTTATTATTAAGGGAAAACAAAATCCAAAACTACATGGCCCTGTGTGAAAAAGTGTTTGCCCCCTAAGCCTAATAACTGGTTGGGCCACCCTTAGCAGCAACAACTGCAATCAAGCGTTTTCCATAACTTGCAATGAGTCTGTTACAGCACTGTGGAGGAATTTTGGCTCACTCATCTTTGCAGAATTGTTGTAATTCAGCCACATTGGAGGGTTTTCGAGCATGAACCACCTTTTTAAGGTCATGCCACAGCATCTCAATCGGATTGAGGTCAGGACTTTGACTAGGCCACTCCAAAGTCTTCATTTTGTTTTTCTTCAGCCATTCAAAGGTGGACTTGCTGGTGTGTTTTGGTTCATTGTCCTGCTGCAGAACCCAAGTTCGCGTCAGCTTGAGGTCACAAACCCACCGATCTATCAGTCTGGAAAATGTTATAAAGCCATTTCTAAAGCTTTTTCTAAAGCCAACACTTTTTCACACCACTGTACACTTCCCACACCATTATTTTATTTCCCTATTATTTTAAAATCCAACAATATAACTCTAACAATACACATTTAGCCAAATTTGTCTATAATATGCTGCTAATTAGGGATTAAGATTGAAGTATATTGTAAAATTTCAGGAATAAATTAAAAGAGTCTTTTTTGGTTTTAAATATGGAAAGAAAAATGATGTTGATTAAAAATGATTTAGAAATCATCTAGTTAGTGCGGTTTATAAGGTCTGTAAAAGAAAATAGTGTGTGCATCATGTCAATGATGCATAAATTAACAAATATTTCACGAATGAAGCTTTAGTGTATGATTGTGCCAAGTGGGCGGAGCTTACACCTTCTGAAAATTTGCTGTTTCAGACAATTTGGTGGTTGTGATTCGACAAAACCAGCAAAAGAAACATTTTCCATATTTCTATTATTATACTTTAGGAGCAGATGTGGCGATTTGGTCGAAATTGTACAAATCGCTGTGTTTTCTAAAACAATTTACTGGAAAGTTAAAGTTGATTTCCTTTAGCATCATTCATGTGACATCATGTAAACAAAATACTGGCATAGGTAATGTGCAAAAGACTTATTTGTTTATCATCACCATGACAAAATTGCAACACTATATAGCAGCCTGTCCAGGTAGGGCTGGAAGATGCGTGCTTGAAAACAAGAAACCTTAACGATATGCATTTGGTCCTTGCATAAAGTTTGCATGGTTCACTTGCTCCGATGATCACCCCAAGCTTTCTGGCTTGAATTTGCATGGATTTGTCTACCCGCATTCTTAAATGATTTCATGCCCAGAGGTTTTTGTTAAAGCAGTGTTCCTAGACACCAGAGTAAGAGATGAAGTGTGCTTGCTTTGTCCTCCTTCTGGCTTCTCTGCTAGGGACAGCACAATGTCTGTTCAAATATGAATACTACTTCATAGACAAAAATATGTCCTGGGTTGAAGCTCTGGCATACTGCAGGAACAATTTGGCAGATCTGGTCAGTCTTAAGACATCTGATAATGCTAGTGATTTCAGAAGTTTTATTTCTTCGCTCAGTCTTACCTTTGATGCGTCCTAGCTGGATTGGTCTTAGGAAGGATCCAAACACGATTGTATTTACTCAATGGTCTGATGGAACACCAGTAGCTTATACAAATTGGAATACTAGCGTGGAGTTCCAGGTAAACAGCAACCAATGCGCGACTATACTTTCAGAAGGTCTTTGGGGAGTTCATGACTGCACAATCCTTCTAACTTTCTACTGCTACAATTGGGTTCCGAAGGTCATCCTAGTGAATGAGCTGATGACCTGGGACGAGGCATTGAATCACTGCCAAACATTCTACACTGACCTCGTAAGCTTGAGCACAAAGAGCGATTTTAATGCGGTCAACAGTGTCTTGGGTAATCAGAACACCCGTGTCTGGACTGGTCTATACTTTATGAATGGCATATGGTTCTGGACAAACAACCAGCCTTTGGGGAAACTGGTTAATCCGTCCTCATGCCCTGCCTTTCCTTTTCGTTGTGGGGCTCTAGTACCCGGCACTGAAGAGGTAGAGAACAGAGACTGCATGGAGAAAATGAACTTTGCTTGCTACAAGAAAAAAGTAAGTTACTCACACATCAATATCTACTGCATGGAATGTATGACAATGTAGTTTGCTGTTTTTCTTTTGTTTTGACTGAATGGATGATGATGAATGCAACAAAAAAAGCTCATTGTGTGAAATTTTGTCCTCAGGAGAAAACCTAGGACGATATGGAGAAGAAGAAAAGGAGCAATGTGTGAAAATTTCTATTAAATGAATGTGCAGATAGATAGATAGATAGATAGATAGATAGATAGATAGATAGATAGATAGATAGATAGATAGATAGATAGATATGCTTTGCTTAACATATTCCATATAATTTTACTGTATCTGTTTACTGTTATATATAATAGATATAGATATAGTTATAGATATAATCCATCATATATAATAATCATCTGCTATCACCTTTTCTGTCATCTATTTCTGTCATCTTTTCTGTCAATAATGATTACTTTGATCTGTAATTATATATAACTATATATAAGATTTCTCGCTGAAATGTAATGCAGTGCAATTTTTTTAATTTACATCCATGAACATGTGATTTCTAGACTGTGGTAAACAAGTGGATTTTTTTTTTCTTTTTAAAAGAAAGTTATTAAAAAATTAAGCATTTTTCTATTTGTGTGTTGCAAATAAAACCAAAATAAAAAAAATCAATGATCTCCTTTTTCACACAACAAGCATGGTCAACACACCTTTCGGTTTTTCAGCAATGCCTGGAAAATTTCAACGCATTTTAATATCTAAATAAATACAGATTTTTAAAAGGAAACTATGCTTATTTGTTTGCATCATGATCCTAGAGAGCTTGCAGAAATTTAATTTGTCCATTCAGGTAAATTATCTGGGCTGACAGCTGAATTTAGTCCACAAACAAAACACCCACAACATTTCCAACCAAATGAGTGTCTAATCAATGGCTACAATCATAAAGTGGTGTTGTTGTTGTTAGTGACATAAATATGTGTGTGTAAATATCTGTTAAATATATGTGTGTGTAAAAAGTTGTGTTTGATCTTAAAATGCTTTTACACATGGGTAATAATACCACATGCCCCACATGTGAAAAATGAACACGTGGAAATGAATGGATATTATGGATCAAATTCAACCTTGTAAAAATAAATGAATCGTTTGGAAAATAAAGTTGTGGCATGTGGGGAAAAAAGCAGGTCACTTCTGCTTTGCTCTGATCGGTGAAGAAAGGAGGAGGAAATACGAGAAGGGTCAAGGCAACACTCTTCTTCTCTTCGTTTCCCTTGTGAAACAAATCGCTTGGCATGGATGTTAATGAGGGATGCACGTGTGGGTTTACATATTTTATGGAAATGACTCTTCCTTACATAAATCCTACACATAGTTGAAAATTCTGTTTAATTTCTGGTCACTGTTTAACTTTTTCTAGAAGGTTGATATCAGCGACAGATGATAGCAGTGGTATCAGATGTTGGTCATTTTTTGAGTACAGAAAGATACCTGATTCCTGTGTCAGGATCGGCACATCTCTGATCGTAAAAATAACAATTAATTTATTTATCCATTTATTTATTCATCTTGAATAACTGCTTGATCCTGACCAAGGTTATGGTTCATCCCAGAGAATTTTTATGCCTCTTATACCACATCAATTTACTGATGATTAAAATGATTTATTTTAAATATTTATTTATTTATTACTTTTATACATTTATTTATTTACTTTAAAGAAAATCTGTTTATAGTTTCATTTAGAGTTCCATGCAACAAATAAATATACATTTTTATTTATTTGTTTATTTATTTATTACTTTTATAAATGTATTTATTTACTTAAATCAAATCTGTTTATAGTTTCATTTAGAGTTCCATGCAACAAATAAATATAATTTTTTATTTATTTATGTATATATTTATAACTTTTATAAATGTATTTATTTACTTTTTTAAAAATCTGTTTATAGTTTCATTTAGAGTTCCATGCAACAAATAAATATACATTTTTATTTATTTGTTTATTTATTTATTACTTTTATAAATTTATTTATTTACTTAAATCAAATCTGTTTATAGTTTCATTTAGAGTTCCATGCAACAAATAAATATAAATTTTTATTTATTTATTTATGCATATATTTATAACTTTTATAAATGTATTTATTTACTTTTTTAAAAATCTGTTTATAGTTTCATTTAGAGTTCCATGCAACAAATAAATACAATTTTTTATTTATTCATTTATATGTTTGTTTGTTTGTTTGTTTATGTCTATATTCAATTATACATTTATTTTAGAGTTACTAAGATAAAAAACAATAAGAAAAATAAATTTACACTTGAAAAACTTATTTTAAATACAGAAAGCATCCCTATATTCATATTAGATGTTATTCTTTGTTAAATAACAACAATTTTTTTTTTTTAAATATTAGGCTTCGATTGTATAGAGCAGGGGTTCATGGGAAAATTACCCCAAAGGTACATCAGGAATTTTTATGATCATCATGATTTCAGGCGCAGTGATTAACAAACACTGACAAGCTCATTTTCTCTTCAAAAAATATCCGCCTTCGTTGTGATCGTTGTCATGAGCCGCATCTCAAATTGAAAACTCTAAACCTAAAATTTGAGTGTTTAATAATCCCGAAAGCAGGTCGTTCAATAGGATTGAAGGCTACATAAGAGCGCTTTCAACTGAAAACAATAACTTTAATAGGAAAATGAATTATTTTTACTATTCAGTAACCACCTTGAGCAATGAGATTTGCGGCACAGTGCTAGTTTTGTTTTGCGGTTCTACATCAGCGTGTCAGGATAGCAGAAACGTGGTACTTCAAATATTTGACACTTTTACCTTTAACATTTCTAATATTAATCTGTCAAATAAATTAAGGAAACAAAAGAGCAGGTGTGTGTAAATCAAACAACCCCACCTCCTATTTTAATGCCTACACTTGAATCATTGATACCTGTCCCTGAATTAGCTGTTACTACTCGCGTATTGATATCTACCTGTGATTTGCCTTGTAGCCGGAACTGCTTTCAGAGCTGCTGTTACAGAATCGTCATCGACACCTTCTGACCAATCAGAATGGAGAATTCCACTTAGGTAGCGATCATCGGGATATATCGGGGTTCTCAAAGCAGAAAAAGAAGAAGAAAATGCAGCTTATTGCAATAGAACATGTTTAATATCTCGACAGCAATGAAAGCGCACCGGAGCGCTAAATTCGGGATGTGGCCGTGTATGGGGGCTACAGACGTACGAGCAGCGGGGTGGAGGGAGGGGGAGGGGGCGGGGGGCTTCTGGCAACACAATGACTATAGTATTAAAGAAAGAGAGAGAGAGAGAGAGAGAGAGAGAGAGAGCGAGAGAGAGGACACCGACCTCCTCTCTTCCACACTTTCACTCTTCTCTCTCTCTCTGCGCGTTAACCAGTCTCGTGTGCGCGCACTGTGCATCCATCCATCCATCTCTCTCTCTCTCTCTCTCTCTCTCTCTCTCTCGCTCTCTCTCTCTCTCTCTCTCTCTCTCTCTCTCTCTCTCATCCCCCTCCCTTCCCTCTCTTCCACTTGTATCACAGTGTACCGAAAGAAGGCGAGAAGCGAAAAGCAGCCTCTGGATTTTTTTTTTTTTTTTTTTGACGTTGTTCGTTGTGGCTGCTATTTATTTATTTATTTATTTATAATTTATTTATTTATTAATTTATTTTTTGAATGATCCATTTCGCCGTTGTTATTGTATTCCGGTGTTATTTTCGTACATGGCGCGGGAGTCGCGCGCGTCCGACGGTCACGGTTGCGCTGTAACGGATTCGAATTCGGTGAAGCGGGGCGGAGCGGAGCGCGGCGGCGGCGGCGGCGGCGGCTCTTCGGCCCGGCGGCTCCAGGGCGCCTGATGCTCGCCTCCAAGGCTCGGAATTCGTCCCCCTGTTTTCCTTCTTATCCTCTTCCTCAAGACCGTTTTACACGTCAATGCTCGACGGATTAAACGCCACTTATGGAAACTGGGGACCAAAATTTTAGAAAAAAGCTAAATTAACACCGGTTCTTCATTTCCCAAGCTGCTTTACTTGTTCATTTTGCTGGGCTCATCATGGCTCCTTGATATTTGCTTCCAAACGTAACACCAGTCTGATTTGTTTTCATGTATTTCTTATAAATTCATCCAAGGACCTTTTTTTTTTCTTTACTTTTTTTTTTTCTTCTTCTTCTTTTCCCCTTTAATTTCAGGTTGGTTGTTTGTGTATTTTAGCGGTCTCATTTCTCCATCCCTGTCTCACTCTCTCTCTCTGTTTTTCCTTATGTTTAGATGAATAGATGTTTAGAGTCAACAGAGAGACAGAGAAAGACGAGTGATTTCTTTCCATTGCCTAGAACAAATGATAGGCATCACTCATAAGGATTGAAATAGCTTAAGCATTTGGGTCGCACCACCAATCACCAGTCTGAGGTTATAAGTGGTCTCATCTGTTCCCCTTAAACCTCAGATCCATCATTCCCATTCCCACAGTCAGACTGGAATGGACTGTAATGCCAACCGTCACCTGAACAGAGGCGAGTGTAAGCTGGAATACACGTGTCCAGATTTGAAAGGATCGGATGCATTGGATCTTCATTAAGCACTGACATTTTTTTTTTTTTTATGTGATAGTAGAATTGTTGCTCCAGATTTCCTTTTCCATAGTAATCATCAATTTACCAAATAGTGTTATGTTTTGTATACGTTTTCACATCTTCCAGTAATGAAGTTGGCCGTTACAGTGCTGGTGAAGTAGGCACGCAGGCCAGAGAGTCACCAGTCCGTTGTCTTCCTACTTTGGTTGAATTCATCTCGGCCATCGTCAAACTCATCACCAGTGTATATTTCCTTTTCCACAACCCGCTTCCCCAACGTAACCTAATTCCACCTTTGCTAAGGTGCCCCATTTTCTGCTTTGGTGTGGTCCTGTAAATTTACAAATATTTATTTCCTATACGTCAAGAGGAAAGGGGGTTCCCCTTTCATAGAATGCGGCAACATGGGTCTCTTTGACCGCGGGGTTCAGATGTTGCTGACCACGGTGGGTGCCTTCGCCGCCTTCAGTCTCATGACCATCGCGGTCGGCACGGACTATTGGCTCTATTCTCGAGGAGTGTGCAAAATAAAGACTAACAATGAAAACGAGACCAGTAAGAAAAACGAAGAGGTGATGACACACTCTGGACTGTGGAGGACCTGCTGTTTAGAAGGTAGGACTTCAAACTCCATAGTTTGCTGCTTGCCGCGGTCTGATATGGCATCACTTTTAGATGTCAAAGGTCCAATATGATGCATAACCTGTGTGTGTGACTTGACTAGCAATTATGTTTGATTTTGGGCCTGATGTTCACCAAGGCACTTACCATAATTGGCTAAAACTCCATGGTGGCTTTATAACAGTAAGCTGATGTTTGCATTTCTATAAATGCATAGGTTGCATATGTAACGGTAATGTAATTTTAAGAATCCTGTAATGTAGCAGTTGTAGATCCCACATCTGCCTAGTTTAAAAGCCACATAACATGGCTTCTCCTCAGGCCTGGCTCAGCTGCCTCGATTTGTATGCAGATTACTGTTTAATTCTCTCCGTGGAACAGCCTGTTTTCTCTGTTCTGGGGGCTCAATTAAGGATGTCTGACATCAGATTCAATCAGGGGAACGACAGGCACGATGCTCCTCATATCATCGAGAGCGAGTGACACAGGCCGAGCTCGGCTGTCAGACCATCTGATGCCTCGCGCACACACAGCAAGAGAGAGGGGAGGAAGGGTGGGAGGAAGGGAAGGGGGAAGGAGGAAGGCTGGTAGGGAGGGAAGGAGGGAAGGAGAAAAAAAGGGGAAAAGCAGGAACGAAATGTTACCAGCTGTTCAGATGTCAGCTGGGCACCTGGTCCAGTTCCACACCTGTAGTAAATAACTATCACCTCTCCTTCAACTGAAAGAAACCGTTAATAGTGCTGAATAGAACTTTTTAAAGAGTTCAGATTAACGGTGAAAGACTCAAATCCAGTATTCATGTGGTCTAATGAGAGCTGAGTAGCAAGAGATGAAAAAGCAAGAAGGTGCTTAAGGCCTTTATGGCCTTGAGTGCATTTATGCATCATGAATCCCATGATATACTTGAAGCACATTCATCAGGTGCCAGCATAAAGGTTATCTCAGTGGAGAAAGATATTAATTCATCATAATAAAGAATAATTTCGGGTGGATTCTACCCCAAATCTTTCATTTCCTTGTTCGACTCAAATACCCATAATGCTTTACCGAACTTTAGCTGTGCATTTTAGCAGAGATTCCCAGAGCTCCGTCTGAGTCAGCAGTTTGCAGTCAGTGACTGCCTCGCATCGTCTCTGCTCGATATCATTTCCATTGGTAATGGCCTGTCCTGCGCTAAGTTATGGCTGGACTCAAATCAATAAAGCCTGACCTGTGGTTAACTTGCTAAACGTTTGCTGTGCTGAGTATCACATCATTAGAACAAAGTTTCACATGTGCTCTTATGGGCCGCTTTCCAATCTGAGCCTTATAACGATCAGCATCGTTTGATACCCTGATGCCGTGCCACGGAATGATTTATTCTGATTGGTCTGATTATCATGTTGTTGATTCATTTTCTGTATCAGTATCTCTGACACTAGTTCCAGCTGCAAGGTTTCTATTAAATGCACTTGTTATTGTTTCTATAGTAACAGTGACTCATAAGGCTTCATGTAAATGGATTCGTGAGAAACATGCCAGCATTTATTTTTGGAAGGAGTCTCCAGTGTCAGTGCTTTGTCACAGTCAGGGCTAAGAGAGAGCTGTGTCTCTAAGCTTTACGTCAAAGGAAACTCTTCAAGCGTTAGGGCTTTGTGAGTGACAAGTTGCATAATTCTCACTTTTAACTTCCAGAGAGACAAAAAAATGAAGCTGGTAGGAGACTGACTTTATAGCTGCTAAAACATAAGTGATAACAGGAACAAATAATAAAAAAAATAACTCATTTTTGGTTTTGGAATGGTAAAAGTAACTATGTTTGTGTCCCAAATCACATACCTATGCACTATTCTATGCCATTTTGTACTGTGTTCCCATTGAAAATTCCAACAGGAAGAAGTGCACTTCAAGTACCTGGATGATGCGCTTATTCAACTGAAAAAAACCTAAAGTGTGGAATGTTGGACACTTCATGCACTCAGCAGTCAAAGTGCTTAGTGTATAGTATGTCACATGGGACATGACTCATGCAACTGCAAACCTGTGTTGTTGCTTGAACACAGAATTACATTGAGTTAACATTTAAATTAAGTGTAGGTTTGAATTCTATATATTTTATACATATTTTGGGGACATTTTCCCCTCGAGTCTTTTTCTGATTTAGTCTTGGTCAATTCCTAACCACCGGTCAGCCAGATGAAGCCAACATGCTGCTCATGTTGCAGTGTATAACAACCTGGAGGAAAGTGCTATCTACCCTCGTCTGCATACACGAGCTCACAGACGTCCATGATTAGCTAGTCACTGTGATTGACATAGGAGAGAGGACATCCAGAGAACACTCCTTGCCTCAAATGATTGGATTAGAAGTTGCAATCTGTCTCTTTTGTGTGATTTCAAATATTAACATTGTGCATTTTTATTATTATTATTATTATTATTATTATTATTATTATTATTACTATTGAGGACAATGTGTCCCACACATTTAGATGGCAGTTAAATTTTATTATTCTGTTGATGTTCAATTTGAATACTCTTAGACTGTCTAGGTGTGTTACATATAGAGGTTTAGATTTCTCATCCATTCTCCAACCAAATATAAAACCAGATTCATTGATTAACTGGGACATGGGGAAAACACATGAAAAGCCACACATACAGTAAAGTGAGCTCAGGATTACACCAGGGACTCTGGATCTGCTTAACATGCTACCACACCACCCATTAACTGTCGTCCAGGCTCATCTCGGGCTAGACATGATTCCCTTGAGTCTATTAACTCTAGAAGAAGAAAAGACCAATCACAGTCCAGAACTGAGTATAAACCATGTTGCATTACAATATATTTTGTAAAGTCTTCCTTCAAATCATTTTCTCATGATCTTTCTATGTGTTGCTTTTTTTCCCCGAGCGTCATTTTTTAATCGATCTGAAAACCAGGCAGCCTAGTGTTAGTGTGGGATGAGAAGAGAGAGTGTTTGCGTGTGGAATAGCCTCCTTTGTCGCTGGTTGATTGACCGTCTGTGACAACCAGACGTATCGTCTAACTCTGACCTGCTTGCCTTGGGGTTGGGCATGTTTGTGTGTGTGTGTGTGGAGAGATGGGATGGTCGAACTTATGCTGGGTTGCTATTTGATAGTCTTAGGGTGCTTTCACACTGATTAATCCATTAAGCAGAGACTCATTCAGGGTGAAATTGATACTTTTGGTTTGTTGACTGGATTTACATTTACATCTATGGCATTAGGCAGATGCCCTTATCCAGAGTGACTTACATTTTATCTCATTTTATACAACTGAGCAGTTGAGGGTTAACGGTCTTGCTCAAGGGCCCAGCAGTGGCAACTTTGTGATCAGTAATCCAACGCCTTAACCGCTAAGCTACCATCATTACTGGATGATCTGGATTGGATTATTTCACACTACATGCAATTAAATAAACCATAAAGAAAAAACAACAGCATGAGGAGTGTGTATGTCCGAATACGTGCCCATAGAATTAGTGGGAAAATGATAAACATACATTTACCAACTGCATGTAGAATCAGTAAAGTCACTGAAGCATGGAGAAAACAAAGCTTGTACTCAATAAATTGCTAGATTTTTGCCATTTCTGCAGCACAACAGCTCTGTCCTTTGGCACTCGCAACTTAAGATACATGTTTGGTTCACTTCATGCAGCTGATTTAAGTAAGAGTCTAACTGCTTTCTCGTGGCACAACTGCAATTGTTGTTGGTGTTATGACCTGTCCCAACCCTCTTGGTTTAGCAGTTAATCTGGTTGATAACATGCTGTGTGAAAGCCAAACTAAATACCCAGTGACTCAAAAGTACTCATTTTTCTCTCTTATCTGGACTTAGCAAACATTAAAAGATGGGAAAGTGCCTTACTGTCCTTGTCTTACATTCTTTCTTGATTGTTTTCTGTCCATGATATTGGGCTCACAGTTTGAAATGCAGCTATTAGGTTTGGTTTCTAAGACAAGTTCTATCAAAGAAACAGTTAGAGTGAGCTAGTTGACCTTGGACACTGACTTGGTGCACAGTCGGTATTGGGATGACATTCAGAGGCTGTTGTGAGATCCCAGTTAGCCTTGGTGATGGTGGGCCAAGCTTCAATCTAACTGAATATTCTGATCTTTTAATTAAACATCATGTAAATGATGTGAGATTGGAGCCTGCTGTTTTTAATGTGTGTGTGTTTTATATATATAAAAAAAAGAAAAAAATCAAGGCCTACCAAAGAGCCTGTGGTGGCTGTCAGAAGCAGTTGGTGCTGAGAGGATCTGCCTGGTTTTGTGTGAATTGTACAGTGATAGCCCCATCCTCGCTTTTACATCAGCCTCATAGCAGGGCACAACATGTGGATGTCAGCTGTATTGATTCATAGATTTTGCTTTGTGTGTGTGTGTGTGTGTGTGTGTGTGTGTGTGTGTGTGTGTGTGTGTGTGTGTGTGTTTGTGCATTAGTCTGTATAGTTGTCAGGTCACACTGTGTCTATGTGTGCCTGTCTAGACACTAGTAGGTGTGTATATGTATATGTATATGTGTGTGTTACAAATATATAAGTTAATAGCTTTACATGTGAACTTAATCCATTGATATAGTTATTTTTCCTTTTTATAACATAATAGACAGCTATTTTACCACAGAGTAGAAGAATGATTAATAATGATCTATATTTATTTCATTCAGAAACACTGGAGCAGAAACAGAACCTTCATATTAGGGACAACTGTACACAATGTGCTGTGTTTATCTAACGCTAGCTAGCTTTGCAGATCATGTAAAAATAAATATTATCTTAGCAGTTTTAGCTACCTAAATATAACCACGAGAAAGACTCAAATCATTTGTTGCTTCATATAATCATATCTGTGTTGGCTAGCTAAACTTAGCTTTGGGAATGCCTACAAACATTTTTCAGTCCTTTATCTTTGCTGGTACCTAGCTAAATGTAACCATGAGGCCTAAATGAGAATGACTTGCAATCTTTGTAGTATTCTAGCTGTTTGAGCTATAGCTAAATGCTACCGTGAGAATTACTTACAAATCTTTTGTTTATTATCATCTTAGCTGTGTAAGCAAGCTAGACATTGTGAAAGACTTCCATGTCATCTTAGCTACAACAAGAAAGACATACAAAACTTGTGTTTTTATTCTTATCTTTACCTTAGCAGTGACCTCTGACAGTCTAATAATTCTTCATATTCTTCAGTAACAGTTCTCTTTATTATATTTTTCTAACTTTCATGAAACTCTCTGCCTGTAGCATTTATACTAGTGTCTGAAACATTTTCTCTTCTTTGTATAACTAAAGAAATGCTGCCTCTTTGGAATTAGCTACATTGAGCTAAGGAGTATTTTCTAAAGAATCCATGCTAACAATGGCTTTTGAATGTTATAATGTAAACGGTATACTGTTTAGCAGACTGTTTTTCAAAAGTGGCCTTCCACCTCTGTATTGACTCTAAAGTTTGTCAGAATCTTTGTTGTTGATTATATTTCTGTTTCTTCACAGTGCCTTTCTTTTTCTAGGATGTAGTGTATTCTCACTCACTCTCAGTCTTTGTATTTGGATTGTGTTGAATAAAGGATGTCTTTAAGCGACAAAAAGTCTCTGCTTAAGTAATGACATGTATGTAGATACACTGTAGTACTTTGGCAGTGGTTGTGTCTTGCTGAGAAAAGCTTTGTTTAACAGTCTTTGAGAACATAGCACTTCAGCAGTTTTCTTTCTGTTTTACATGCCATCAGATCCCCACTCTTGTACCGACGCATTCTATGGAGCAAACAAAAGCACACAAAGACAATCTATTATTTACCGGCTGCTGGCTGTCTGCAAATGCACTTTAAGAGTTTAAGAGATCCAGCAAAGCAAAAAATTTTTAGCCATGCTAAAGCACACAGATGGCACAACTTCATTTGCTCTCCTCCGTTTTGTCCCTTATCTTTCTGTCTTTGCCTAAGGCGTCCTTCCATCATGCCCCACTCTGCCCTGACAGCTACAGGGAAGTCTGCGGTTGTGGCATTGATGGAGATGAATGGAGGTGATTAGTATCCTGCTGGTGTGCACCTGGCCAGGGCACGGAGCTCACCCTCTCTCTACAGAGAGAGGGCATTATGAGGGCAGCAGCCAGATGGAGAAGGCCTGTTGAAAGAGATAGGCCTCATGGTGGAGGTGAACCTGATGAATGAAGTGAGACTAGTGGTGCAGCTAAAGGAGAGAGAGTGAAGTTCTGTCTGCTGGATGGTTAGCCTCAGGAGTAGTAGTGTTGAGAACAGTGTAGGAAGACTTATTGTTTCATGGTGGATGGCATAGGCTGAGATGGGACTGCATAAGTGGGCAAGATGGTGGAAACAAAGCAAGATGAAAATGTACCTTGTAGGTGAAGTGAATTCTGATGAGTATTAGCTTCTAGAGGAGACGTGTCTGCTGCTTGAGGTGGTCTCAGGAGGCAGTAGAACAAGCTGTTGCCACTGGATTTGATGTTGAAGACAGGCCTGATATGGTAGTAATCGTGGACCTGGTGAAAGTGGGAATGAGACATGGGTGGTCAAAAAGCAGAAATAGTTATGGTCCACCAGGGTCTCATAATAGAGATGGGAGGCTATATTGATGCCCTTGCTGCAGGTGATGGGAATCATGGTGAAGCTTTGTGACAGGAGGTGAAGGTTGGTCTCAAGGAATATGGTCTCAAGGTAATTGTGGTTCAGCTGGTGGACCAGATGGTACAGATGGGTGTGGTGGGTGTGATGTGACTGGGGGAATAATTGTGGTGGACCTGGGCAGAGACAGACCTTGAATTCTGGTGTCTGGATGGGTACAAGAGGGCACATAGGCCTTTTGGTACAGCTGTGCACCACAATGGATTTCAGCATGGTGGACAAATTGGGCCACAAGGAGAAGTTGTGGAATAGCTGCCATTAAGGTCATGTTAGGCTTAGTGGACAAACTGGGCCACAAGAAGTAGTTGTGCTACAGCTGGTATTGCAGTAGAATTTGGCATGGTAGACAAAATAGGCCACAAATTGTAATTGTAGTATGCCTGTCATGTTGGATTGAAGTATGGTGGGCAAATTGGGTGGAAAGGAGTAGTTGTGGTATGGCTGGCATTGTGGTGGAGTTAGGCATGGTGGGCAAAATAAGCTGTAAAGTGTAGTTGTGGTATGGCTGGCGTCATGGTGGATTTAAGTATGTTGAAAGAATTGAGCCACAAGGAGTAGTTGTCATATAGCTGGCATTGCAGTGGACTTGGGCATGGTGGACAAATTGGGTCTGAGAGTGTACTAGTGTTGCAATCCCACAGCTGGTGCCACCATTTGGCTCGATCAATCAGAGCAGATGTATGAGCAGGCCAGGCATGTTTTTAGCAGTGATAAAGTGTACAGATGGGCTGTTACTTTCAGCTGTTTATAACTTGGAAACAAGAATGTAGTAAATCAGGCTACCAATATATTGTATTTTTCCAGTGTCACTGAATCCAAGCATCTCTGTTGTGATGTTATAACACAATCCCAGATGTTACTGTGATCCTGCCATCAGATGACTGTTTGTACACCAGACCATCATGGTTATATCTAATAGCTGGGTTTCTCAACCTTTCTTTGGCTGCATAGCTCATATTAAAGTGTAATTTCTTGCTACCCAAGCCCCCTATTTTTAGTATTCCTGATGTTTCAAAGAGGGATAGAGCACATGGGTTCCATTTCACCCCTTTTAACAGTGCATTTGTGTAAGACACAACAGTAGCAAGCACTCTCACACCAGGGCTAATGAGAAGGTTTGGCTTGTGTGTCATTCTGCAACTTATCAAAATCTCTGCTGTTTTATCTTACCTACAGTAGATCGGTACTCTGACTTGCCTACAAGGTAAAGTTAATTTTATTGGCTTTGTCAAGCAAACACCAATAACACCAGCCATAGGTTATGTTTGTGTAAACCTCATAAGATGTGGAGCATTCATTTCTGGGCTTTCTTGCACGGGTTTGATTAAAATAATGGGCAAGAAGTACCTGTAAAGCCTTGCAGATTATTATAAACATGCTTGTTCAAATAAGGTATATATAAATATTAATAGCCCATGTGATGTCTAGAGTATAGATGCATAAAAACAAAAAAGTGCATCAACTTTGTTATCTGTAGTGATTCTAACTTTAGATTCCACAAGGTTGAGCACCGATGCCTAATAGATAGTGTGTACAGTGAGAGTACAGTGTGTACAGAAATTTGAGATAGCACTTTGTCCAGGACATTCAGCTACAGACCAGCATGGATAAATGGCCTAGGCACGAGCCCAGACATAAAATACTGTAAATTGTATACAGAACGTTTTAGTTTGTCTTTGGGAGAGTGTGTGCTTGTATGTTAAGAGACAAATATCTGTATTTGTATTCAGCTTTAAAGCTATTTAAAAAGAATTTTTTTTAATGAGCCCTATGAACCAGTATGTCCATTAAAATGCTGAAAAACACTGGGGGAAAAAACAGGTAGAAATTCATAGAAAGCAGAGATTTGTTTATACCTGTACTTGAATATTTACTATTTTTGTATCCCTAACCATGGTCATTTTCTAAAATATTTACATGACTGTGTTTCACAAAATGGAAACTCAGCATACAAATGCCCTCCCTTACGAATTTTCGTCTTAACAATTGAAATTCTGCAAGAAATTTGTATTGGCAAACGAAGCATTTTTTGCATATGAACAAACTGAACCGAACGCCGGCTAAGTTGCACGCACGTCTGGGAGCCGTTCAAAACTTTCTTGCATCTGTGGAAAGCCAAGCGATGCCAAACAAAACAAATTTTTCAGTCGGCAAAAGCTGTTTTGAAAGAGTAAACCAACTATACCAACATTGTCTTCGGCATGTGTTCAAAACCTAGGTGATTTTTCAGGCATTTTTTCGTTGGTCTGTTCTATTTTTAGCCCAAGCTTGGTGGCATGACTTCCTGTGAGGACCCTTGACATGGAATGCTTGGCTTGGGCCAGTTCTTTGTAAGTAGCAATACAGTTTACATACGCTTCCTATTGGTAACAATGATAATATTTTTGGGCGGCTGGAACGGATTATCTGCATTAGTACTTATGGGAAAATTTGTGTAGCAATACAAATTTTCACCTTAAGAACGCACCTCCAGAACGAATTACATTCGTATGGCGAGGTTCCACTGTATATACCATAACCTAGTATCCTGATTTACCACTGCCATCCTGTCCAGGCAGTTATTAATGGTGAGTGAACGTTGTACCATCATGTTAACGAAAGCAGTATTTCTTTGTTCTGCAAGCTTCACATCCAACTGCTCACTTGCGCCTGCATGAAAGCAAAAGCATCCCACTTTTTATTGGGTCCCGTAGGATCCCAGTCCTGATGCACACCTCTAGTTTCAACCAGATGCCTTGTGAATCTTTCTGGAGGAAAAAAAATAATATATATATTATTATTATAGAACACAGTATCTGTTCATTCTGAATAATGTATTCATATTCAGTTATATCTCTTTAGTGTGTGTGTGTGTGTACGTGTGTGTGTGTGTGTGTGTGTGTGTGAGATTGGGAGTGGGATTAGAATAGTGCACAAATCTGATGAGGATTATCCAGTAGCAGTTTGCCAGTCTAGCTAATGGCCCAGGCTTAAATCTGAGTTCAGCTTGTTATTATAAAAGCATTTAATGGTACAACAGTACACACACAAACACACACACACATACACACACAAAGATAAAAAAGATAATCACGCAATTACCATATGTACACACGCCTGTGTTGATGAAAATTCACAACACTTCTGAAGGAAACATGATTTTGTAAACAGCACGTATGCCTTTTCGGAATCTCTTTTGTCCGTGTTCCTTTACAAGCAGAAAATAAACACACCTTTCAGGTCAATCTCCATGCCTTGCTTTTAATCTAAATGCTGCTGTTGCCCTTTTGACCTGCTAATTGGATAAAATACCCGTGGTTAAGTAAAATGCAGTGTGAGGTATAATTTATCAACACAAAGTCAGAGTGCATACACGGCAATGTGTGTGTATGTGTGTGTGTCCACAGTTGTGAATGTGCCAGAGATTGAAAACAAAGCTCGATTTGAGACTGTGCCGCGTACAGCAATCTTGCTGTTCTTTGTCTTTATTTTTAGCATATGTTATAATCTATCTTTATCCCACCAAGAGAGACAGCGAGAGGCAATGAAATCAATATTGATTTGTGCGTGTGTGTGTGTGTGTGTGTGTGTGTGTGTGTGTGTGTGTTGTGTTTGTATGTTTCATGCACTTAGAGGGCAGTCTGTCAAACGGCTGTTGCAGAACCTCAATCAAAGCTTATGTTTACATCAGCATGACCAACACCTCCGACTCGCACGCTCCACTGGGATAGGACATCGATCAATCACACACTGGCATACACAAACACACACACACACGCACGCACACACACACCACATCATGGCACTGATGCTGTCTGTCTGTAATGAGGAATGAAAATAGTAATCCTTTTTTTTCCCCACTTAAATGAAGGCGTGTGTGTGTTCCAGTCTCTCCCCAGCAGCACGGTGCATGACATCATCTAGTTGCTCATTTTGGACTGAAATGATGTGACCATTTTTCTTTTCGGTCCTGAGAAAGTAGAAACATTTGCAGCCCAGAGATGAGGACTGTAGGATGAGGAACTTTTCAAACTTTTCATTTAAATGCTAGGATAGATTGAGAAATGGTGAAAAGGTTGATATTTGGAAGGTGAAGATCATGATTTGAGAACCTTATATTCCATTGCAGCATTCTCACATGCACAGGTATATTTAATAAATAAGAAATAAGAACATTTATTAATAAGGTAATGTATGCACTGGATAATGGCTCCATGGTTACACTTAAATATTCCAATCATGTTCAAAAATATGCTATATCAATATCAATAAAGTACAGTGGCCGAGAAGTGCAAAACAAAATAAGAAATCAAAAAACAAAATAAGAAATCAAAAAACAAAATAAGAAATCAAAAAACAAAATAAGAAATCAAAAAACAAAATAACAAATCAGAAAACAAAATAAATCAGAAAACAAAATAACAAATCAGAAAACAAAATAACAAATCAGAAAACAAAATAACAAATCAGAAAACAAAATAACAAATCAGAAAACAAAATAAATCAGAAAACAAAATAAGAAATCAAAAAACAAAATAAGAAATCAAAAAACAAAATAAGAAATCAAAAAACAAAATAAGAAATCAAAAAACAAAATAACAAATCAGAAAACAAAATAAATCAGAAAACAAAATAACAAATCAGAAAACAAAATAACAAATCAGAAAACAAAATAACAAATCAGAAAACAAAATAAATCAGAAAACAAAATAAGAAATCAAAAAACAAAATAAGAAATCAAAAAACAAAATAACAAATCAGAAAACATAATTTAAAAAAGGAAAATAAAATTTAAAAAAGGAAAACAAAAATTTAAAAAAGGAAAACAAAATAACAAATCCAAAATAAAAAAAAAGGAAACCAAAATAACAAATCAGAAAACAAAATAACAAATCAGAAAACAAAATAACAAATCAGAAAACAAAATAAATCAGAAAACAAAATTTAAAAAAGGAAAACAAAATTTAAAAAAGGAAAACAAAATAACAAATCCAAAATAAAAAAAGGAAACCAAAATAACAAATCAGAAAACAAAATAACAAATCCAAAATTTAAAACAAAAATTTAAAAAAGGAAAACAAAATAACAAATCCAAAATAAAAAAAAAGGAAACCAAAATAACAAATCAGAAAACAAAATAACAAATCAGAAAACAAAATAACAAATCAGAAAACAAAACAAATCAGAAAACAAAATTTAAAAAAGGAAAACAAAATTTAAAAAAGGAAAACAAAATAACAAATCCAAAATAAAAAAAGGAAACCAAAATAACAAATCAGAAAACAAAATAACAAATCAGAAAACAAAATTTAAAAAAGGAAAATAAAATTTAAAAAAGGAAAACAAAATTTAAAAAAGGAAAACAAAATAAAAAATCCAAAATAAAAGAAGGAAACCAAAATAACAAATCAGAAAACAAAATAAGAAATCAGAAAACAAAATAAGAAATCAGAAAACAAAATAAATAAAGAAAATAAAAAAAACAAAATAATAAAAAAAAACAAAATTTAAAAAAGGAAAAAAAAATTTTAAAAAAAAAAAAAAAAAAATCCAAAATAACAAATGGGAAAACAAAATAACAAATCAGAAAAAAAAATTTTAAAAAAGGAAAATAAAATTTAAAAAAGGAAAATAAAATTTAAAAAAGGAAAACAAAATTTAAAAAAGGAAAACAAAATAACAAATCCAAAACAAAAAAGGAAACCAAAATAACAAATAGGAAACAAAATAACAAATCAGAAAACAAAATAACAAATCAGAAAACAAAATAACAAATCAGAAAACAAAATAAATCAGAAAACAAAATTTAAAAAAGGAAAACAAAATAACAAATCCAAAAACAAAAAAAAAAGGAAACCAAAATAACAAATCAGAAAACACAATAACGGTCCATGTACTTTTTGGTATTTGAAATTTCTTTTTATAAACAGAAACAAAAAACCAAAATGAAAGTAATATCTGATTTTTATTTTAAAATCCATTAACAATAAAGTAAGTAATAAATCGTTTTTTAATTATGTGATGAAAATGTCAGACACCTTTTTAAAATTAGACTTGATTTTCTTTCCTCATTTATACTTTAAATAAAGAAAGTTCTGTAGCGTAGAAACGAAAAAACAGTTGCATTTTCTTTGTCCAAAACCGGAAGTATCTCTTCTTCTGTCATTTGTGGCAACATGCAGTCTTCAGCGCGGTAAAGTTAGTTTTAGGTTCAATATTTGCCTAAACTCCTTTAGGGACCGTCTGGAAATTTTCCTCTCAGTACAAAACGAAGTCCAATAATTAATACAAATTATGTTTACAAAGCCATAGTAAATGACTTGTGAGCACACTGACTGAAAATATTTAGCAAATATGTCGCCTTAGACAATACCTCCCCTAATGTATGTACAGTACACAAATACTTTTAGAGAACAAATACAGAAATTCATCAAAATGGGGTTCGTCATTTTCCAAAGGTTGTAGTGCATTTGTAGTTACAAGACTGACTTACTACAGGTGAAATTTTGCCAATATCTCCCTTACTGTACATACAGTACATAATTATTCTTAGAAAAAAAAATACTGTAATTCACCAAAAGGATTTTTTCATGTTCCAAAGGTTGTAGTACCTTCCTAGTGGCCAGACTGACTTACTACAGCTGAAATTTTGCCAATATCACCCTTACTGTACATACAATACATAAATATTGGTAGAAAACAATTACTGAAATTCACCAAACAATTTTTTATGTTCCAAAGGTTGTAGTACATTCCTAGTGGCCATAGTGACTTACTACAGCTGAAATTTTGCCAATATGTACAGTATACAACTATTTTCTTTAAAAAAATTACTGTAATTCACCAAAAGGATTTTTTCATGTTCCAAAGATTGTACTACGTTTCTAGTGGCTAGACTGACGTTTGCCAATATCTCATTTACTGTACATACAGTACATAATTATTCGTAGAAAACAATTACTGAAATTCACCAAAAGGACTTTTTTTTATGTTTCAAAGGTTGTAGTATGTTTGTAGTTACAAGACTGACTTACTACAGTACTACTTACTAAATATTTTCAATCAGTTTGCCCAAAAGTCATTTACTATGACTTTGTAAACATAATTTGTATTAATTATTGGACTTCGTTTTGTACTGAGAGGTAGATTTGCAGACGGTCCCTAAAGCAGTTTAGGTGAATATTGAACCTAAAACTAACTTTACCGTGCTGAAGACTGCATGTTGCCACAAATGACAGAAGAAGAGATACTTCCAGTTTTGGACAAAGAAAATGCAACTGTTTTTTCGTTTCTACGCTACAGAACTTTCTTTATTTAAAGTATAAATGAGGAAAGAAAATCAAGTCTAATTTTAAAAAGGTGTCTGACATTTTCATCACATAATTAAAAAACGAGGGGCGCACAGTGGCTTGGCGCCAGAGTTGGGGGTTTGATTCCCGCCTCCGCCATGTGTGTGTGGAGTTTGCATGTTCTCCCCGTGCCTCGGAGGTTTCCTCTGGGTACTCAGATTTCCTCCCCTGGTCCAAAGACATGCATTGTAGGTTGATTGGCATCTCTAAATTGTCCGTAGTGTGTGATTTTGTGAGTGAATGAGAGTGTGTGTGTACCCTGTGATGGGTTGGCACTCTGTCCAGGGTGTATCCTGCCTTGATGCCCAATGACACCTGAGATAGGCACAGGCTCCCCGTGACCCGAGTATAGATCGGATAAGCGGTAGACAACGAATGAATTAAAAAACGATTTATTACTTACTTTATTGTTTATGGATTTTAATATAAAAATCAAATATTTCTTCCATTTTCGTTTTTTTGTTTCTGTTTATAAATAGAAACTTCAAATACCAAAAGTTCACAGACCAATAACAAATCAGAAAACAAAATAAAAAAGGAAAACAAAATAACAAATCCAAACACACACACAAAAAAAGGAAAAGAAAATAACAAATCAGAAAACACAATAACAAATGCCAAAAAACATAACGGCAATTCAGACAAACTGGAAAAGGTAGGTATATTTTGCAAATGGAATTCTTACCTCTGATTGGACGAGGCATCTGTCACTCAGGATATACAGGAAGTCCAGCAAGCTGCAGCAGTAGAAAGTGGATTGGTGTGTGTATGAACACAGCTCTGCTCTTATAGCGCTCCTTACATCCTTTAATCTGAAATAGTTTTGTCTTTAAAACATTCCTGCATTCTTCAGGTGTGTTTTTAGAGATCTAATCTTTATGCCATGATACGCTATCAGTATATCCAAAATCACGCCATATGAACGCCCTTCCTCAAAGTAACGTTGAATGAATTCCATTTTCTTATAAATATAAATATATACGTTTGTTATTTTCTTTAAAAGATTTCAAGTTATTTTATTCCCCAGGGGAACCAACTGTGTAGGTAGTGTTGCTACAACTATGAAACACCTCGTTGTCATTGCGTCTTTTATTTATTTATTTATTTGTTTATTTATTTATTTTTGAAAAATATCCAGAGGTACTGTGGTCAATTCAGAGGTCAATTCATACATGAAAAATATAAGCTACCTGCACACTTACAGCCAACAAGGTAGGTGTGTAAAAAAAACAAAAGGGAGGAAGTGTAGAGACAATGGAGGCTTGGGAAAAAGAATGAGCAAGCGAGCGAGATAAAGAGAGAACACAGAGTGAGAGAGAGAGAGAGAGAGAGAGAGAGAGTGAGATGTTGCCGGCTCTGCCAAGGCCACTTCACGCCTGCTGAAAGGTGCTGACATCTCTCGCCCTGATCCGCGAGGCTTCAAGAGCCATACAGCAGGGACAGTGTGTGTGTGTGTGTATGCGTATTAATGTTGTGAGTATTTGACTTACGTCCTCGTGTTTTGCTAGCGATTGATTCTTTTAGCAAAGAATGATGTGTTTTGTGCATGGTGACTTAGTGCACAGTTCTTTGCATAATTGAGCACTTGTGAGTGTATGTGTGTGTGTGTGTATTCTCCCTGCCCCCGATATCGCTCAAAAGAGGTTGACTCAGAAAGATCTGCTAAACACTCACACTACATCACTCAATCCCTGTAGGAGGATCTTGCGCACACACACACACACACACGCATGCACACACATTCACACGCACACTCACCCTACATCACTCTCTGCCTGTAGGAGGATCTTATCCACACGCACACACACGCTACATCAGTCTCTCTCCCCGTAGGAGGATCTTACATACACACACTCATGCATGGGCAGCAGTACATTATGTAACTCAGTTATGCAACACACATCCATACAGTAGCTGGGTTCCCCCACTGGGACTCCTCCAACTCATCTCTCTGAAACAAGAGAGAGAGAGTGAGAGAGAGAGTCACACGCCAAGAGGATTAAACGACCCCCAACCTCCTTCATCTCACCTTTCGAGTGTCCTGTGCTTCACAGGAAATGGGTTGTGCAAGAGGAAGAGGCAGGCTAAGTGTGTGTGGTGGTAGTGGTGGTAGGGAAGGGTCATTTTAAGGTCGAGAGGTCAGATTCTGTGATCTTGTATGGTCGTAGAACTAATAGCAGAGCACTCTGTGACCGTCGATGTGCAGGAGGTGGCTAGCATCGATCACACTGATCGATAACTCAGATAATTACTGGACACTCGAATGGAACAGCACAAGCAGCTCGGACACGGGTTTCTCCAGCAAATAGAAACGTGGAGTTTACCTGCTGATGAGAGAGAGCAGAAATCACAGATGCTTCAGAATAATCAGGGTTGTCATAATTATCAAATTGATGCTTTTTTTATATACGTTAATTATGTACACATTCATTTAGTAACATGGGGAAGTGTAGAAATGCAGCTAAACAGCTTCTTATCAACATACGACAAATAACAAACAAATAAACAAAACATTTACAACAGTAATTAATGTATTATAGAATTAATCACAGGTCGTATCTTTAGCCTCTGTCATGATTAGCTAATCAGCATTACCTCAGCTACTTGTAATGTTATAATTATGACTGATTTAATCAGGATGCAATAATTGTGACTTGCTGAAAAGATAAAAGCTACATGGTATAAGATCCATAAGATGCTTGTCATCCTCTCACCCAGTTTAAACTGAATCATATCATCTCGGTTTGCTAATTGTTCCACAAATTTTCAGAAAAAAATCTCTTCACCTAAATGTCTCACCTTCACCTTAACAGCCCTGGTCTTTTATATGTATATATAAAGAAATGATGATACTAGCGAGAACTAAGATACATAAGAGAACTAAGCATACATCGATGCTAGCAGATGGCCTGCTGCCATTTTGTCCAGTATTTGCTAATTTTCTATTCTTTTCTTTCGTCTTTGGGAGTTATGATTCAGCATTGTATTGCTTACTAAGTTCAAGTTTCTCTGAGTCCTTTCAAAGAAAATTCAAGTGCTTTTTTATTCCTGTTATTATCACCAAGCTAACAGCTGTGTCATTACCATATGCTAATACTCAAAAGTGCTAATTCAGAAATGGTCAATTAATTGAATTAGGACGATAACATAAAACTATGCTACTTCAAATCGTTTAAATGAGTCCTTTGCTAAACTAGCAGCATGCTAGCAAATGATTTTTCTCCTTTTTTTATATACTACTATACATACTTTTTTTGGGGGGGGGGGGCTGCTGTTCAGCGCAGTGCTTTTGTGTGGAAGATTTTAGCGTGCTGCATGTTAGCGTGCTGTGTGTTAGCACATAGTGCGTCTTGTCATTGCTAAAGGGCAGGTAGCATCTGGGTTGCCATGCAGAGCACAGCCCAAATTACACAGCTAATCTTTTCAGTACAGCGTGATAGGAGAGAGAGGCAGAGGGGGCAAAAGAAAGAACAGAGTGTGATATCTGTCTCTGTTTACACAACATGAATTTATTGACATGGTTTTTAGAAGTAATGATTTAATGTGACAGGGAAATTATCACTCAAAAGAATTTTAAAGAAGCATATTCGGGTAAAATTGAGGACTATGCATTACGAATAAATCATTTCAGTGTGAACGTGTGAACATGAACGTGTTCATCCACGTGGGTAAATACAGAGACAGGTTCTGAATCCGTTCATCTTTTTTCTATTTCTATTTAAATCCATGATGCACAAATATATTTATTCATACAGCTTAATGGATCAGCATTTTTTTTTTTACGAATGACTCAGTTTCTGCTCCTAATCCAAGATGCTTTTTGCTCATTCTGATCTTTCATGTCTCTATTTTATAATGGAGCCAGGCAGAGCTACAGAGAGTGTTGGGTTTGTCTGATGTTCACATCTTCATTTAGCTGGATAAATATTTTTTCCCTGAAAGCAGCAGCATACATTAACACTGCAGGAGCATTTCGCCTCAGGGCAGCTTTGAGGTTAAGAGCCCAGCCTAAGGGCATGCTGGCCTTTGCCTACAGCTATGATCAATCATCTGACCACTGGGATGAAAGAGACGGGTGTGTGTTAATGTGTTTAGTAGTGTGTACATTTCCTCTCAAGTCTTCACTACATTAACATTATGAACACTGACAGGTGAAATGAATAACACTGATGATCTCCTCATCATGGCACCTGTTAGTGGGTGGGATATATTAGGCAGCAAGTGAACATTTTGTCCTCAAAGTTGATGTGTTAGAAGCAGGACAAATGGGAAAGCGTAAGGATTTGAGTGAGTTTGATGAGGGCCAAATTGTGATTGCTAGATGACTGGATCAGAACATCTCCAAAACTGCAGCTCTTGTGAGGTGTTCCCGGTTTGCAGTGGTCAGTATCTATCAGAAGTAGTACAAAAAAGGGACAGTGGTGAACCAGCGACAGGTCATGGGCGGCCAAGGCTCACTGATGCACGGGGGGAGCGAAGGCTGGACCGATCCTACAGACGAGCTTCTGTTGCTCAAATTGCTGAAGAAGCTAATGCTGTTTCTGATAGAAAGGTGTCAGAATACACAGTGCATGACAGGTCAGGGCTGTTTTGAGAGCAAAAAGGGGACCAACACTATATTAGGCAGGTGCTCATAATGTTATGCCTGATCGGTATATATACAGTATATAGTGTGTGTGTATGTAAGAATTGTTTAATATTGTCATATCTCCCCTGATGGTCATTTGCTCTTGCACTAAGGCTCCACAGGACACACACTCACAGGGAGAACTCACACAGAGACACCCAGGAGTGGACATGGTCCTGCTGTTACACACATACACACAAGCTCAAGAGATCCAGGAACAAAAAATCAAAGCCCTTTGATGCGGTGCAGTTGTACTGTTCCCCAAAGCATAATGTTTCCACCTCCATGTTTGACGATGGGGATGGTGTTCTTGGGGTCATAGGCAGCATTCCTCCTCCTCCAAACACGGGAAGTTGAGTTGATGCCAAAGAGCTTAATTTTGGTCTCATCTGACCACAACACTTTCACCCAGTTCTCCTCTGAATCATTCAGATGTTCCTTGGCAAACTTGAGACAGGCCTGTACATGTGCTTTCTGCAGGATTTCAGTCCTTCATGACGTAGTGTGTTACCAATTGTTTTCTTGGTGACTAAGGTTACTACTTAGTTATCGACTTAGTTCTGGGCTGATTCCTCACCATTCCCATGATCATTGAAACTCCACGAGGTGAGATCTTGCATGGAGCCCCAGACCGAGGGAGATTGACAGTTATTTTGTGTTTCTTCCATTTGCAAATAACCGCACCAACTGTTATCACCTTCTCACCAAGCTGCTTGGTCTTGTAGCCCATTCCAGCCTTGTGTAGGTCTACAATCTTGTCCCTGACGTCCTTGGACAGCTCTTTGGTCTTGGCCATGGTGGAGAGTTTAGAATCTGATTGATTGATTGCTTCTGTGGACAGGTGTCTTTTACTTTCTTAAAGGGCATGCTCCTAATCTCAGCTTGTTACCTGTATAAAAGACACCTGGGAGCCAGAAATCTTGTTCTTATTTCACTCATTAAAATGCAAATCAATTTATAACTTTTTTGAAATGCGTTTTCCTGGATTTTTTTAATTGTTATTCTGTCTCTCACTGTTCAAATAAACCTACCATTAAAATTATAGACTGATCATTTCTTTGTCAGTGGGCAAACGTAAAAAAGCAGCAGGGGATCAAATAATTTTTTCCCTCACTGTATGTGGCACAAGATACCCTTTGAAAGTGACTTGTCTTGCCTAGCCAATGCTGGGATTCTATAAGAAAAGCTTATTTTTTATTCATTTGAACACCTAGTCCTTTAAATCCAGGTCTAAACAAAAAGGCCATAAAGCTAAAAGGTGGTAATGAGTGCAGAAGGTGGTTTGCGGTACACTGTAACTCAGCCCTTAAGAGGATCCTGCTGAGGGTCATTAAAGCTCCCACTCTCCCAAGCAACAGTCATTCACTGACCCGATTAATCACTGATAATTAATCTGCTGACATCATCAAAACGAGACCCTTGGCAGAGAGAGTAAATCCATTAACAATCCCAGTGTGTACATCCAGTGCTGGGTTGCTAGCATAGCAATATGAGCGTTTGGCTGGACAGTGCTAGCATGGTGCCATATCCTAGTAGCATTTTATTCTTGCCTGTGCTAGCATTTAAGGTTTTATTCACGCTGGCTGTAATTCAGTTTGAAAAATCAAAATGTGTGAGGCCTGAATTTGAGCATATGTTAGCAAAACAATTGTATTAGCAAAAAAGTCTGAAACTGGGCACTTTCCTCTATGTACAGTAGCTGTTTTTTTTTTATCAGATTTTCTAAGAACAGCCATTTTTAAAGATGTGGATCTTCCTATATTCATATAGCTAGGACTAGCTAGCTAGCCTGGTCTTGTTGGACTGAAAATAGCTGCTAGAATTACCAAGATGGTCACCGACTACAGGAACTTAGTTCTTAGTCAACAGTACAGGTTTATTCATAAGCAGGCAGCATGAACGGTAAATGATATAAATATAATCAACAACTAGAACACAATTAAGGACCAGGACTAATGATTGGTAAGACTTTGAAATATACTCAGACACAACAGGATATAAATGAACAAACGAATCAAGGATTTAACACACAACAGATGAACGCAATAGGACAACCAACCAATGATAAGACAGAAAACAAAGCTACACAACAATATCTAAATATTTTGTCCCAGGGAAATATCACACAATCCTAACACAACATCAGGAAATCCAGGAGGTGACTGTAACCAATTGTTATTATTTTAATGCTATCCTTTGTAAACGCTGGATTTGCAAAATGTTGTGACGTGTACAGATGTGTCCACAAAGCAGGCTGAAAACTCACAGCTCAAATGGAGATCAAATCTAGAGGATGTTTTACTTTAAGTAACTTTATGATACATGACCCTCAGTGACGTGAGTCTACAGTCTGGGCTAAAAAGAAATCATCCCCAGCCTCACGTCATACAATAAACCATCCTGTGTATTGTATATGTTTCTTACGATGGTTGTGGTGGTTCCATAACAATCCCAAATAATCCTCTTTAAGACATTTATTAGCCGCAAATAATCTGCCTGGGACACCAAAAAATTAAATTTGTATTGATGTTTAATTATTTCAGAAAGACACCAGAGGGGTTTAGTCCAGCCAGCTTAGAAATGATTGAAGTGTCATGTATCAATTTTATTTTATTATATATAAAATATAATATAAAATATATATTACAGAGAGGCCAGTGTGTTAACACCTCCCTCTCTCTCTCTCTCTCTCTCTCTCTCTCTCTCTCTCTCTCTCTCTCTCTCTCTCTCTTTACTGTCGCTCTCATTGTTTTAGCCAAAAGGGAGAAATCAATAGCTACAAATTAATCATTCAGCCGAAGGCAATTAGAAAGCGTGAGGGAGGAGGGAGAGATAGAGAGAGAGGGAAAGTGAGAGAGAGAGAGACAGAGAGAGGGAAAGAGAACGATGGAAAGGGACAGAGAGCGAGGGAAAGGGAGAGAGACAGATGGAAATGGAGAGACAGAGAGAGGGAAAGTGCGAGAGAGAGAGAGAGAGAGAGAGAGAGAGAGGGCAGAGTAGCATGCTGAGAGACAAACGTAATTGTAGTCATTTAGATTAGCCTTTTTAATCAGTGTTTTCTGGTGTGGAGAAAAGATTGTTGGTCAGTGGATAATTACACCCTTTGTGCTCGGCTGTAAGTTCTATAATTTAATGCATGAACACACACTCGCGTACGTGTCAAGTTTGTGTCACAGTGTGAGGGCAGACACACAGCTCCCATTACACACTCTGAACATGCAATGTGTGGGCACCTATACACAACCTTGTACACCTTTTAAGGAATTGAAATTAAATTAATTAGTAATTGTTAAAAAATATTTACACTCACCTTTAAATTAAATGAATGAACAATGAACAAGCACGTTTGCCTCACACTTCCAGGGTTGGGGGTTCGATTCCCGCCTCCGCCGTGTGTGTGGAGTTTGCATGTTCTCCCCGTGCCTCGGGGGTTTCCTCCGGGTACTCCGGTTTCCTCCCCTGGTCCAAAGACATGCATTGTAGGTTGATTGGCATCTCTAAATTGTCCGTAGTGTGTGATTGCGTGAGTGAATGAGAGTGTGTGTGCGTGCCCTGCGATGGGTTGGCACTCCGTCCAGGGTGTATCCTGCCTTGATGCCCAATGACGCCTGAGATAGGCACAGGCTCCCCATGACTCGAGTGTAGATCGGATAAGCGGTAGATAATGAATGAATGAATGAATGAACAATTATATTACATTTTTAAGCAGATGATTACAAACTTAAAGAAATTAGATTTTAAATAAATGGTTTTAATGTAGATATTTTAGATTTTTTTTTTTATATATATATATAAAAATCATTACCTCTCTCTTCAAAGAGCAACAAGGGCTTTCTTAGCAATTTCTAAAGAAAAAAAAAAAGGGGTTATATAATTTTTGGGCTCTTAAAGCCTCTAAGAGATGGAGAAAAAAAGATCATTTCAATTTAAGAACTTTTTAGGAATTGTGAATTTTCTGACACATTTTCTCACATTTCCTAAAAAACAAAACAAAACAAAAGCAAGAAATTAAAATCTTATGAATGGTGAGGACGTTAATAGATAGATTTATATTACTTTTTTTTTTTTTAAAATTTTTTTTGAATTTAATTTAAAAAGCTGGTAGAGCGGATGACTGTAGGTGCTTACAAACGGACAGCCTTAGGTCGCTGGTTCAAATCCAACTCGAAGGACAACTTTTGTGTGGGCATTGGTGGCTCAGTGGTAGGTTCCTTGCCTATTATATGGCAGGCCTGGGTTCAATTCCCAGCCACTGGATGCAGTGCCGGTCCCAAGCCCAGAAAAATGGCAGCGTTGTGTCCGGAAGGGCATCCGGTGTAAAACCTGTGCTAAGTTGTTGTGCTGACCAGTTGGTCTGCTGTGGTGACCCTGAACAGGGAGCAGCTGAATCATTTAACTCTGAGGAATATTTGCAAAAGAAAATTGAAAGATTTTGAAATTGTAGGAATTCTCGGAATTTCAAATTTTATCTCTTTTTTTTCTCTCATGCCTACCATTCTCTCTCTCTCTCTCTCTCTCTCTCTCTCTCTCTCTCTCTCAGTCCCAGGTGTTTCTAAAGTGAGAACGGAGCAGTGTGTTGGATGGATGTAGGGAATGCTATAGCGTGTTTATTGATTTTTTTATTCCCCTTGTTCGGTTTAATCATTTTGTAAATTATAAGTCAATAGTGGGGTGTGTGAGAATATGACTCTTAGCCAAGCACGCACACACACACACACACACACACACACACACACACGTACGTGCACATGCACAGTTTGAAACAATACAGAATGCAGCTCAGTTCTATCTAACACAGTACTAGCGGAGTGATGTGTGAAAAGTCACTACGCTGCTTCTTCGTTTGTGGAGTGTGTTTGGAAGACAGGGTACGTGTGAGTGTTCAACACCTTACAGTCTGAGAACATTGCTCTTCCTTTCTCTCTTTATGCAAACCTGACAATGGGAGGTGTGTGTGGGTGTGAAAGAGAGAGAGAGAGAGAGAGAGAGAGAGAGAGAGAGAGAGAGAGAGAGAGAGAGAGAGAGAGAGAGAGAGAGAAGAACAGAATTGAATAGAAGTAAAGATACAGTGGAACCTCAGCATACGAACTTAAGATGAAAATTTGTATTGCAAAACGAATTTTCCCATAAGAAATAATGTAAAGCCATCCAAAAATATTAGTAATATTACCAATAGGAAGTGTATGTAAACTGTACGGCTGCTTACGAAGAACTGACCCAAGCCAAGCATTCCATGTCAAGGCTCCTCACAGGAAGTCGTTCCACCAAGCTTGGGCAAAAAATAGAACAGACCGCCCACGCCACCGATCTGTCAACCCAAAAAACGCCCAAAAAATCACCTAGCTATTGAACGCATAACGAAGGCAACGTTGGTATCGTGGGTTGACTCTTTCGAAGCAGCTTTCTCTGACTGAAAAACATGGCTGGCTTCGCTTGGCTTTCCATCGACGCAAACAAGTTTTGAACGACTCCCAGACGTACACGCAACTTAGCCGGTTCGGTTGGTTCGTATGCCGAAAATGCTACGTATGCCGATCAAATTTCTTGCAAAACTTTAATTCTTAAGGCGAAAATTTGTAAGGGGCATTCGTACGCCGAGGTTCCGCTGTAATGCAGTATTTAGTAGTTGTGTAGTGAATGGTTTGAGTTGTACTATCCATGCAGAAACACTTAATCATGAATGTACTAAAATAGAATTGAATTGAATTGAATTATATTGCAAAGAACACTTCCTGCTTGCTATCTCGCAGCTTCGCAACCTGACGTTACTAGAAGGTGCCTACATAGTTGGTACACACATTTATAAGAATTAAATGAATATTTTATGACACAATACAGGAGAAAGCGTTACGAGTTGAACATTTTTCATTTGAAATCCATATCCTGTATGTTATTGGCTTGTTTTTAGCTCATTCATGACACTTTTCGTAGCAGGACAAAATTGTAGAAGGTACAATTACACACACTGCTTCATTAGAGCGCTATGAATAGAAATTTGATTAAAACTTCAGTTTGAGGGAATTAAAAACATATATTCGTCTGGCATCGGGGCTTCGTAAACTAGACCTTCGTTCTCCTATATGAAGTAGGTGCTCTTAAAATAAAGTGTGACCAAAAATAATTTCTAAAAATAGCATCATTTGGCTCAAGTCCCTCCTGTGTCTTCCTCTAGAGAGAGAGAGAGAAAGAGAGAGAGTGTGTGTGTGTGTTTAGTCAGTTGAGAATACAGCAATCACACAAGGATAGCGAGGTAGTCTCAGCTTCTGGATTTCAGCGATGAAGAAATTTGACTTTGAATCGATTCGGTGCAAGAAAATAAATCAAACATGCCAGATGTTAATTTTGTGGGGATGTGTGTGAGCTGCTAAACAGATGCGATCCAAAGGACAGAGAGATGTGATGTGGTCTGGATTTTTGGCCCGAGGAAGGGAAGAAGAAAATATACCCTGGATGTGATGCACAAAATGTTTTTTTTTTTTATTTGATTTTATTGATTGATTGATTAATTTACTGTATTTAAATTACGGTGGCTTGGTGGTTAGCACGTTTGCCTCACACCTCCAGGGTTGGGGGTTCGATTCCCGCCTCCGTCGTGTGTGTGGAGTTTGCATGTTCTCCCCGTGCCTTGGGGGGTTTTCCCCCGGGTACTCCCGGGTTTTCCCCCCCCGGTCCAAAAGACATGCATGGTAGGTTGATTGGCATCTCTAAATTGTCCGTAGTGTGTGATTGCGTGAGTGAATGAGAGTGTGTGTGTGTGCCCTGCGATGGGTTGGCACTCTGTCCAGGGTGTATCCTGCCTTGATGCCCAATGACGCCTGAGATAGGCACAGGCTCCCCGTGACCCGAGAATAGTTCGGATAAGCGGCAGACAATGAATGAATACACTGAATTCTAACCAGGGGGCACGGTGGCTTGGTGGTTAGCATGTCTGCCTCACACCTCCAGGGTTGGGGTTCGATTCCCGCCTCTGCCATGTGTGTGTGGAGTTTGCATGTTCTCCCCGTGCCTCGGGGGTTTCCTCCGGGTACTCTGGTTTCCTCCCCCAGTCCAAATACATGCATTGTAGGTTGATTGGCATCTCTAAATTGCCCGTTGTGTGTGTGTGTGTACCCTGTGATGGGTTGGCACTCCGTCCAGGGTGTATCCTGCCTTGATGCCCAATGACGCCTGAGACCCGTGACCCGAGAATAGATTGGATAAGCGGTAGACAATGAATGAATTCTAACCATTTTAGAATTTTTAGGAATTAAAATTTTAAGAGATGAAGGATTTTTCTGCACCGTAAAATTGAAAGCGATAACAATATTAGAAATGTCGATGATTTTATTGTAGTTTTTAGATTTTTTAATTTTTCAATATATTTTTTCAATTTATTTTTCAGTAGCATGCCATCACTAGCCCTCTTCTGAGAACAGTAAGGATGTTGTTCACAATTTCTATGCAAAAGTTACACTTTTTAAACTCTTAAAGCTTCTTAAAGGAATTTGGTTGTTTTCAAAAAAAAAAAAAAAAAAAAAAAAAGCAAACAAGTCATTAAAATCTTATGAACGTAGAGGATTGTAATGTATGGGGTGTTTATTAAAATAAAATAATAAATTAATAAAATTTATGTTTAAATCTTTTGATAAAGACTAAAGAAAATGTTAAAAGAATTTCAAGAATTTTTAGAATTTTGAATTTCAGGTTAACAGTTTGATCATATGCTCTCTCTCTCTCTCTCTCTCTTATATATATATATATCTCTCCTCATTCTTTCTTACTCTCTCTCTCTCTATCTCTCAATCTTTCTCTCTCTCTCTCTCTCTCTCTCTCGCTCTCTCTCTCTCTCTCTCTCTCTCTCTCTCTCTCTCCTCATTCTTTATTACTCTCTCTATCTCTCAATTTTTTTTCTCTCTCTCTCTCTCTCTCTCTCTCTCTCTCTCTCTCTCTCTCTCTCTCTCTCTCTCATTCTTTCTTACTCTCTCTCTCTCTATCTATCTCTCATTCTTTCTTGCTCTCTCTCTCTCTCTCTCTCTCTATCTCTCAATTTTTCTTACCCCTCTCTCTCTCATTCTTTCTTGCTCTCTCTCTCTCTCTCTCTCTCATTTTTTCTTCTCTCTCTCTCTCATTCTTTCTTGCTCTCTCTCTCTCTCTCTCTCTCTCTCTCTCTATCTCTCATTTTTTCTTGCTCTCTCTCTCTCTCTCTATCTCTCAATTTTTCTTACTCTCTCTCTCTCATTCTTTCTTGCCCCTCTCTCTCTCTCTCTCTCTCTCTCTCTCACTCTTTGCACATCATGTCTGCAATGTTCTTATCTCGATTACTTCCTAACTGGAAAAGATCTTACAAGTATAGTAAAATCTATGTGTGTGTGTGTGTGTGTGTGTGTGTGTGTTAGAAAAGAGAGCGTAATAGAGAGCAGCTGAATATCTGATCTGATCCAGTGTGTGTGTAAGAATGTGTGTTTCTGCTGAACACACTAAACTCTATCTTACACTACAACAACAACAAACTTGTCAGTAGCACTGTGCTTTATGCCAAAAAAAAAAAAATCATGCAGTAAAGGCGAGAGCAGAGCTACTAAATTATAGATTAAGCTTTTTTATGTTCAGTTTCAGGAAATGCCTAATGGGACCTTTGAGGATGAAATTGGGTTTTCCTGTTTGCTGCTCATTTGTGCTTGCACAACAGGAGGCAGCATTTTAAAGGTTTCGTCCCAATCACCACAACTGCTGAAGAGCCCTTGAGCAAAAACCCTCGGATTGTGCAAGTCCTTCCGGATGAAAGAGTCTGTGAAAATGGAAATCCGCAAATACAGATTCTGCTCTTCAGGGATGTTTGGAGGATTTCGAGAGTTTCAGGGGCTTTCCCAGAGCAGTGTAGGGGCGTCAAAATGTATTTATTTATTTGTGTTTTTCTATCTATCTATCTATCTATCTATCTATCTATCTATCTATCTGTCTGTCTGTCTGTCTGTCTATCTATCTATCTATCCATTTATTTATCTATCCATCTATCTGTCTATCCTTCTATCTACCTATCTATCTATATATCTATCTGTCTGTCTGTCTATCTATCTATCTATCTATCTATCTATCTATCTATCTATCTATCTATCTATCCATCTATCTATCCATCCATTTATTTATCTATCCATCTATCTGTCTATCCTTCTATCTATCTGTCTGTCTGTCTGTCTTTCTGTCTATCTATCTATCTATCTATCTATCTATCTATCTATCTATCTATCTATCTATCTATCCATTTTATTTTTTTTTCTATCCATCTATCTGTCTATCCTTCTTTCTATCTATCTGTCTGTCTATCTATCTATCTATCTATCTATCTATCTATCTCTCTATCTATCTATCTGTCTATCTATCTATCCATTTATTTATCTATCCATCTATCTATCTATCTATCTATCTATCTATCTATCTATCTATCTATCTATCTATCTATATATGTGTGTTTATATATTTATTTATTTATTTATTTTTTTTAAATTCAGCATAAAAGCCCAAATTCTCATGCCTAATAATTATCCCTCGTAATTCTCGTTAGAAATTGTAAATAAAGTTATACTCCTTTTTTTTTTTTTCTTCTAGCGAATGAAAATCAATTTACATCGAATCGCAGCTAGAATATGACCAATCAATAAGTCGATTTATTTTATAAATAAATAAATAGCTTTCTCTTTTAGAGGCATTGGTGGCTCAGTGGTAGGTTGCTTGCCTATCATGCGGAAGGCCCGGGTTCGAACCCCAGCCACTGGATGCAGTGCCGGTCCCAAGCCTGGAATAATGGGAGGGTTGTGGCAGGAAGGGCATCCGGCGTAAAACCTGTGCCAAGTTGTTGTGTGGACCAGTTGGTCTGCTGTGGCGACCCCGAACAGGGAGCAGCCGAAAGCAAATAGCTTTCTCTTCCTGTTCTGCTGCTTGTGTTGATCTGGTTGCCGTTACTATTTCAAAGAAAAGAAAATCAAGGCTGTGGGTTTTGGGGGACCTGGCATTTCAGTGAGAAGCAAAATGATCTTATATCCTCGGGGGAAAGCTGTAAGACGCGACACGTGGAACCTGTAAGTGACGTGGCGTGTGTTGCACGCAGAGCCCTGATCTCCGGGGCAGGTTTTCCTTTAAATGACATGCTTCCTGATCCTTAAATAGCCGAGTGCTTCCGTCGTCTCGCAGAGATGAGCACACGCTAAAGTGATGTGTAGTAATGGTATTGGTATTAAAAACTTTTTAAACAATTTCACACAGCATTACATGCAGTGCAATTCTAATCAATTGAATGAAAATTGACTGATAGAATTACTAGAATTTGACTGCACAGTAGGACAGGGGAAAAGAAAATCTAAAAATGTAGTATAAAAATATAGTATATGAATATAGATATGATATGATATGAAATGATCCTGGCTTCTAGTCAGAACCTGTGTAAGAGTGTAAGTGTGTGTGATTGAATATTTATCCAGTTTTAAATCATATACCGAGTCTTCGGATTTACTGCTCGAGTGGAAACACAATACACACAGGCACAGCATGATCTCGGCTATGAGAGCGTTTATAAATCTACGTTAACACAGACACTTTTATCCGAAGCGACTCACGAGCGAGCCAGCTTTCAATCCAGGCTTCTAAACGAGGCGACATTGATAGAAGTTTCGTTTTTATAATTATGATGTGCCAGTCTTCCATTTCCATATCACAGTTTTGCTCAATCGTTTAGAACAGTTTCTGAAATGATCACAATATTGTATTGTGTATTGTAATGACTACACTGCAGAACATTATCATTCTGTCTGAGTGACAGTTCTGTCCACTGTGTTGTTCCGGAAGATTTATGAACGTAATTGCAGGAATAGCCGGGATTGCGCCAAACCCACAGTCCTGTTTTTTTTTTTTTGTTTGTTTTTTAATTTAATTTAATTTAATTTTAATTCATTCATTGTCTACCGCTTCTCTATCCGATCTACTCTCGGGTCACAGGGAGCCGATCTCATTGGGCATCAAGGCAGGATACACCCTGGACGGAGTGCCAACCCATCGCAGGGCACACACACACTCTCATTCACACACTACGGACAATTTAGAGATGCCAATCAACCTACAATGCATGTCTTTGGACCAGGGGAGGAAACCGGAGCACCCGGAGGAAACCCCCAAGGCACGGGGGGAACATGCAAACTCCACATACACATGGCAGAGGGAATCGAACCCCCAACCCTGGAGGTGTGAGACAAACGTGCTAACCACCAAGCCACCGTGCCCCCCTTTTATTTTTATTTTTATTTTATTTTATTTTATTTTATTTTATTTTATTTTATTTTATTTTATTTTATTTTATTTTATTTTATTTTATTTAGTGTTAACAGTCACATCAACACAAACATCAGGACAGGAAGGAAAGTGATTTATTTATTTATTTATCGTATATAAATTAGGCCGACTGTTGATTCTGAGTAATAAAATTCTACTCAGAATTTGACGTGAAGTTATTTTCATTCACCAGACACCGAAAAAAACAAATGCGTAGCTTAATTTACAGTTTATAATAGTAAATATAGTATTATGAGGGATGAGTATTAAGCATAAGATACAATACATTTATTTATTGATTGATTTACTGGTTTATTCATTCATTGTCTGCCACTTATCCGAACTACACTCGGGTCACGGGGAGCCTGTGCCTATCTCAGGCGTCACAGGGCATCAAGGCAGGATACACGCTGGACGGAGTGCCAACCCATCACAGGGCACGCACACACACACACTCTCATTCACTCACGCAATCACACACACTACGGACAATTTAGAGATGCCAATCAACCTACCACGCATGTCTTTGGACTGGGGGAGGAAACCGGAGTACCCGGAGGAAACCCCCGGGGCACGGGGAGAACATGCAAACTCCACACACACACGGCGGAGGCGGGAATCAAACCCCCAACCCTGGAGGTGTGAGGCAAACGTGCTAACCACTAAGCCACCGTGCCCCCCTTTACTGGGTTAGTGATGGTTTATTTAATAATTATTATTTAAAACTGAGGCTCTAGAATCTTAGCTTTCATGCTGAGTTAAATAAATAAATAAATAGATAAATAAATAAATAAATAAAATTTCAGATAAATTAAGTGAGGTGTTTTTTTGTTTTTTTGTTTTTTGCTTGGGCAGGAATAGTAATGATCCATAAGACGAAGGTTCCTTAATAATACTATTATTTTGTTTATTTATTACATAGCACTGTCTCGTTTCTGATTGGCCAGGAAGTGTTGATTGCAGCACAATCCGTGGAGGACGCTTCACATAAAAAAGATGTATAAAAACACATGTAATACACATGTGATACGACGATCAATGCGATCATTCCGAGGGTAACGCTGTAACTTTATGTTTTCCGAAACTCGGAAGTTTTCAGAATGTTGTTCGCTCTTATTTTCCTCAAGAGAAAGAGAAAAAAACAGAAAGCGATGGAGGAACAAAGGCTTATAACTTGTGTTACAACTTGACTGATAACAGGAACTAATTGTTAGATGGAACATTAAATGTAACTGTAAGCAGATACAAATGATTTATTGCTTTTTAATAAAGAAAAATGTTCGTCAGGAAGTTGCTTTAGTGTAAGAAGGAGAAAAAACACGTCAGGATCTGCTTTTACAGATAATCAACTTCCAGGTAATAATAATAATAAGAAGAAGAAGGCAGATTAATGTAATATATAATAGTGTAATATAAGGCTATTTTGTTTTGCTTTTCGTTCATGTTCTTTCTCATTTTAGAATTCCAACAATATAAAAATTTATATTTGTTTAATAATTATTGGCACCCTTATGTATTTTAACCGTCTGGTTCATTCATCTAATATTCATCTACACATAACAATTATTGTCACCCCTAGAAATTCTAATGAACAAAATGTACCTGAAGTATCAGTCACTGATATTTTATAGAAGCAGTCATTTATGACTTCCTGTTTCACCGGGAAATAAATATGAGGTTACACAGAGGCCAGATTCCCCTAGTCATCCATCAACATGGGAAAGATTAGAGCAAAGACAAATGAAACGAGACAAACGTGTGCTGACCTTTATAAATCAGGCAATGGTTATAAAAATAGCCAGATCTGTTGTGAGGGTAATAAGTAAGATGTTTAAAGACAAGCTGTCTGGAAAAGGACGCAAGTGTTAGAGAGGGTAAAAAGAACCATCCATCCATCCATCCATTCATCCATCTTCTGTAGCTCTTATTCTACACAGGGTCACTGGAACCTGGAGTCTATACCAAGGGACCCGGGATTTGCACACTCAGGAAAATTTTGATAGGCCAATCAGACTACATATCTTTGGGCGAGGATAGAAAGAACATGAAGAAAACCCCTAAAGTACGTGGAGAACATGCAAACTCCACACACACCCACATTCACGTCAACAAACTATTAGAAAAGTGTTTCTTTCATCCAACTTAAGTGCCTAGAAATCACCAGAAACAAAGTTCTGAGGTCTGAGAAGACAAGAGATTTTTGGGGTTTGGCTTTGATGTATAAGTAAAGAAACTAATCCCCACTGTTTAGCATAGGGTTTATAGCTTTGAGGGTTTGTAGAGTTGGTGTCTCTCTAAAGGGTCTGGGAATCTTTAGGATACTTGACATAATGGATTCCATGACAATTTGGTTTCCTCTGCCGTGAGGTTACAGCTACAGAGTTAAGCTTTCCACTTAATGGCTGTCTGATCTCATTGAGCATGGGAAAAGTGTGTGTTGAGATGAACAGGAGAGTCCGTACGTGAGAACGTAGGAACCCGGACGATACGGAGAGAGTCATGAAGAATCTCAGAATAAAATGGTACTAAACTGGACTCAACCTTTTGTATGTTTTGTGCGTAATTTTGGCATAGAAATATGTACGTAGAGTATGTTTATAGCTAATTGTGTGTCTTTTTTAAAAGGAACACTGTGTCATTGTTTTCGAGGTGAAAGACATGAAAGTTAAATGGTACCAAAGATGAGTGATAAGGAAAGGTACAATTTGTCCTGATTATAAGAGAAAACTCTGTGCCCTTATGCCAAAGGGATGGTCCACATAATGATGAGTTTGACCTGTTTAATTTAAAAGAAAAAATTCAGAATTGTTTTTTTTTTTTTTTACTCATCATTACCACAGGTGCCAATACTTTTGCTACACAGGCATGCAAATTTCCCCATGGTTGTGCATTTACTTGTGTCACAATTCAGCACCGTACGTTTCTCCTTTCCTAAATTCCCTAAAAGACCTGAGCCCTTTTCGGTCTGGCTGACTGCCTTCCTCCTTTGGTTCGTCTCCTTCGTTCTTATTGTCTCATTAAAATTCAGGTTCAAATAACATTAATTAGCCTCCCTGCACACACTCCCTCCCTCTCTGCCTGGGTCAGTGCTCATACTCCCTCTATCTGTCCTTGAGAAGCAAAGCGCAAGCTCTGTAATCTTACATAACTAGCGCTGTGCACGCACACACACACACACACACACACACACACACACACACACACACACACACACACACACACACACACACACACGTTCACACACATTTGTCATGCTATCCTTGTGAGGATGTCCGGTTTAACCTAATTAGTAATAATGCTCCGAAATCTAACCTCAGTAATCATGAAGCAACTTAAATAAAACCATGTTTACGGGGACCAGCAAGTCCTCATAAGGTCTGTCCTTCTATATTTTCATTTTGGGGGCATTTGGTCCTCACTGAGAAATAAAAACACGAAACATTCTCTCACACACACACACACACAAAACACACACACACAGTCTTCTGCTCTGACTGCACTGACGAACTGACATCATGACATCATCAGAGAATAAATAACACATTTTTCTTTCTCTAAGCATCGTGGTAATGTTTTTCTTCGCCGTGGTTAGCACCGGTGTATCCTTTTTATTCTCATTTGTTTAAAAAACTTCGATCAGTCTTCTGGCCTATCTAAGAATTAACATCAGAACCGGCTGTTCAGGTGGGCGTGATGACATCACATCCTGTTCTGAAAAGGAAACATGTTGCCTCTGACTCAGGGACTTTGCACTTTCCCGCAGTGCTGTGTTACTTTGCTCTAGAAAGTTCCGTTTGACCTTATAGCCCACTTTCCTAGCACACACTATTTTTGCACCGGAGCTGATTAACTCTTTCATGGGAACATAACCCTGAACAGATCAGGTTTTTAGCAGTCCATTTTCTTATTTTGATGCACTCGTTTTAATGCGCTATTGTTTCCGTGGTAACAGGAACCGTTGTTCAGAGGGATTTGCAGGTTGGACACTCCACAGAATCTAAATCTGCACTGGTATCTGTGGTTAAGATGGAGAACATACAGCATATCAGTTTCTCATACAGTTCATACAGTTTATTCATATGTCTTCCACATGTCTTCAGGACAGATGACTTTCTGCTTTCTCTGGTGTTTCATGACAAGCATTTTTATTTTGTTGTATCATTAAATTCAATGATTGGTCTCAGGAACAGGAACTTGCCTGGTCTCAGGAACAGGAACTTGCCTTGTCCATAATAGTCTACGTAACAATTAACGGTTAAAAAAAAATGCATCACATGACCTTCACTTCAGGATGTGAATTTAATCCACTCATTGGTGGATGGTAATCGTCCCTTTGCCTCATGTTTGACTCCATCACACCATCACATCATTGATTGTTTTCCTATAACAGCACATCCTCTAAGTGTTTCATTCCTTACAAGAAAGGATGCACAAATGTACAAAAAATCCAAATGTATGGTCAAAGGTATGACCATGCGACCATCACACTGTGTTACCTTGACAACAAGCATCGCTAATGCTGTGTAGGCCTGCGCTTCACTCTCACCTTTACTAAGAGCACCAAGATAAAAAAGAATAAATGATTGGCATGCTGAAAGACAAAGGAATTATTTTTAATACTACAGGGAATGGATTTTTTAAATTTTGTTTTATGAAAAGCAGCAAAACCAGACTACTATGTGAGACGTAACCAGCTGTCAAATGCTAGCCTGTTAACATATGTTGATATGTTAATGAAATAAAAGAACAGTGTTTTTGCTATGTTCATATGCAACAGTGATGGGGAAGCAAAACAGATATTACAGTGTGTTTTCATATGTCACAATTAAGAAGCTCGTCTTATAATTTCCGTCAGCAGACATGAGGCTTGTGAAGGTCTCTGTGAGTGAGAAACATGCTTATAGATATCTGTGTATGAAATAAAATTCAGTGTGTCTGAGGTATGCTATAAATAGGAAAGTAATCAGTAATTGGATTTTTTCTTTCTTTGTGTTTCATTCCTGTTAAATAGTTTTAATGGTTGAACATCAACTATTATTTCTCAAAAAAAAAATATTTAATAAGTTTGATATATATTATATATATATATATATATATATATATATATATATATATATATATATATATAAAATATTTTCTACTTATTTTTTATTTAATTTTTATTTATTATTTATTGATATATTTATTTCTGCATATTATATATATATATATATATATATATATATATATATATATATTTAGTTTAATACACCTTAATAATAGCATAGAAAAAAAAAAAAAAAAACCCAAAAAGTCACGGTTATCAGTACAACCCCGATTTATATGAGAATGGGAAGGTTTAAGGACATCTAAATGGGGACATTTAGGAGACAGAGTGCTCGCTAAGGTAGTAAAAGGATCCTGTCAGTCAGATATTCCCTCTCTCATTAAAATATCAAGTGCTATTCGAGAAACGTTCTCTCTCTGTAAAAGTTCACCAAGACAGGACTAAAAAATGAATGTTACAGCAGTGTTGGAGCATGCAGTCATACTCAGATAGTCATCTATGCATTTATGCATGACTGTGAGCACACAGCGAGACCGAGTGCTTTTAAGTCTGATTCCATGCACCGTTTTCTACTTTTTTTTTTACTTGATTGAAATTTCAAGCTTTTTCGTCGGAGCTGATCCATTTTACATGAGTTCTTTTGTGAGTGTGGAGGACTGTAGAGCTGGTACATGTGTGTTAGTATGTGTACGTGTTAGTCGTTCAAATGCATACACCCCGTTCGGCATCAACCAATCTGACAGTACAGTGGGATGTATTGCATTGTGTGCATATTTAGGGGGTGTGTGTGTGTGTGTGTGTGTATGTGTGTGTGGAGTCACAGTTTGTGAGGTTTCACTCTAATTAACACAAGAAATCAGCACAACACTGCATCAGGGATGTTATCTGTTATGGTGCGACCTGATTCGAAATGAATTTGCATTTACAATAAAGACAAAATACATTTCACAAAATATTTTATTCCTCATATACAGTTGTAATTTCATAATGAATTATTTTTTATATTTCATATATTATTTCATATATTATTTCATATAGTATTTCATGGGGGGCATGGTGGCTTGGTGGTTAGCACGTTTGCCTCACACCTCCAGGGTTGGGGGTTTGATTCCCACCTCTGCCATGTGTGTGTGGAGTTTGCATGTTCTCCCTGTGCCTTGGGGGTTTCCTCCCCCAGTCCAAAGACATGCATTGTAGGTTGATTGGCATCTCTAAATTGTCTGTAGTGAGTGAGTGTGTGTGTGTGTGTGTGTGCCCTGTGATGGGTTGGCACTCTGTCCAGGGTGTATCCTGCCTTGATGCCCTATGATGCCTGAGATAGGCACAGGCTCCCTGTGACCTGAGTGTAGTTTGGATAAGCGGCAGACAATGAATGAATGAATGAATGAATATTATTTCATATAATTAAATAATATTCATTCATTCATAATTAAATGAATGAATGAATATTATTTAATTATATGAAATAATATTCAAATGAAATAATAATAATATTATTTAATTATAATTAAATAATATTCATTCATTCATAATTAAATGAATGAATGAATATTATTTAATTATATGAAATAATATTCATTCATTCATTGTCTACCGCTTATCCGAACTATTCTCGGGTCACGGGGAGCCTGTGCCTATCTCAGGCGTCATTGGACATCAAGGCAGGATACACCCTGGAGTGCCAACCCATTGCAGGGCACACACACACACACACACACACACACACACACACACTCTGGACAATTTAGAGATGCCAATCAACCTACAATGCATGTCTTTGGACTGGGGGAGGAAACGGGAGTACCCGGAGGAAACCCCCGAGGCACAGGGAGAACATGCAAACTCCACACACACGGCAGAGGTGGGAATCGAACCCCCAACCCTGGAGGAGTGAGGCAAACGTGCTAACCACTAAGACACCATGTCCCCCCCATTAAATAATATATTATATTTAATATATATTTATATTTATATTTTTTTTTATTATTTACAACCTCTTGATTATTTCCTTTTATATTTCGAATTATTTCCTTTTCCTATTATATCCTTTTGATTATTTTATAGCCTCTATTTTTCCTCTCAAATAAATAAATCCAGCTTGTCATACTGTCAGAGCCACTGCTATAGGAAACAAATCAACCGCTTCAAGCCAATCAGATTCTAGTATTCCACAATATGGTATAACAGCAATGACTTACTGTGTGTTCATGTTATATATTAAGTAACATGTGTTTGGCAAAAATGACACAAATAAAAAAAGCTACACAAATACTGTTTTTGTTAAAACTAAAGATGATGGTAATGTTGTGACCATATAACAGAAGCTTCTATCAGCTTGTCTATATATACATCAGTGTAATATTCCAGATACATCAGAAATGTCTTGGAGTAATCTGTAAATTACCTTTATTTATTTATTTATTTACTTATTTACAAAGACAGAGAAAATGTCGTAGGCCATTATAGGTGCTGTTCTGTATTCAGAGTCACGAATGGATATGAAATAGAGGGAGTGTGTGTGTGAGAGAGAGAGAGAGAGAGAGAAAGAGAGAGAGAGAGAGAGAGAGAGAGAGAGTGAGACAGAGAGAGAGAGAGAGAAAATGAGAGAAAGAGAGAGGAACAGACTCTGAACTGATAATTGTTAATAATCTATAGTGAGATATTTAGCTAGTTAACTTCTTTAATAAAGATTAAGGAAAATAAATGAGTGTGTGTTCAATATCTTCTAACAAAACAAGTTTGTCATTCATTATATTTGAGTGTGTTTCCTCTCAAGTGTAAAAAAAAAGTGTAATATAATTAACTTGAGGGGGGGCACGGTGGCTTAGTGGTTAGCACGTTTGCCTCACACCTCCAGGGTTGGGGGTTCGATTCCTGCCTCTGCCATGTGTGTGTGGAGTTTGCATGTTCTCCACGTGCCTCGAGGGTTTCCTCCGGGTGCTCCAGTTTCCTCCCCCGGTCCAAAGACATGCATTGTAGGTTGATTGGCATCTCTAAATTGTCCATAGTGTGTGATTGCGTGAGTGAATGAGAGTGTGTGTGCCCTGCGATGGGTTGGCACTCCGTCCAGGGTGTATCCTGCCTTGATGCCCAATGACGCCTGAGATAGGCACAGGCTCCCCGTGACCCGAGTACAGATCGGATAAGAGGTAGACAATGAATGAATGAATAATTAAATTGAATATTTGTTCCATAAAAGTCAGCAATCGTCCAATGTTTCAGCTATAAAGTCTAACTAGAGAATTTATTTTATATAAGGAGACTGTTACTAATATCAGGAGAGTTCGATGACGGATTTGCGCTAGGCTCGAGACGATTGATGATAGCATCGTGAATCCATGTCAAAGATGGACTTAAATGTCAGTCAGAAAACGCAGCATGGAAATACATTGTTTTGTATCTCTGTAATACCTGTCGATTTGTTGTCGTTTGAAATGAAAATGAATAGCTTGTGTTGTCTGACTTCAGAGCAAATAAAAAAACAGGTCTTTCTCTGGTGTTATCTTTAGCTAACTTCCCTTATTCAGGCTAGCTTAACATACGACATCGGAATCTGCACTCGCAAAACATGAACTTAATAACTCTTCTTTAGCTCTTAAGTATTTATTTAGTTAGTGTTCCTTCAATTAATTTTGTGTTCCTTTATTAATTTTAAATAAATAACAGACTAACTGCTGACTTCTGGTATTTTTTTCTGCCATAACGATCTAACATGTACACGCTTTTTTTTTTTTCAGTCAGCATTACTGTAGCCTAAACCCTTTCAAAGCCATGAGTGACACTATCATCTATAGGTGATAATTAGGCTTCATAACAGGAAATGATGGCATATTGTGCAAGCTCTCACAAGACTACTTCCTGATTCTGAAAAGGTCATCTGTCGTTGATGCATGCTAATTAATCCAGCTAGCAAAGAAAAAAAAAGTTTAAGCATACATAGCTACATACTATCATGGGTTTTTTTTTGCCAAAATTGATACGGAATATAAATGAATTACTTATCAGCCGCTATTATCACCCAAAACCTATTCTATGTTATCCCAAATTTCCTTAGTCTTTGTACTCATAGATTTAGTCTTTAGCACAAGAAAAATGAATCATGACACAAACTTTTGTAGCAGGTATATTTTATCTCATCCTATGAATAACAAAACTAATATCCATACACGGAATCTGCTTGTCCAAGAAGTCTAGGGTTTCTCATTTGTCCAGTTGTAAATAATGACATTAAGGAAATGTTTAAACAATGGAATTTTTCCACCTGATTTTGTTGTACAGCATTGAACGTCTTTGTCATGTCACTCCATAGGGGAGTTTAATATGAAGCTCCTATCAAAGTAGACACTCAGAGCTTTAAGAATTTGTAGCTTTTCATAAGTATTTCTGTTTTTCTTTAGCCTACTAGGGTTGATATATTCATAGAAAAGTTCCAAAAAAGCCACCAAGTTAGTTTTTTCCACACTAATGTTTCTATATTTAAAGTAAATGTTGATATTAAACCCATTTCTGGTCTCTGTGATGCCCCAAGTGCTTGTTCATTAACAGCTAAAATTTATCTTCAACCACTAAAATTGTGTGTAAGGGAAAAACACACGTCTCACACTGATAACCAACTCATTTTATATCAGACTTGCGGTGATAAAATAATTGATTTGTTTATACTGATTAAAAACATCCGGAGTAATGGAGCGCCGGAGTACTAGTATAAAGGGTTAAAGGGATTTGAAATGTAGTTCTGTGAATGCAAACCACAGAGCTCTCGCATAGGTATATCCTTTAATATCTCATTCTCCCAGGCAGAGGAACGTACAGACGTAGGATCTATAAATCCTCTGTCTTTATATCAGGTGTGTGTCGTTTTTCTCCTGCTCGTTCGTCCATCTCCGGCCCTGGCGTTCCCTCCTAGCTGGTTCACTGCATCGAGCGTGACCCTTTTGTCTTCCTTTCACTCTCATGTAAGAACAATAATAATGTGTTCAGCACTAAAGGGGTATGGTTCATTTATGAGGAGAATTCAGAGGAGCCATAGCTCATTGCAGCCACTCGGGCTCCAGAGAAACCAAAAGGAACGTTAAAGCGGAGATTGATTGTACATTATCATAGCTGCACATATATTCCCTAGAGCCTATCGCTTTTGTCTTTCTTTTTTTAATCCCACAGTTTTGACGTAGCCAAATACGGTCATGCGAAGGGGCATGTATGCCAGCGTTATTCTTTACGATGGCTTTTGAACACATGCCCAGTATCTGAATAGTGTTTGAGTGGAAGTGCAGAGGAGTCAGGGTGCATGAGAGACGAACTTGGGTTCTTTTAAGCATTTTGCATTCAGAGCCATTCAAAAAAAATAGATATTTATATATATATATATATAATATATATATATATATATATATATATATATATATATATATATATATATATATATATATATATATGTATATTATATATATATATATATATATATATATATATATATATATATATATATATAAAAACATATATATATATATATATATATATATATATATACATATATATATATTTATATATATATATATATATATATATATATATATATATATATATATATATATATAATTCAATTCAATTCAATTCAATTTTATTTGTATAGCGCTTTTAACAAAGAGCATTGTCTCAAAGCAGCTTTACAGAACATAAAGAAAAAAACAATAAACATACAAACAAACAGTCCTAGATGTTAGACAAAATTTTCCCTAGTGAGCGAGCCTGAGGTGACTCAGGCGACTGTGGCAAGGAAAAACTCCCTCAGATGGTATTAGGAAGAAACCTTGAGAGGAACCAGACTCAAAAGGGAACCCATCCTCATCTGGGTGACACACGGAGAGTGTGATATGAACAATGTCCTTTCTGCATTAGTTGTGTGATGCAGATACAGCATGTGTAGAATGTTATGTGTAAAATGTCCACATAGGGTTGGCAGTGCTGCTTTGAATACTCCAGTCCTCAGAAAGCAGAACCCGGCTGGAGCTGGTCCATCTCTGGATGCCACCGGAGCTGGCACAATCTCTGTGTGACTCGGGGATGGGTAGAAGAAGGGAAACAAATGGAAAGGGATTAGCGTAAATATATATATATATATATATATATATATATATATATATATATATATATATATATATATATATATATATATATGCTACTGTGACAACTTGATAAGACATATCAATGTATTTTTAAAAAAAACCTGCATTTTTCCTTTCCTACTTTTGTAGTGCGTTCACACCTTCCATGTGTGAAAGTTTTTAATACACACAGTAATCAAAATAAATTCTTCTTTATTTAAAATAAATGCCACTTTAAGATTGATCACTGTACATCTGACAACTGACTAATCCTCATTTCAATATAATATATTTATATATACTTTATTCTATTGTATTATATTATATATATTTATAATATATTTATACATTTAAAATTGACACTCTTATTTGTATTTATATTCATTTATATACACAACTTATATCATTCTGTAAAGCTGCTTTGTGACAATGTGCATTGTTAATAATGCTATGAAAAATAAAATTAATTTATTTCAATGGAACAGCAATTACAGCAATTTTACAGTGGTAGCAGTTTATTCATTAAAGTATGACATGTCAATATTTTAACCATTTATACTTACATTACATGTCATTCCTATATTTATTTATTTATTTATTTATTTATTTACGTATTTATTTATCTATTTATTTATTCTTGAAGCTTTCAAAAAAAATCAGCTTGACATGTTAATAAAAATCCCTCAAATTCCAAAATGCCTCCTGACATTTTTCCTGTCTCCTAAAACATAAACGAAGAGCATTACTTCACCACAACCTCCTCTAAATACTTAACGTCTTCTCACATAAACAATTACACGTCATGTTAAGTATAAAGTCCTAGCAAGGACAATACAGGTCGCTTTGAATTAGCTGTTACCATAGAAACGATAACATAGAAGAACTAGCATCAATATCAAAATGTGAGTTTTCACAGAAATATTGTCAGAGCTGTGGTTATAGAAAATAAAAGTCAACCCCTTCTGACCAATTAGAATCTATTTTTTTTACATTATTATTATTATAGTAGTAGTAGTAGTAGTAGTAGAAGAAGTCTTAAATATCTGCACAAACCTAACAACAACTGCACAAGTTTTGAGCATAGACAACATCCCACACATCCCACACACACACACACACACACTGACCACATACTCTGTGTTTTCCCTGATCTCCAGCTCTTCACTCGAGTGCTTTGAAAAGCAGTGTAACACTTGTACACTTCACAGACACCGGCTATTGAGCTGAGACCTGGGGAGTAGCGCGTGTGTGTGTGTCTATGTGTGTGTGTGCGTGTGGTGTGTGTGTGTGTATGTGTGTGAGACAACGAGAGCGCGAGAAAGAGAAAGAGAAAGGGAGAAATAGTGCAAGTGGGAAGTGTTTAAGCTTGTGTTGAACACAAGCTTAAAAGCAATAATTATGTGAAATTCAGAAAGAGGTGATAAACACGTGTAGAAGGGAAGTAGAATAAAATGATAGGACGTCCCAAAGCAGGTTAGTTAAGTTATTTCATACATGTGTACATAAACAATTGGATAGGATGCTGTTTGTTCGTTATCTGGGTGCAACACACAGTACTGTTGGTGCCAGATGATGCGTAAAAAGTGCGAGTTGGTCAGTTTAGAGTCAGAGTTAGAGTCACGGTGTACGGTTAAGCTATTAATATTTGTTACAGCCACAAAAGAAAAGAACCTCTTAAGCTTTTTCTGCTAAAGCAGCACTGAATGGCGGTAAAGCAAATTCACCGAAGGGGAAAGGACCCAGGACATGAAAGAAGAGTGTTTAGTTCTGGTAGATTTCCTTCTATAGTTACTTTGAAATCAGGAGAATTCACAAGACTCCAAGAGCCAATAGAAATCAAACTCTGAGTGAAAAAAAGGCAGATAAAAAGCTGATTATTACTGAGTAGCTTCACACCAGACTTTTTCATTGCTGTTCCCTTACTGTTGCTTGGCTACATACTGTCTCGCCCACTGACATCTGATTAATCAACGTAATATTTAACAGATGGAGTGCATGTCAAAACATTCACAATAAACTGTAATTTTTTCTAATGGGAATTGTTTCTGAGGAGTTCTGACAGTTCTGGTTTCTTGGGGGCTTTCACGCTGGCAGCATAGCCCGAAAAACAGAGCACGGTTCACATGTGAAAGCTGTCATGAGGACCAGGAAGCGCAGCGCGGTACTGAACCTTGTAAGAGACTTCCTGTAGGCGGTGATGGGAGTTCATATATGTTTATGTTCCACAACATGTGTAGCATGACTGAAAGGGGTTGTGGGACACAGAAGAGCTGAGTTGATTACTGCTTTGAGTCACGTTGTGTTCTCCATGTGCATCTGTGATGATGTAAGATTAACACAAATGCACCAGGGTTCGAGAATCAAGTCTGAAACTAGACCAACACTACATATGTGTGTGTACGCAACCACTTTAAGTTGATTATTTATGTAATAATACTCAGATTCTCCTGCAAATTCACCTAAAAACATATTCCTCAGAGGACATCTCTTCACAAGACACGTGTCTGAATCATTCAGGGGGTCCAGAGCTATATAAGAGCCCTCATTTAAGTCAGAGAATATTAAATCTGGCAGAGGTGGCAGGCCCAGTGTAAGCTTGCCATTGTCTGGCCTTATTCTGCCTTCTGAATGTGACTTGAAGAAGCAGACACACTGCCCACGAGTGCTGACTAGGATAGGCCTCTTTCAGAATGAAATGCAGGGGTAGAGCCAATATTCTGCAGTCTCTACCATAATTTAGGCTTACATAGTCTGCCATAATTTGTCTGTAGTTTCATTTAAGTACTAATTTATAATATATATTGTGTCTAAGTTCAATTTCTATAGGCATATACACTATATTGCCAAACGTTTTGGGACACCCATCCAAATCATTGAATTCAGGTGTTGTTTTTCAGGGCTTGGGCTTGGCCCCTTAGTTCCAGTGAAAGGAACTCTTAATGCTTCAGCATACCAAGACATTTTGGACAATTTCATGCTCCAAACTTTGTGGGAACAGTTTGGAGATGATTCCTTCCTGTTCCAACATGACTGCATACCAATGCACAAAGCAAGGTCCATAAAGATATGGATGAGCGAGTTTGGTGTGGAGGAACTTCAGAGAGTCCTGACCTCAACAAGATGTCTTTGGGAAGAATTAGAGCAGAGACTGCGAGCCAGACCTTCTCGTCCAGCATCAGTGCTTGACCTCACAAATGTGTTTTTAGAGGAATGGTAGAAAAATTCCCATAAACACACTCCTAAACCTTGTGGAAAGTCTTCCCAGAAGAGTTGTAGCTGTTATAGCTGCAAAGTGTAACTCCATATTACATTCATGTGCATGACAAGGCAAGGCAGTCCCAATTTTGGAATGGCTCACAGTCTCCGCTCTAATTCATCCCAAAGGTGTGCTATCGGGTTGAAGTCAGGAACTCGCTCATCCATATCTTTATGGACCTTGCTTTGTGCACTGGTGTGCAGTCATGTTGGAACAGGAAGGGGCCATCCCCAAACTGTTCCCACAAAGTTGGGAACATGAAATTGTCCAGAATGTCTTGGTATGCTGCAGCATTAAGAGTTCCTTTCACTGAAACGAAGTGGCCAAGCCCAACCCCTGAATTCAATGATTTGGAGGGGTGTCCCAAAACTTTTGGCAATATAGTGTACATTTGATGTTACTCAACCTCAGCTACACACTCAAGTTGTGACTGGCTGTGTAACAGGAAGTGTGCTGTTTTATGTCACTTATGTGACATTTGACACTACTACTGACCATCTACTGTAATTTTAGAAGGATAATATCATCTCAGATGGAAAGTTTTTTATAAATGCGAATACACAAATGTATTTTTAAAATGTTAAACAATAACATAATCGCACAACATGATCTAATTTAAAAGGCATTTGTAAGACGTCTTGTCCACCAGACTGTCGTCAGGCATCATCATGAACATTCTTTCTTATTCCGGCATCAGCGCCTGGTAGCCCCGCCCCTTTTCCACTTTGCAAGCACCGCCTGCATGAAATGTCCAAAATTCCACACTTCATTTTTTTCCAGCTTAAAAAGAGCACTCTTTTTCACTGAGAACAAACGACTCAACTATTTCTGCTACAAATTGAATCAAGTGAAGAACAGTGCATAAGTATGCGTTTTGTATCTATTTCAAGCACATGATCTATTTCACTAAGAAGATATTCATGTATTTCTATTCAGTTACATCTCATCCATTTCTTTGTGTTAAACTCTTGCTTGATTTGATTATTTCTGGCTTTTTATCTAATGTCATTAGTTTCTGAATCTAGTTTTTTCTAATGAGATATATACATATGCTGTGCAAAGATTTGCTGTTACATCAAATGCATACAGAATAGTACAGGGTTGCTTAGTATGCGTAGACCGGCTTTATCTTCCTGAAGTTCAGCTGGTTAAAACCGACATCCACCACTCACCAAGATGCTCACTAGACACTATCTTTGGATCTGTATTTTATTTTTTTTTCTTTCAATGTGAATTTAAGTTTTCAATGAGTTTGTATTCGCATCATATTTCTATTTTACATATATGGTAAAAAAATTTTTTTACATTTCTAGCTAAAATACCTGTTGAATACTGTTCATGTGGATAAATCTGTGGCTACTGCAATACATCATATAACTAATTATTGGTGCACACACACACAAACACACCTTTGGATGACAGAAGGTGCAAGTTCAGAAGAGCTAAAAAGGTTCTAACCTGTGATGTGTGCGTGTGTGATTTGTGCATTAATAGTTGGTGTGAGTTTCTGCCAACTCTGTCATAAATGATTCAGTACCTCAGGCTTTATGCATATGTGTCAATGTAAAAGAGAGTGTGGGGGAGAGGCAGAGTGGGTGAGAGACATGGAGATTGAGAGTAGCCATGTTTTTTCGACAAGTGTTTTCAATACATATAAATTGACTTTGTATGATGTTTCATGTAAGAGATAACATTTGGTGCACTGTGTATATTAGTTAATGGTAAGAGTGGACATGGTGTGTGTCTGATGGAGGAAACTGATTGGACACACTTCCGTGACTCAAAATCCATCAAACTGTGCTGTGTTTCAAATCGGTGCAAATGGATTTCAAATGAATTAATGATTTTTTATGTGGACAAACAAACAATTTAACTGGTTTAATTGGGTAAGATGTAGAGACACTGTTGCTAGGCAACTGGGAAATACAGACCCAGTGCAGAAACTAGCTAATACCAGAGGCTAGCAACTTATTTAGCAAACATCTTGTAGGGTAGCAGCACTTATATTGTCCTCTGCTATCAATATATTGATCTATTTTTAAGTCGCTTTGGTTAAAATCATCTGCTAAATGAATGAATGTTAATGCAGATCTTATTAACACATAGCTGTTAAGGCTTTGGAAAGCACTGGAAATTTCTGACAGACCAAATTGTCAGGAATGTTAACATTTGTGTTCAATGTGTTAGTAAATATGTAAGAAAAGACCCTGAAAGGCTGAAATGATACTGGAACACTGGAACATTGGCAGCAAAATCAGTATCTGAAATATAATTTACCTCAGATCTATAATTAAATACGTAGGTAAAGTCTATGTAAAGCTAAAATGACACTGTAATTACTCTTAGCATTGAGCGCCAACTGAGGGAAATGAACCAAAAGTATGAAAAATGTCAATATTTCCCTCAGACGTATTAGTAAATATTGAAGAAAACACTCTGTAGATCTAAAAGTATACTGAAACTACTTTGAGGAATGACAGCTAATTAAGGGAAATGAAACAAAACTGGCAGAAATATCTACATTTCTCTCAGATTTGCCAGTAAATGGCAAAGAAAACACTCTGTAGAGCTAGAAGCACACTGAAACTAGTCTTAGGAATGGCCGCTAACTGAGAGAAATGAAACAAAACTGGCAGAAATATCAATTTGAATATCATTTATTTCAGATTTATTAGTAAATATTGAAGAAAACACTCTGTAGAGCTAAAAGTACACTGAAACCACTTTTAGGAATGACTGCTAACTGAGGAAAATGAACCAAAACTATCAGGAATGTCAATATTTTCCTCAGATATATTACTAAATATTGAAGAAAACACTCTATAGACCTAGAATACACTAAAACTACTCAGGAATGACCGCTAACTGAGGGAAATGAAAAAAAAAATGGCAGAAATATGTACATTTCTCTCAGATTTGCTAGTAAATAGCAAAGTAAACATTCTGTAGAGCTAGAAGTACACTAAAAATACTTTTAGGAATGACTGCTGACTGAAGGAAATAAAACAAAACTGTCAGAAATATCAACATTTCTCTCAAATTTGCTTGTAAATATCGAAGAAAACACTCTGTAGAGCTAAAAGTACACTGTAACTACTCATAGCATTGACTGAACGAAATTAACTGATTAGCTGAACGCAATATAGTTTACTTGGTTACAGTTTAGTCACATTAAAATTTTCTTCAGTTTATTCTTTCATTCTTAGAATTTGCCTTTCTTTTGTGTTAAAATAATGATAATTAAGAAATCCAGACTAACATTCGGAAAGAACATGCTGAAAGTTTTAGAAACACACACTAGACTTTTGAAGAATACTGAAATGAATAGTTTTTAAACTATTCATTTAGTAAAGAACTTTTACTACTGAGAAAATGTCCGATGGTGTTCCTCTTTACCACTAGTACGATAACGTCACCCCTGGAGTGTGTGCGTGTGTTTGTTTGTGTGTATATATGTGTGTGTGAGTGTGTATGTGTCCTCTGCATATCCGAAGGACAGCGTCTGGTCTTTCATCTTTCATTCAGCAATTAACAAGGGTCTGTTTAACAGCAATAATTTTAGGAGGGCACCTAATTACACACACACACACACGCACAGTAGTATTATTACGGCAAGTGTTTTCTTTCTTCTTTTACACATACACTCATACACACACATTCACTAGCAATGTAACATCCACTCAATCTTTCTAATACATATATAATATTTCAAAGTCCTTAAAATGTAAGCAACACTTCAAGATATTTGTTGTCTGAGGTTTGTTTAACTAAGTATTACTTAGCAGTATTACTTCCTGTCAGAACTGCTTACGGTGCAATTGTTGAGATACACCAAATGACACCAGTTGTCATTTTTGTCCTTGTTGTACAATCATTCCATTCCATTCCATTGTCTGTACCGCTTATCCGATCTATCATCGGGTCATGGAGAGCCTGGCATCTCAGGCATCACCAAGCATCAAGGCAGGATACATCCTGGACAGAGTGCCAACCCATCGCAGGGCACACACACACACACACACACACACACTCATTCACTCACACAATCTCACACTATGGGACTCCAATCAGCCTAGAAGAATGTCTTTGGACTGTGGGAGGAAACCCACCAAGCACAGGGAGAACATGCAAATTCCACACACACAGTGAGCGGGAGCAAGATTCTACCCTAGGACACTGGAGGTGTGAGGCGAATGTGCTAACCACTAAGCCACCATATTTACACATAGTTAGTTACTAGACATACTAGTTAACGATTTTAGCTAGGTCTCCTTCTTGATTTTTCATGGAAATCAGAAGCTGTTTAAAAGCAGGAAAAAGCCAGTCACTGCCTATTGATGGAAAATTCTGGAAAAAATGAAAAAGATTTTTTATTTTAAAGTGATTTATACTTTACCAAGGAAGTAAGGAGAAGTAAAACAGGGCCCGAGTTTTCAGGCTCTCTCTTTACACGAGTTTATGAAGATTTAGAAATAATATATTTATAGAACAGATTTTGAGTGAAATAGACTTCCATTATTTTTTTTTGCTAATGGTTAAAGAAGCAAACGTCCACTGCCAAACTGTCATAGCTGATGGATTACTTTTGGAATATTGTGTGCGTGTGTTTCCCCCCCCCAAAAAAAATATCCCTGTAATACTTAATGTATTTGCATCAAGACAGTCCAGAGAAAGTGTTAAATAAGTTACAGTCTCATTTTAACACTCGGCCTCTCTCTCATTCTGTCTCTGCAGGGAACTTTAAAGGGCTGTGTAAACAGATCGATCACTTTCCTGAAGACGCGGACTACGAAGCTGACGCGGGAGAGTACTTCCTTCGTAAGTTACTTTACTGTGTTACTGTGTGTGTCTTTGTGTGTTTGCATACACTAATCAGGCATAACATTATGACCACCTGTCTAATATTGTGTTGGTCCCCCTTTTGCTGCCAAAACAGCCCTGACCCGTCGAGGCATGGACTCCACTAGATCCCTGAAGGTGTGCTGTTGTATCTGGCACCAAGATGTTAGCAGCAGATCCTTTAAGTCCTGTAAGTTGCGAGGTGGGATCTCCATGGGGGCCTCCAACTTACAGGACTTAAAGGATACTTACAGGATTTAAAGGACTTAAAGGATACTTTTGTTAGGTACTGACCACTGCAGACCAGGAACACCCCACAAGAGTTGCAGTTTTGGAGATGTTCTGATCCAGTGGTCTAGCCATCACAATTTGGCCCTTGTCAAACTCGCTCAAATCCTTACACTTGCCCATTTTTCCTGCCTCTAACACATCAACTTTGAGGACAAAATGTTCACTTGCTGCCTAACCTATCCCACCCACTAACAGGTGCCATGATGATTAGATCATCAGTGTTATTCACTTCACCTGTCACTGCTCAGATTGTTATGCCTGATTGGTGTATATCTGATGTGTTTGCTTGAAATATGAGGTATGGAGATGGGTGTGTCATTGGGGTTGAGAAAGGGTGGAAACGGAGCAAATTGGGATAGAGGATGGAGGAATGTGAGAGGGCCGGCCTCCGCAATCTGCTCCCCAATTAGGCCAGTCATTTCTATAAATATTTTACTTTGTGCCTATATAGGTCAAATCTCTCCTTCACCCCATCTACACACACACACACACACACACACACACATGCATATTGTCAGAATTTATTTATTCATTTGAACATAAATTTACATTTGAACTTGAACACCTTTTAATTTGAAAGACTATACCTTGTTGGTTGATAGCAAAAATGCATGTGACCTACAAATAAAATTTATATAAAATTATTACATTTGTATCTCCGGCTAAATCACAAATATGCACTTCCTAACAGCATTGTGTTAGGGAATACATTCAGTGAATAGGAAGTTATTTGGGATTCAAGCTTACTCTTTGTTCATATATATGAATAAAATATAATTCTGCTTGATTAGCTAAAGCATTTTCCAGAATAAAAAGTAAATCTGAATCTAGCACGAAAATGTTTAGACGTGACTGTCTTTAATGTTCATGTTCATCATGTTCATCTTTCCTGGTTTACGTGATACAAATGCGTAGTGTAGCTCTGCTGCTGTGTAACATTACAGGTTTATTAATATTCTATTGCTTTTGAATTCTAAATATTTTAGAGTGTAGTTTTTTAAGTAATGTGGCAGCTCTAACACACCTCTACACTCATATGTATGAAGCCTCTACACACATATGAGATGAAGCAAGACATGAGGTGACAGAGAGAGAGAGACATGGTGTACCAGTAAGAAAAAGAGAAAGCGTGTAAGAGTGAGCGCAAGAAAGAAAGAAGTGAACGAGTGTGAGTGGCCTGGGAGAGTAAGATGAGGAGTGAGACAAGGTCACAATGAGGGGTGGAGGAGGAGGAAGAGATGACGGAACGTATTGAAAAGGACACAAGGGTTCTGTGGTGGGTCTGGTTTAACAGGAGAAATGTTGAAGTTGTGTGTGTGCATCTGTGTGTGTATTAGAGAGAGATAGAGAGGGAGGGAGAAACTCTCTCTCTCCCTCTCTATCTCTCTCTCACACATGCACACAGGTTTCACTTATATTAGATCAATACAGCTCTATATCAAGTTCTGCCGTTACCATGGTGATGTCTGCTCTCTGATCATCCTATTTAAGTTAATGACGTGACCTAGCATAGTGACCTCATACATGCAGTGTCTAATAACGTACACTGATATCACGAATCAAATTAATCCATTTTTCCAAAAACAGGATGCCCGTAAGTGTTTATTCCATATCATAATTTTTATGTGTTCCTGTTTGTTCCTGTTCTCACTCGGGATACGGTAGAGCAGCTATAAACGGTCGAGAATCCACAAGGTCTCAGTTTTAAAGACTTCCTGGCATCAGACGATTATTAAGGTTACAGGTTGTTCCTCTCGGCTTCTTAAAATTGCAGGTTTATGTGATGTACAAAGCGAGATAAAACATGTCAGATCTTTTTCCACTTATAATGTCTTGAAGTAACAAGCAAAATTCAGTTGAGAAACAAACAAGAAGAAGAAAAACGTTTTTTGTTCAAGCACCTTTTGCTCATACTCAGTGTTTTGAGTCTTACCAACTTAACACATCTTGATTTGGCAAATGAATTCAATTCTTCCTTATACAAATTCTCCAAATCTATCAAATCGTGAGGGATCTCCTATACACAGCTCTCTTCAAATCATTCCACTGGTTTTTCATCTTCATTTTCAGACTACTTTATTGACTTGGATTTGTGCTTTAAGTTGTTATCGTGATGGACTTTTTCTTAATCTTCAGCTGTCCTACAGAAGCCTGCGAGGTTTTATGCCAAAGCAGATTGGTATTTAGAGCTATCTATCTTGACTAGATGCCAGTTCCAGCAGAATAGAAGCAGCTCCATAGTATGATGCCACCACCATCATGCTTCACTGTAGGTATGGTGTTCTTTTGGTGAATAGATGTCTTGTTTTTGCCACATACATTGCTGAAAATCTAATTAGAAGCATGTTCTACTTTGGTAACACATGGCTTGGTGTGATTTAGTCATTGGGAGGTTAGTGGGATGTTTGTTTTTTTCATCCATCGTACCTAATAGCCCAGATATGTGATGAATACAAGAGATGCAGAGACCAACCGGTACTTGTAAGATGTTCCTGCACCTCTTTTATAGTGCCGTAAGCCTCTTGGCAGCCTTCCTAATAAGTTTTTGTCTCGTCCTTTCATCAATTTTTTGCAGGGACATCTTGTTCATGGTAATGTGACTATGGTGCCCCATTTTCTCCACTTGTTGATAATGGCCTTCACAGTGTTCTGTGGTACATCTGGTTCAAGTAATTATTTTGGACGCTCCTCTATATACACTATATTGCCAAAAGTTTTGGGACACCCCTCCAAATCATTGAATTCAGGTGTTGTTTTTCAGGGGTTGGGCTCGGCCCCTTAGTTCCAGTGAAAGGAACTCTTAATGCTTCAGCATACCAATACATTTTGGACAATTTCATGCTCCCAACTTTGTGGGAACAGTTTGGGGATGATCCCTTCCTGTTCCAACATAACTGTGCACCAGTGCACAAAGCAAGGTCCATAAAGACATGGATGAGTGAGTTTGGTGTGGAGGAACTTGACTGGCCTGCACAGATTCCTGACCTCAACCCGATAGAACACCTTTGGGATGAATTACAGTGGAGACTGTGAGCCAGGCCAAAACTGGGATGTCTGCCTTTACATGCTCTTGAATGTGGTAGCATAGTGGTAGCAACAGTGGATGTGGTAGCATAGTAGTTAAGGTGTTGGACTACTGATCGGAAGGTTGTGAGTTCAAACCACAGGACCACCAAGCTACCACTGTTGTGCCCCTTAACCCTAAATTGCTCAGCTGTATAACTAAAAATAAGATAAATTGTATGTTTATCTGCCAAATGCCAGAAATGTAACTTTAATATGGAGTTGGCCCACCCTTTGCAGCTATAACAGCTTCATCTCTTCTGGGAAGGCTTTCCACAAGGTTTAGGACTGTGTTTATGGGAAGGTTTGCCCAATCCACTAGAAGCGCATTTGTGAGGTCAGGCACTGATGCTGGACAAGAAGGTCTGGCTCACAGTCTCCACTCTTCCCAAAGGTGTTCTATCAGGTTGAGGTCAGGACTCTGTGAAGTTCCTCCACATCAAACTCGCTCATCCATGTCTTTATGGATCTTGCTTTGTGCACTGGTGTGCAGTTATGTTGGAACAGGAAGGGGTCATCCCCAAACTGTTCCCACAAAGTTGGGAGCATGAAATTGTCCAAAATGTCTTGGTATGCTGAAGCATTAAGAGTTCCTTTCACTGGAACTAAGGGGCTGAGCCCAACTCCTGAAAAACAACACCTGAATCCAATGATTTGGAGGGGTGTCCCAAAACCTTTGGCAATATAGTGTAGAAACAAAACTGGAAATGGCTTCCTACCCACAGTACCCTGTATTCGAATAAAAAGAAGCACTATGTAGAACTGAAGCACTTAAAATGGTAAATCACTCACAGTTTCCTTCACTACAGAATCAGCAGCACTAAGTAGCACCCTTATTGTGTGATGCAGAGTTTCAGTCTGTCACCTCATTAGCACCATCACACTCGTCTCACCATCACCAGTCCACTAAGGAGGTGTTTCAAACCACACCCGATTTACTATATAGGTCATGTCCAGATAGTATAGTGCATAATGGGTGTTCTGTATCTGCTGTATGTGGAACCTTCCCCGTGTTTGATATATCACCACAGTCCCTGATGCATTATGGTTTGTTTGTTTGCTTGTTTGTTTGTTTTTTCAATTCCTGGACATGATGTGTGATTGCACCAAGTGGGCAGAGTATACGCATTTTCAGAAATTTCAGATAACCTTTTGATCATAAGAGTTTTGGAATTTTAGTGATATACATTAGAAATAGCCATGGTATATATATATACATATATATGAAAAATGGTATCTGTAGTGTCTCACCTTATCTAAGAATTAATTAGGATGTAAATAATTAATTAGTGCTATTACATTACATCACTTGTGTTTATTTTGTTTTATGGTGTCACACACAGGTAGATGTAATTTGCACGCTGATGCACCAAGGTGAATGGACGGTTTTGGTGTCTAACAGTAAAGCGCTGATTGTCAGTGATGATGTATGAGCGCAATAACTGTGTCAGAACGAGAATGGATGTGTTCTGAACTCCTTAGAGTCCTCGTTGCCGTGGTAACGCTCAGCCATCCGGAGACCTAGTTGAACGCTTTGCTCTGAATCTGTGCGAGCGTGTGAGGTTCGGCAAGGATCTGATGATGTGTGTCAGTGTCGAGGTTGGTCAATATCGTTTGGTTTCTCTTGATTTCTTCCTCTCCTCACTGTCTCCGTGTTTTGTTTCTCCTGCTCTCGCTATCCATTTTGGAAATTGAGAAATACGGACATCCTTTTTTTTTTTTAGCTTTTTTTTTTCTTCTCCTCGTTTCTCTGGTCATCACTCCTGCTGTAGGATTACATAAAGAAGCAGATGTTTTCTGAGTACCAGTTTTGGGACTCACACAGTGTGTGTGTGTGTGTGTGTGTGTGTGTGTGTGTGTATAGGAGAGTTAGTCTGTACAGGAAAGTGGGCCTGCTGTTGTGAGTGTCAAATTGAGTAAGAGAGAAAGTAAAAAAAATATCTGCACCAACACATGGGTTTTAACAGAGTGTAAAACATAATCTTCAATATAATTAAAAAAAAATGTCTCACCATTGTGTGTAATTTGGCTTCCTTGTGTGAACTGCTCTCTCTCTCTCTCTCTCTCTCTCTCTCTCTCTCTCTCTCTCTCTCGATCTTACAGAAAGGGTGTGGATTTATACACAATACCAATAAAGCTCCTCTTATTTCAAATACTAAAATATTCATATGCTGTGTTCTTGTTTACAACGAAACCAAAAAATTGTGAGCAAAAATGTGGTTGAGTGAATTATAGAGCCATCCGTATCAGATCGGTCATAATTGCCACCCAGATAATGTCAAATACAAAATACAAAAACAGCACAAATTTCTGATTCTTTATTTACGACTTAAACATTTCCAGAGAGCTACATTTTGGCCAGCTAGAAAATTTGCCAAGGTACATTGCGTTTGCTGAGTCTGGGAAGATCTGCAGCCAAAAATGAATGAAATATTGGGACGAGATCATTAAGAAGCTCCTGAAACTTTGTCTGTATAAAATAATTGCAGTAGGCTCGAGTAGCGCAGTATGAGGAACGTAATGAACACATCGGGACATGTAAAATACAGTTTTTCACGATAAAACTCCACATCTCACACATAGACAGTCTGCAGAGTCTCCTGAATTTCAGCGTACTACAAAACCTCTGCATGTGGCTGCATTTGAAGTTTAGTCTCGCAGGGTGCCTGTCAGGCATGTAGTCTTTGTATGTGTGTGTGTGTCAGCTTCACCATCAGTGCACAGTAAGTGTTCGTACCTGATTTGCGCTGAGTCTGGAAAAAAACTGAAGGGCTCTTTTGCATCGCATAGATAATGCAGTCTGACTGCATCATTGAGGGGATGATGAGAGAGAGAGAGGGAGAGAGAGAGAGAGAGAGAGAGAGAGAAAGAGAGAGTAAGTGACCAGGGTTGAGGTCACCTTAATATTTAATCAAGCCCACCACCTGGAGCTCTGACACACGAGAGATAGAGCAAAAAAAGAGAAGGAATGAAACAGAAGGAGGGTGATGGTAGCAAGGTTATGGCATTTCTCAAGGTAAAATGATGCTGACTGAAGAATATTTAAAAGTTCGCCGGAAAAAACTTGTGAATACTAATTTAATTCTTGTCCTCATTTCATCCCTTTGATATTGACGTAAAACATGTGTTTCAGTAGGACACTGACCAACTGCATGTTTCATAATAACAGCGATTTTAGAGTAATCACACCGAACTGCACTTTCAAACAAAAACTACCAAGTAGCAACTTAAAGCATGCCGATTAGCTGTCCACCTTATGCTAATTTTTTTCATCAGGTTCCTATTTAATTTATTTGTGAAAGTTCTTAAATAAAACCTCATAGAATGTAATATAATTGTAGGCTTTTATAAATCCATATATTTATAAGTATAATATCCAGATGAATGACAAAGGATAACCTGATCCTCCATTTTGATTCACTTTATCTCACTGTTATGAGACCTATAACTCACCAGGTGGGATGATCAATTTTTGTATTTTGTAAAAAAACAAGACGCATCTATGTCTATTTAGTTAACGTTTGCTAATACAGCTTACCCAGTCTAGCGTTCTAAAGCTGCCTGCATAGAACGAATGTGCTGCAACATTTGATTTGTAATTAGCATAACATTAATGTGCTCTCAACTTCACTCAGATAGAGTTTTATTGGATTTCGTACCAAAAAAGCTAACACTAGCTAATGTTATAGCATGTAAGTGTTGCATAACGTATCTTCAACAATACAAATATTCATATTTTTGAGCCACCATATATATAGGTTACTATACATGTTGATATACTTAAATATATATTTAAAAAAAATAAATCTTACATAGACACACCGTTATGAGGTAAACGTTGGTTTACCCTCGGTTTTCCAGGCAGGCTTTCCACTAGAATTCACAGCATGGCTGCAGGGATTTGCTCATGTTCAGTACGGTGAGGTCCGGGCTCGGGCCACATCAGCTATGACAAATCATGTCTTTATGTATCTTTGTTTTGTGCACAGGGGCATTGCCATGCTGGAACGGGTTTGAGCCCTTAACTAAAGCTTGGAGAAGAACCATATATATGTGATGCTATATGCGGTGTCCACATACTTTTGGCCATACAGCCATATATTTAATAATGGCTTCTGGCTTTGCGGTATATTTTCACCCTACACACATACACAAGGTTGGCTTATTAGAGGGCAATGATGGGGGGGTCAGGGACAACAGTCCACCTGTCTACTAACTGATAAGACAGACTGATTGATGCACAGATAGGAGATAGAGACAAAGGACTAATAGAAAGAGGGAGCGAGATGAACACAACCCCACTGAAGAAGCGATAAAGGTAGAGAGTGACAGACAGATTCTGTATAGAGATAGAAGGATAAAAAGGACAGAAATGAGCACATTTAGTAGCAGGAGAAAGAAGAAGGAAGGAGAGAGAGTGAGATGAAAAGGGGGAGGGCAGTCTCACAAGTTTGTGTTCACTTCATCGTCAGCACTTTAGAAGTCTTACAAAGTGCTGAGGAGTTGTATGTGTATGTATGTGTGTATATACCTGCATGTGGGCAAATGTATTTGTGTGCCTTATAGAGGCACCTATGTGACAGAGTGTTACCTGTAACCTTTAATCTGTATGCTTTTTTTTTTTTGGTGTGTGTGTGTGTGTGTGTGTGTGTGTGTGTGTGTGTGTGTGTGTGTGTGTGTGTGTGTGTGTGTGTGTGTGTGTGTGTGTGTGTGTGTGTGAGCAGGAGCGGTAAGGGCGTCCAGTATATTCCCCATCCTTAGCGTGATCCTACTCTTCATGGGAGGTCTGTGTATTGCGGCCAGTGAATTCTACAAGTCCCGTCACAACATCATCCTCAGTGCAGGGATCCTCTTCGTGTCTGCAGGTGAGTGCCAGCCAAGACATGTTTGATGTCCAATGTTTGTACTTTTTCAAAGAACCCAGAGGAAACCAACCCAGTTTTTGGTTTACTGGCACTAGGGGCAGGAACTGCAGCCTGATTGGTTTAGTGGCACAGAGAGCAGGAACTGCAGCCTGATTGGTTTAGTGGCACAGAGAGCAGGAACTGCAGCCTGATTGGTTTAGTGGCACAGAGAGCAGGAACTGCAGCCTGATTGGTTTAGTGGCACAGAGAGCAGGAACTGCAGCCTGATTGGTTTAGTGGCACAGAGAGCAGGAACTGCAGCCTGATTGGTTTACTGGCACTGGGGAGCATAAACTGCAGCCTGATTGGTTTAGTGGCACAGAGAGCAGGAACTGCAGCCTGATTGGTTTACTGGCACCGGGGAGCATAAACTGAAGCCTGATTGGTTTAGTGGCACAGATGCATGAACTGCAGCCTGATTGGTTTAGTGGCACAGGATGCATGAACTGTAGCCTGATTGGTTTAGTGGTACCTGGGAGCATAAACTGCAGCCTGATTGGTTTAGTGGCACAGGATGCATAAACTGCAGCCTGATTGGTTTAGTGGCACAGGATGCATGAACTGCAGCCTGATTGGTTTAGTGGCACAGAGAGCAGGAACTGCAGCCTGATTGGTTTACTGGCACTGGGGAGCATGAACTTCAGCCTGATTGGTTTAGTGGCACAGGAGGAAGTAACTGCACCCTGATTGGTTTACTGGCACTGGGGGCATAAACTGCAGCCTGATTGGTTTAGTGGCACTTGGGACAGGAAATGCAGCCTGATTGGTTTACTGGCACTGGGGAGCATAAACTGCAGACTGATTGTTTTAGTGGCACCGGGGGCAGGAACTGCAACCTATTTGATTTAGTGTCATTGGCAGCAGGAACTGCAGTCTGTTTGGTTTAGTGGCACCGGCGGCAGGAACGGCAGTTCCAGTGGTTACTTTAGCACAGGTGGCAGAAAGAGTAGGCTAACTGGTTACAATTACTAAGGAAATGAACTGCAATCATAATCACTAAGGAAATGAACTGCAATTTGGTTGCTTACAGTGGCACTGGGTTTAGGATCTGCAGTCCAATTGGTAACAGTCGGACCGGAGAAAGATTTATAGTCTGATTGGTTACAGTGTGACTGGGGAAAAGAACTACAGCCTGAATGGTTACCATGGCACCAGGAGCAGGAACTGCAGTCAGATTGGTTACAGTGGCACTGGGGAAAGGATGTACAGTCTGATTGGTTACAATGGGACTGGGGAAAATGAACTACAGCCTTAATGGTTACCATGGCACCATGAGCAGGAACTGCAGCCTGATTGGTTACAGTGGCACTGAGGAAAGGATGTACAGTCTGATTGGTTACAGTGGGACTGGGGGAAGGATCTACAGTCTGACTGATTACAGTGGGACTGGGGAAAAGAACTACAGCCTGAATGGTTACCATGGCACCAGGAGCAGGAACTGCAGTCTGACTTGTTACAGTGGCACTGGGTTTAGGATCTACAGTCTGATTGGTTACAGTAACACTGGGTTAAGGATCTACAGTCCAGTTGGTTGAGTGGCACTGGGGATAGGGCCTGCAGTTCAATTGTTTCCAGTGGCACTGAAGACTGGAACTGGAGTCTGATTGGTTACTGTCTACAGGAACAAATGGCAGATTATTGTTAAGCACTATCTGTTTGAACCATTTGAGTCACAGCAGTCTGTCTTTCCTGATAAATGTAAAGCAACCCAAGCACATGCAACATGCCCTGACGACGGGAATGACATATTTTCTTACTAAATATACTGATCAAGTGTGCAACTTTAATACACACAGTCTCATAGCATGGTTGAACTCATGGGCATACAGGAGGTTTTTTTTAAATGCCACCTGCTGTATAAACAGCTAAGAGACAAGGTTCTGTGAGATACACATTCCACATAGAGCTTGTCAAAAGCATGAGACTGTTTATTTTCTGCTAGGCTGAGAGACTCCCACTGGGATACAGCTAAAAAAATGTTCCAGACACTATTTTGTCTTTATCCACAACCAATCTTCACTTCACTTCACACAGTATAAAACTAGATATAGCATAGTTGAAGGTAGACAACCATAGACCAAACCCCAGTCAATCGACATTAAACTAATAATCTCTTCATTGTTATTGGCTTTTTATGTTTAATGGACAAAGATTCTCCAGTGGTATTTTTAGACATATATCAGAGCTGCAAACATCTTCAGTTTATCCATATCATTCATACAATTTTGCGACAATTTTCAGCAGATAGACCAATGCACAGAAGTTGGAAAGGACACAGGACATGAAAAATGTGCATTTGCTACAAGTAGAGCTTACTTTTGCTGTGCTTTCATTTGATCTTTGACCTATGAATTTACAAGCCTTGGTCATGCGAGCCATTAGAAATCAAGTGGACAGGTCTGTCATCTCTTTGGTCAATAAAAACTACCAATACCAAACATTTGGCTAGGTTTTGCCACAGTTTTTTTCTTAGTAGAAATATCAGCCAACAGTGCATGTTTCCTTCCCTGACCCTTACACCCACATCAGATCCTGAACAGTTTTTTGCTTTGAGCCCACAAAATGGGAGATGAGAGTCTTTATTTGCCAAATGCTTGTTATGTGACCTGCTAATGTGTAAACATGGCCATAAGGTCTTATATTGGTGTACGTGCCGAGGGAAGAAGGCAGGGCTGACAGGAATTGCATCCAGTGCCAACCTCGCTCAAGGACACAGTGACAACTCTTAGAAAGAAGCTCTAGGTCCCTAAAGAAGCCAACCTGAAACTGTCTGATTGTTCGCCAAGTTGCTGAACCATCCACCACCCAGACAAAGCTAAATTAAGGAGCAGAGGGAATCTGAAAACCTCTGAATGATCTGTAGTATTTTAGTAGAAGTGTACACTTTGGTGATTTCAAAAGCTCAAGTACTTGCAAAACAATGATTTAGTTGCTTTAGTTACTTACTCTATTTAGTCTTCTGGATTTCCAACGCTATTAGCTGTGTTTTGTTTGCCTAATCTCACATATGCCTAATCTCTGGTAAAATTATTTAAGTCTGGTTAGCTTCTTCATTTCTGCTTGGCAGCTTGTGCTTAAATGTGAAGTCGTAGTGCATTACAGAGCTGTATAATTATGTAGAAACCATGCCAAATAATCCACATGCACTTCAAAATTGTCTTTAGCTACCTCACTTTCTTTGAAATTATTGTGTTTTCCTGTGCAGTCTACATATACTGTATTCCTATTTCCAGTAAAACTATAACCAATCAGGCTGGACCTCCTGTCCCGGTGCTACTGTAACCAGTTGGGCTGCAATCTCTGACCCCGTTGCCATGGCAATAAGACTGCAGTTCATTGTAAAACTGTAATTTTACTGCCACTGTAGCCAATCAGGCTGCAGGTCTAGGTGCCAGTGCTAATGTAAAAGTTTGGGCTGCAATTGTACCCCTCAGAGCTGATTTACCCAATGTCATGGCAGTTCTAACCCCCAATGCTACGCTAACCAAGCCAGCTGCAATTCTTGCCCAAGTATTTGCTACAGTTCTAGCCCCAGTGCCAGTGTAACTAAACAAACTGTAGTTTCTAACACCAGTATTACTGTAACCAATCAGGATGCAGTTTCTGCCCTTATTGACGGAGCTCTAGCCCCCCAAATTCCCCTTGACCCCACCCCCACCCCCCTTGACTGTAGCCAATAGGGTTTCAGTGCTAGTCCCAAGTTCCACTGCAATCAATCAGGCTGCTGCTTCAGTCCCCACTGCAGTTGTAAACTCTGTAGGAAGCTTTCACTCAAAACTCAAGACCAACATTAAAGTTATTTGAATGATAGAATAGAGTTTTGAATATTTTATCAACAGTACAGTGCTGTATTTTAAAGTCATGGTTAGTAAATGCTATAGACAGCTAGTCAGTGTTATCACTATGTAATCTGACCCTATCTATCTTTCTGTCTGTCTGTCTGTAAGGTTTGAGCAACATCATTGGCATGATTGTCTACATATCAGCGAATGCGGGTGACCCTACTAAGAGCGACTCGAAAAAGAACAGCTACTCATATGGCTGGAGCTTCTATTTTGGTGCTCTGTCCTTCATCATGGCCGAGATGGTGGGTGTCCTGGCTGTGCACATGTTTATCGACCGGCACCGTGAACTCCGTGCTGCCAGTGCTCGGGCTGGAAGAGGCATTGCCACTGGAAACGCAGACTACCTGCACGGCTCGGCCATCACGCGCATCCCCAGCTACCGCTACCGTTATCGGCATCGCTCACGCTCCTCCAGCCGTTCTACGGAACCCTCGCAGTCACGCGACACCTCTCCGCTAGGCCTCAAAGGCTTTGGAGCTCTGCCATCAACCGACATCTCTATGTACACTCTGAGCCGCGGCGGAGGAGACACGCTGAAAGCCACACCCCCAGCCACCTACAACTCGGAGAGGGACCATAACTTCCTGCAAGTCCACAACTGTATCCAGAAAGACACGAAGGACTCACACAGCAATGCTGCCAACCGTCGCACTACGCCTGTATGAGCACTACAGAGACCAATACTGGCAGAGAGGGAAAGTGACTGAATATGAGCCAGAAAAGGAGAGACAGGGAACAAATGAGTGGGAGAAAGAATGGAGAACCAGAACACGAGGGGTAACAAGGACTGGGGATACAAGAGCTCTCTGAGTTGTGAGCTATTTACAACAATGAAGATGACTATGATGAGTTTCCATGTTGAAAAAAAGTGAAAAAGTGAAAAATGTCCAAAAAAAGAGATAAAGAAAATGCATGATTTTCCCATCTACCGTAATTTAACGAGTTTTAAACCATGTTTCAAAAGAAGAGGAGCAAGTAATGGGGAGAAAGAGAGAATGAGAGAAACAGAAACAGACATAGACAGGTGAAAGAAAGGGAGGGTATAGCAGACGATGAGCATTGTGAGTTTTAAAAGGTTTCTATTTTTTCAACTCTCTTCTCGGTCTCCAGGGTGACCTGTGACTCCGTCCCCTCCTCCCCGCCCACCTCCCTCTTTACTTCCTGTATGTATCCATCTCATTCTTTTGCGCATTAATACTGTGAAGCGTTGTGGCCGAGGTGTCCCCAGGGCAAAAAAAAGACAAACCTGTATCCTGGCCACAACTTATAAGTTAATATATGTATTAATTATATATGAATATATAAATATATATATGTTAATAAACCACAGATAGACTTCCCTGACGCAAGAGAAGGACGGAAAAAAAGACAAAAAATGAGAACAAATCAAAAGTCAATAAAGTCGTCATGGAAACAAAACAATTGAAGAATGGATTTTATTGTGACTCAGTGGAGGAGAAAAATAAAGAAAAGCTAGTTTTATCCAAAAGTGGTCTTGCCTAGGCTATACACCATTTACAGTGAAAATTTGGAAGGGTTACATGGTCTAGGATTTTCTGAAGCCAGGAGAGTCACTGTGCAATGGTTGCATAAGCGCTGACACTTATGTAACGACACACACATGTAAGATGCGGCTCAAACAGCAGAAATGACAGTGATACGAAAGGACCGACTCGTGTACTTGTGTAAGTTTTAAAATGTAAAGCTAATTATTTTGTTGCAACTACTAACAGTTTCAAATGATCGAGTTTAAGACAATGCAGGATGTCAATCCGGGGGCTATAAGCTAAAAAGAAATCATATTTATACAAAAGTTTGACATAGATTTAGAGGATAGCATCCATTCTTAACATTCAGAGTTAAGAATAGCTCTGTAATGAAATAGTTCAGGATGAAGCCACTCTAAAAATGATAATCTTCCTTCAAAGTCCCTTTAGGTTATGTTACTATCCTTTAAAAGTTCACTATCTTTCCCTGAGGCCATTAAAGGTGTCAGTTGTGCACCTATCTAAAAAAAACAACATAGCTGTGGGTTTTTCAGAGTACTAAATGACAGTCAGACAAAAGTCTGAAGCAATCAGACCCCGCTGAACTTTAGTCTACAGTGAAACTGTCAGATCTAGATGTCTTGATGAGCCTCAGTGGGTGGAATCGAGAGAGGGTCAGACGCAGGTCGCCGGACCACGACGTGACAGCTCGTCAAGTGTGACCCTTCTTCAAAACTACCTATTATTTACAGAGATTTACCATATGGGCTGTTAGACAGTGTACATGTGTGTGTGTATGTGTGTCATGTGCCCTCATGGTTGATCACACCGCCCTGCAGGGAGACACATCAGGAGCTTTGATCCGCACAACGGGAGAGAGCGAGTGAGGGAAAGCGAACGAGAGAAAGAGATCGAGCACGCTCAGATTGCGCCTGGTTCCCTGTGGTCTAGTGAATCAGAGAGGGGTAAATGGGAAGTGTAAAATTAGAAAACATTCACTCATAATGTCTGGCAAGCCGCAAGCCAAAAAACAAAAATGAATATGAACCATTTCATAAAATGAGCATATTTTTGGATTCTGACGTGAGCCAATCATTCATCAACAAACATAAAACTGTCACCAAGTTGGCTGTGAACCCATGGGTTAAGAAATATAGTGTCAAATTTGTAAAACAAAAAAAAAAAAAAACCTTTATTATGATTGACAGGTTACTCCACTGGTTCATGACTGATTCCAGTTTGTGGTGGCGTGAAAGTGTCTTATGAAGTATCAGTTGAAGATGATGCTGACACTGCAGAGAGACTGCATGATGGAAAGGTGCATTAATACTTCACAAGAACACCTTGCACAGGCTTGCAGAAGGTTCCTTGCACAAACGGGTCCCCTGCCAGCATAGGCACTATACAGCAAACATGTTATCAGCACTAGGATGTGCAAATCTGGAGGCAGAAAGAAAAATCTTTGCAGTCTACCAATTATCACCCTAAAGATTTTTACCCTAAATAGAGTAGTCTTTGTGTCAAAGGAAATGGTTCTTGCATCATAAGATAAGAGCCTATCATGTTCCAATATGCAAAACCGATATTTGCATATTCATAGAAACTATGCTTTCTTCTGCTGTCTATTTTTATTCATCTTCAAAAGGCATTTTATCCTAAGTCTGTCTGAGGAACACTGAGCATGAGGCGGGAAGACACCTTGAATGGGACACCAGTTCATACACATATTCACTCACATCTAGGGGCAATTTATAAACACAGATCCAGCTAATATCATGTTTGTGCAAGGAAACTGGAGCACAACACAACACAAAAGGAAGCTGATATGGAGAGAACTTGCAACTCTCCACACTGAACCTCTGAAGCACCAGTAAGCCACCTTGACTAAATCATGCAATTTATTATTCATTCATTGTCTACCACTTAGTGGTTAGCACGTTTGTCTCACACCTCCAGGGTTGGGGGTTTGATTCCCGCCTCCGCCGTGTGTGTGGAGTTTGCATGTTCTCCCCGTGCCTCGGGGGTTTCCTCCGGGTACTCCGGTTTCCTCCCCCAGTCCAAAGACATGCATTGTAGGTTGATTGGCATCTCTAAATTGTCCGTAGTGTGTGATTGCGTGAGTGAATGAGAGTGTGTGTGTGCCCTGCGATGGGTTGGCACTCCGTCCAGGGTGTATCCTGCCTTGATGCTCAATGACGTCTGAGATAGGCACAGGCTCCTCGTGACCCGAGAATAGTTCGGATAAGCGGTAGACAATGAATGAATGAATGAATGTCTACCACTTATCTGATCCCTATCTCAGGCGTCATTGATGCCAATCAACCTACAATGCATGTCTTTGGACCAGGGGTGGAAACCGGAGCACCCGGAGGAAACCCCCGAGGCACGGGGAGAACATGCAAACTCCACACACACACGGTGGAGGTGGGAATCGAACCCCCAACCCTGGAGGTGTGAGGCAAATGTGCTAGCCACCAAGCCCACTATTTATTACGTACAGGAAGATTTATCATCTTTATAATAAGGTACGAGTGACTAAAATAAAGCCGACTTGGTGAAAAAAGGTGATTTGGTAAAACTAGTTTTTTTTTTTTTTATTCTAGAAGATTTATAAATAATTTACTCATCGTGCTGCTGCTTATAGCAGTTAATGTAATATTGCCCTTGTCTAAAATCCCACTGAACATCAATTAAAGGCCAATTGTTGAAAAGTAGGGCGAGATTGACTTTTAAAGGCGATTAGACGTCTTATAATCCTGAATACATTCCAAAATGAGATGGTCTTTCAGTTCAGAGCAAGATATTATATCACAAGTGCAATGGCCTTGAATTACCTTGACTAGTGGACTTTCAAAATGGCCTCGATGATGAAAAACCTTCAGATATACAATGAATGTGGTGTCATTACCACACTACCAGATATGGCTCTCTTCTGGTTCTCAATTAACATGAAGGAAAAAAATGAACATAAAGCTGAACTCCCGTGAGAGAGCTCGAATCGCGGCGTGGATTAAATGTTTGTGGTGAGCTGATGGAAAAGCTGTTCTATCTATCTGAGGGTATAGACATGCTTTTGCTCCCTCTGTTGGCCATTTTGAGCAAAAAGTGCTGAAAGGCCATTGAGTTTGCCGTGTGTGTGTGTGTGTGTGTGCATGTGTGCGTGCAGAATACTAATGCTCTTGTAATAGCAGACCATTGCTGCAGTCCGTGCTCTTATGGCATAGAGAAGGAAGACGAAGAGAGAGCAGGCAATAGCACTGCAGCAATCAGCCACCTCATAAGTCAGGAGTCATCTCTCAGGGTTGATTTGTTATGACAGACAATTTATATCACTTCATTTTGCGTGCTCAGTAAAACAATCATTTAAGTCATATCCTGAATAAAAATACACCTCACATAGGTAAAGACCATAACCAAAGGGCGTAACCTAGAGAACATATTAGTGAACATAGGAATGAAGATTGACTTCAAACCTGAAACTACAGGCAGCTCGGTGGATTTAGCCAAGATAATTTATTTAGCAGACACTTTTATGGTATATAGCTGACACTTTTATGAGCATATAGCTGAGCAGTTAGGAATTAAGGTTTGACTTAAGAGCCCTTGAGAGCATTTGGAAATCCTGCGATTCTAGCAAGCTTTTGGTCACTAATACTGACTCACATTACTGTGCTGTTTTTGCCACTGCCTCAAGCATAAAACTGCAGCTCTCTGGTAGACGTGGATTAGATCTCAGAACCTTCTGGTGGCTTCAAGTCGGAAATGTAATCCGGCTCTAAAGATTCAGGCAAGATAACACATACTTGTTTATTATTGGAAGTGCTTTTATCCAATGTAAGAGGCAGGTATCAATCTGGGGATTAAATATTAAGAGTCAACAGGGATTGTACAGGGGGTTCAAGCATATACCGTTGCCTCTCCCCATCTCCCACACCCCCTACCGCAAAGTAGTGGAACAGCGATTCTTTCGTTTTCATTATAAATTAAATAGATTTGGGTTTGGGGTCAAAATATTAATTTTCAGCTTTTATTTTCTGATATGTATACATCTTGATGTATTAACTTACAACACTGCACCTTTGATAGGTGGTCAGTTTCAGGCTGTGCAGTTGAGGGTCAAGGGCACATCAGTGGACACACAACCCTAGCTACCCTAGCAACAATGCCCCACGTGTTTAAGGGTCTAAGAGATGAAAGCTTGCTCTATAGTTCTGTCTTTTTTATTTTTCTCTCTCTCTCTCACACACACACACACACACACACACACACACTTGGGCTGGCTCACCCCCTGTAGTGGGACTCTCTGCTCTCAGCGTCTGTCTGGCAGATCACAGATGGGATACGCCTGCTAATACTGGGCTTGGGAGCTCCCAACCTCACACTGAGTGTGTGTGGTCAGTCTTCTGTTTCTTTGTGTGTGTGTGTGTGTGTGTGTGTGTGTGTGTGTGTGTGTGTGTGTGTGTGCATTACACTATGTTGGGCCATCCTGGCCCATAAACGCTGCCCCCCCCCCCCCCTTTAAATCTCAGTCACAGCAGGGTTCCTGGCTACTGTGCAATACCTCACTATAACACAACATGGAGATAAGCCAACACACACACACACACACACACACACACACACACACACACACATAGCCTAGAGCCTATACATTTTCACATTATAAGTAATAAAAAGGGGGGAATAAAGCATTCATATGCCTCAAAGACTTGCCGAAATCTTGAACCCATCAAATCGATCATAAATGTTCTATCCACTTTTCACAATGACTGCAGAACCAACAATAACATCAGGATGTATGTTGTAACGTAATAATTTGATAATTATTATTACTTAATATTTATCACCTCACATCTTTCAAGAATTCACAATACTGTAGATGTCCAAACGTATGTGGACACCTGACCATCACCATCACACCTGTAAGTTCTTGTTGAACACGCCCATTAATATGGAGCTGGTCTCCACAATGCTGCTCTACTCAACTGGGAAGGCTTTCCACTAGATTTTGAAAGGGTTGCTGTAGGGATTTGTGTCAGTTTAACCTGGTTTGCAGTCTTCATCTCAATTAATTCCAAAGGTGTTGGAGTCAATAGAGTTGAAATCAGGGCTTTGTGCAGGACACTCAAGTTCTTGTCACCTCATACACTTATATTGCCAAAGGTTTTGGGACACCCCTCCAAATCACTGAATTCAGGTTTTGTGTTTCAGGGGTTGGGCTTTGCCAATCAGGTTGAGGTCAGGACTCTGAAGTTCCTCCACACTAAACTCGCTCATCCATGTCTTTATGGATCTTGCTTTGTGCACTGGTGTGCAGTTATGTTGGAACAGGAAGGGGTCATCCCCAAACTGTTCCCACAAAATTGGGAGCATGAAATTGTCCAAAATGTCTTGGTATGCTGCAGCATTAAGAGTTCCTTTCACTGGAACTAAGGGGCCAAGCCCAACCCCTGAATTCAATGATTTGGAGGGGTGCCCCAAAAACCCTTTTGGCAATACAGTGTATTTTTATGGACCTTGCTTTGTGCACAGGAGCATTGTCATGAGACACACCCCTTAGCTCTAGTGAAAGGAAATTGTATGCTACAATTTACAAAGATATTCTAGACCAGGGGTATCCAATCTTATCCACAAAATGGCAGGTGGGTGCTGGCCCTTTGCGGATAAGATTAGACATCTCTGCTCTAGATGATTGTGTGCACTGTGGCAACAGTTTAGGGAAGAACCAACCACATATGGGTGTGACATACTTATTTATACAATAACGCAATAACTCACTGCCTATTACATTAATACGTTACCCCAGTATCATCAGTATTCAACCACCACAGTAAACTTTCTAGAGTTCATACAGAATGGTATGAGTGGCAGTACTGCAGGCCATGATCTGTCTGATTCAAGCTGCCAGGGAGGCTACAGTGACTCAAACAAACACTCTTTACAACCGTGATGAGCTGAAAAGCATTTCACAATGCAAAACCTTGATACAGAGTCGCATGAGCTACGAAATCAAAAGATTTCCCTTTTCTGACAAATAAGAACAAGAATCAAAGGCTACAATGGGCACAGACTCAATGTAACAGGGCAGAAAATGATGGTGCACAAGAAGGCACCCAGATAATTAGATGAATCTCATCAACCCTGGTGGTTATCCATGGTTCAGGGAACTGTAGCTTTGTGTGACTAGCATTCTAATCTAACCTAAGATCTCCTTTTTTTCACTTTAAAGTAGCACTGCGATTGCAGTCGTACTAGCATTTATGATGATCTTCACATTGCTATGCTTCCTCAAGCCCTGGAGCTATCATACACACAGGGCTACATGCTGGCACAGAGCAAACACACAGTGAAAAAATATAGATTTTTTTTCTTTCGTGTGTGTGGCGTGCAGTCTTTCCGTCACTTGGGGGGTTTAATGAAGTCACTTAGCTATGTGTTTTAACAGAGAGGTCAGTTTTAATAACAACTCTTTTATTTAATAACTTTTTTTCATTCATGAAGAATTAAATTAAATATACTTCCACATTATTGGAAAGAGTAAAATTGTAGTCATTGTCCTTCTGGTTAATATGGTGCAAAGCCATTTTAGATTTCTCAGCTCTCGACATGTCTGATGGATCTCACAATCGTGGCTCTTATGAGAGCATGGATACGGCAGCATTAATACAGTGTGTGAAATTAGATTACGCTGCCATAGATGTGCTCTGAAGCATATGCATGCACACACAAACAGGCTTTTTAAAAAGCTGCAGAGCCACAAGCACACATCAAGGACATTGGGTAAACGTCTGCGCTCGTGAGTGCGTGCGTTACACGACATTAAAGTGTCATTAATTCATTTAACTCTGTCCAAATCTGCGTCACACCAACCCTGAGAAAGCTGGGAACATTTCACTCGAGCGCCACAGCATTTCATCGAACATCCATCACGTCACGCTGATGACAGGAAAGGAGACAACATGGCTGCTGCCTTGCCTAAACCCTGTTTTGTTCAGTGGAGTGTAGCGCTTGGCTAAGATTCAGCTCTGCAAGTGTGAGGGCTCTGAGGAAAGGGCAAAGGCAGGGTGAGCCTCACTAACTCAGACACGCCGCACGCTCTCCTCGTGAACTGGTGCAGTGTGTCGCAACAAAGCAATAAAAATTTATTTCAACCCCCAGGGTGTATCAATGGCAAAGAAACAATACTGCACGTAGCACAAAAAGAGCAACTGTAATGTAGCTATATAGAACGTGTACGAATCAAAACAGAAATATTAGCAGAAAGGCGTACGTCTAGGCCCGACATTAAAAATAACACAACCTTCGAATTGATCTAAGACGTTCCCTCGATTATTGTATCTATAGTATGCTCAAAATATTCTTACTGAAAGTTTAGAGAGAGGTGTCCAGCTTCAAGGTATCCATACTGTGATCAGGTAAAATGGTGACAATAACAGCAACAACAATGACCGCTATCATTATTACTGTTGAGTAATTATTTATTTATTTAACACCTTTAACGATCAAGGTGTCCTCCATGTATTTCATTTCTGTACAGCTTATCCTAACAGGATGGCCAGGAATCTGGACCCTAAGGTGGGAGACACTCTGGATGGGGCGGCAACACATCACAATCACACACACACACTCCCACTCATACACTAAGGACAATTTAGAGATGCTGGTCAGTCTACAATGCGTTGTAGGATGGTGATAGCTCAAGTGGTTAAGGCTCTGATTGGAAGATCAGTGTTCAAGCCCCAGCACTGCCAAGCTGCCACCATTGAGCAAGGCCTGCTCCAGAGGTGCTGCATCATGGCTGACCCTGTGCTCTGACCCCAACACTCCAAGGATGGGATATGCGAAGAAAGAATTTCACTGTGCAGTAATGTATTTGTGACAAATAAATGCCACTTAACTTATTTAAACTGGGGGGGAATGATCCTGAGAACCTAGACAAATCCCCAGTGTTCTATAAAAAAATAAGAGAGATATGGGCAAAATGGCTGTCTGGGTTTATTGTGATATTCCTATGTCCCTAGTGACTTAAGAGAGGGGAAAAAAGTGAAAATACAGTAATCTAGATGTGATGTAATAAACATGTTTGCATCCTGAAAGTTTAAACCAGGCCAGAGACAGAGACAATATTGTGAAGAATTTATTTCAGACTGAAAAGGGAGTGTTGGGTCAAAGATGATTTTGAATTGCAGTGGAAGGAGTTACTATAATACCATCTCCGTCTTGTCACAGATCAGTCGGAGAAAGTTTAAAGTCATCCAGCATTTGCTTTGCAGTAGGCAGGAGGAGGGATTGAAGCAGAAGGTTTCATGTGGAGATAAAGCTGTGAATCATCGCTGTAGAAATGGAAGTTTAAATGATATTGGACAAATAATGGAGTTGAGGGAGATTGAGTAGATGCATTATTTGGCCAATGTACACTATTTGTAGAGACACTTGATCATCAATCCTATATGTACTTTTCGAACATCTTTTTCCAGATTTACCCCCTCCCTCCTCCTCTGGGAAGCATTGTTGTGGGGGGTTTTCCCCATCCAGCAGCAAGAGCACTAGTGAGGACAGGCAGTGAGGAGACCTGAGGCTCAAATTCATCAGAAAGGTGTTCAGTGGGTGTTGAGGTCCAATCCAAACTTGGCAAACTATGTCTTCACAGCACTGTAATGCTGGAACCTATATGAAGCCCTTAGCACCAGTGAAGGGAAACTGTAATTCTACAGCATACACAGAAATCCTAAACCACTGTGTGCTTTCAACTTTGTTGTTTGTGGAATTTTTGAGGAAAAAATGTGATAGCCAGACATCCAGAAACTTTTATCCATGTAAAGCATTATAAAAATAAAAAATTAAAAAAAAGTGGCCGTAATACTGAACATCGTAGGATACAGTAAGGAAACGCTGCAGAGTTGGATTCAAATTGAAGAATGAAAAAGAAATGCTGCCTGTCAGTGAGATTAATGCTAAGTGAGATTAATTAAGATGTCATGATTGTATAAATAAATATGTACACATTAGCTAGAAAAAAGACCACCAGAGGCTGTGAGTCTCTATGGTGTCCTAACCGAGCCTTTGTATCATCTGCCTCCGGTCCTGATACAGAGCATAAAAGGCTTGAGCTAAACTCATAAAGGGGGCATCGCAGTTCTCCATCTCCTTCTGCAGTACAAACACACAGATGAATACTGGGTTAGTGAGTGAAAACAGGTTTCAGCTCATTCTGTATGCAAAACGTGAAAGTGGTTATTGAATATTATTTAACAGCACTGAAATGTTAAGCTCAAGCTTAGCATCATGATGAATGAGAAGTCGTGGTGCGGCTCAGAGGTCACTCACAGCGGAGGTCTCATGGTACTGAAGACCTTGTTCCCGTGCCCACTCCTGTGCCACGGATGTCTCCACCTCTCTTCTTGATGCCAGGTCCGACTTATTCCCCACTAACACACCTTTAACACACAGACACTCTGTAACTGTCGGTTCAGGCACAGTCCCAGATGCTCTGTTTGATGCCAGTCTAGCCTGAGGCAACTTTATATTATTTTGCTTGCTTTTTTTTTTCTTGGTTATTTATTTGGATTTCTGACCCTGGAGCTATGAGGATGGCCCCAAATCAGAGAATTAATAATCTTTGAACAAAAAGAGTATGTCCAGGGTATGCAAAAATCTCACTAAATCATTCAGAAAACCACAAAAAACATACAGTATACATAATGACATTTAATGGAGAACAGGCTTTTTCTGTAGCAGATGATTAATAATGGCACCCCATACAACAGACGTTTTTAAATCCATATATAAAACATATTTATTTTATGAATAAAAGGTCTGTAGTATCTCTTTTGGCCTTGGTTTTGTTTCTTACTGCTTTGTGCTAATTTATTATATTTTTAGTCAAATCAATACACTTTTTTAAAATTTTATTTATCTTCTATAATAAATAATGCCTTATGCTTTGCTACACTAAAAGCAGTTAAATAACACATTTTTAACTACAGAACACTATCCAATACTGTAAATTTTTGTTCGTTAATAAACAACACATCTCTCTAAGGATTTTTGGGAAGAATAAAAAAATTTTTAAAAAGAACTGAACAGCCTTAATGTGTACATTCATATGACTCACTGCAGTATGGAATGGAAAGGGCATTAAAGAAATGTGTGTGTGTGTGTCTCAGGAGAGCTTTATCTCACCTGGTAACTGCAGTCCGTTGCAGTGAGCCCGGACTCTCTCAAGCCAGCGGCTGCAACTTTTGAATGAGTCCAGGCTGCTGATCTCGAACACCAAGCACACCACTGATGGCTGCCCCCACTAGGCAAGAAAACATATGTACACACGGCCTGTAAATATATACAGCAGCCGTCTCGCTGATGGACAAAAACACACACATTGAGCAAATACATGCAGGAGCTCAATTAGCCCAGTGGAGCAGTGAGAGTAAAGCTCTTAACTAATAGGGCTAGGGAATTTATTATAGCGTGGGAAACGACTCTGCTCCCGCCCAACCCCTGCTAGATTCCGATTTTTAGATGTTTCTTAAATTAGTGGTTCTTGTGCGAGAGTGTTTCCGTAGACCCAAAGCCCTGCACAATTTGCTGTTTCCCCTGCTCTAACACGGCGGCTAATTACCAGCCCTTTCCTGAGTTTAATCAGGTGTACTGGAGCAGAGAGAACATGAAACTGCTGCACAGGGCAGCAAGCAGTGTTTCAGATACATCACACCCACGCTGCGGTGGCCACCGTCTCGTTCTTATGTAAGTGCGTGACACAGAGCTACATTTCAGAGTGACATTAAGCATATGAATGAAGATCTTTCTCCATTTTATGCAGATTTGTTATGATGCAGCAAAGCAAATGATCCAAATGATTCGCTCTGGAGAAAGACCGGAAACAGAGCGAGAGATAGAGAGAGAGAGAGAGAGAGAGAGAGAGAGAGAGAGAGAGAGAGAGAGAGAGAGAGAGAGAGAGAATCATAACGCCAAAGCCAATTCAATTAATAGTGTTTGCAAAAAATAAATAAATAAATAAATAAAAATAGTGCATTGGTGATAATCTATCTGATGTTTTGTTTTTTTCCCCAAATTTTTTGAAGGGAAAAAAATAAATTACCATTTTCTCGCATGTCTCCACAAAAGTTTCACATCCTGCAGAGTCGAAGATATATAGCTCCTGAGAGAAAAAGTGACAGGAACAAATCGATTGAGTAAGCGAGCAAGCAAGTGAGTGAGTAAGTGACTGACTGTATGAATGAATGAATGAATGAATGAATGAAGGCATGAATGAATGAATAGGTGAATGAATAGGCGAATAAGTGAGCAAGCATGCAAGTTAATAACTTGAGAATAATTAAAAAAGTAGTAGCGAGTGAGTGAGTGAGTGAGTGAGTGTGATTGGATGGATGACTCAATGAATAAATGACTTGAATGACTGCTTCTATGGATCAATGAGTGTGTGAATGAATGAGTGAATGAATGAATGAGTGACTTAGTGACTGCTTCCATAGATAAATGAGTGAGTGAATAAGTGAATGAATGAGTGACTTAGTGACTGCTTCCATGGATAAATGAGTGTGAATGGATGAATGAGTGAATTTGTGAATGCTTCCATGGATGAATGAGTGAATGAATGAATTAATGTATAACTTAATTACTGCTTCCACGGCTGAATGAGTGAGTGAAAGAATGAATGAGTGACTTAGTGAATGCTTCCATGGATAAATGAGTAAGTGAATGACTGACTGAATGAATGAGTGACTTAGTGAAGGCTTCCATGGATAAATGAGTGAGTGAATGACTGACTGAATGAATGAGTGACTTAGTGAAGGCTTCCATGGATAAATGAGTGAGTGAATGACAGAGTGAATGAATGAATGAATGAGTGACTTAGTGAATGCTTCCATGGATGAATGAGTGATTTACTGACTGCTTCCATGGATGAATGAGTGAATGAATGAATGAATGAATGAATGAATGAATGAGTGAGTGAGTGAGTGAGTGAGTGACTTAGTGAAGGCTTCCATGGATAAATGAGTGAGTGAATGAATGAACGAGTGAGTGAGTGACTCCTTCCATAGATGAATGTGTGAGTGAATGAATCTCACCACACTGTCACTAGTTTCTGGAATGTTTACTGACTTCACCAGCAGCTCCACACCAGCAGTCTGTAGCACAAAAACACATTCATACTTACACAAGTATAACCTTCGACCCACATCATAGAGCAAAATATAGCTGCACGTGCCTATGAGTTGCCAGTTTATTAGGTACACCAACCTTGTATAAACCTGTATTCATGCTAGCCAATTTATTACACCTTGTTATAAGGTATATATTTAGTGATTAGAGATCTAGGCACTATTTAAGTTTAAGTTAGCCTTGGTCAGTTTTGGAACACATGATGCTTTTAAATGGGTGTTTGTAGTATGAAATGCAGGAACATCATTCATTCATTCATTCATTCATTCACTGTCTGCCGCTTATCCGAACTACACTCGGGTCACGGGGAGCCTGTGCCTATCTCAGGCGTCATAGGGCATCAAGGCAGGATACACCCTGAACGAAGTGCCAACCCATCGCAGGGCACACACACACTCTCATTCACTCACGCAATCACACACTATGGACGATTTAGAGATGCCAATCAACCTACCATGCATGTCTTTGGACTGGGGGAGGAAACCGGAGTACCCAAAGGAAACCCCCGAGGCACAGGGGGAACATGCAAACTCCACACACACATGGTGGAGGCGGGAATTGAACCCCCAACCCTGGAGGTTTGAGGCAAACGTGCTAACCACTAAGCCACCGTGCCCCCCGCAGAAACATCATATCATTTTTATTTATTTTTCTATCTATGACATATAGACATATAGATATACATTTATATGATGTTTCTGCATTGATTGAATGAGTTCCACAGGACTGGTCTTATTAACTTTCTGTTTTCTGTTCCGTATTGAACAAATCCAGGGGCAAGAGAGAAAGAGACAGACGATGATCCTGGAAAGATGCGCCGGCTGGCAGAGGTAACGACTGCACACACACACATCCCGGAATGCCAATGAGGGCTCACTGCTCGCAAACACGGCCCATCCCAGCTTCGCTAACAAGCCTGCCGACATTTTCCATGACTGCCATCGTTTATGGCATGCCCTTCAAATCCTGCCTACGCGCTGTCCGTCGATCAATCGATCGCTCTGCATGTGTCATATTTAATGGTCTTTAGTGTTGTCCGGTTCACCTATTTGACCAGTATAAGCGTTCTCTCCATCTCTCTCTCACCCCCTCTCTTTCTGTGGAACACAATTCTTTACCTTTATCATGCTGAGCACGTTGTCACTGTACCTACGCCTGCAAATCTCTCTCTAATACTACGACCTCACACACACGCACACAGCACCCAATTACTGCAGTGGTTGTATAAATTATTGACGTTCCTGTCACCTGTAGCCGTGCAGCATGCTGATGCAGGCAGTCGTGTGCGACAGCACCGCTGTGTCCCTCTCTTCTGTATTCAAATCACTTCATCTTCATTCGATAGAACTCAATTGACTTTCTGAGCCGTGCACTAAGTCATTAGATCCACTAAAATGGGTTAGTAGAGAGATGGAGCTACTCCAGTCTCCTAGATCTGTTGACTAATCCGGTTGAGTCGCAACCTGCAGAAATGGACTAAAAGACTTTCCTCAGAAATACTCCGGCGCCGTGTTTTCAACATCATCTATATGTAACATGCCTGCACGCTCTGTTCCATATGTAAAAGAGCTTCAGTATGTTTCCTTACCCTGGGAAAAAAAAAAAAAACAGGAAACTGTTTATGCAAAACTTCATGTTGGGCCAACCCCATCGTTCTACCTACATAATACAAATTCAAAACTACAACCATGATAGAGCAATAAAAAAAATATTTAGGCCAACACATGCATGCTTTCATAATCACAGAGGTACTGTCCATTTGACCTACAGTGCTTATGGTACTCATAAAGAATACTGAGAGCAGTAAGTGATTTTGAGTTGTACCACTTCAGTTCCTTAACTGGGAGTGAAACCTTTTTTAAAAAAAATAAATAAATAAAAATAAAAAAGCTGAGGAATTAATATTGGAACATTTCTATTAACCTTAACCTTTTTAGTTTAGTTGCTAAGGTAAATTACACATCTTTCTCAAAATGTCCACAATACACCGAATGATATTTTAGGCTAAAAAGCCAGTGAAATAACCAACTACGCAGGAGAAAGATTAAAAAGCTCTAATGAGGCTTTGAATCCGTATCTTACAAATTAACACATTCCCAGAGGAATGCAAGTTAATTTCTTAGGGAACTATTTAAATATAGCAAAATGATCATCACAGACTCCCAATTCAGCACAACCCATACTTGGACTCATTTTGCGCCTATAACTCTCAGCGTGTAAATATTAGAATACCTTTTGGGATGATGATTGTGATTTCATGCTTTAATATCTGTGTACGGGAGTGGGTGGATTATATTCTGCAGATCTGGCAACCCTGATGGTGGGGTCTCTGTGCTGATTTCCTTTCCACAAATAGTCTTTCAGGAACAGGATGGCGTTCATAGAGATTTCTGTGATATCTAGAGACTAGATAAGGTTTATTATATCTGGGCCAAACCTGTTATTAATGAAGTGCTTGTTACAGCTGGTTTCAATTGTTGTTATCAAAATAAATCATTTACATTTCCAGCATTTGGCAGACACCCTTATCCAGAGTGACTTACGTTTGATCACATTTTTATACAACTGAGCAATTGAGGGTTAAGGGCCTTGCTCAAGGCAAGGCAGTGTCAGCTTGGTGGACCTGGGATTCGAACTCACAACCTTCTGAGCAGTAATCACTAAGCTACCACATCCCCCAGAGGTCAATGCTGCCTTGGAAACAGGTTCTCACCATGCTGTAGTTCTTCTGAAAGTGGGAACCATCACTGCAGAACATCTGAGACAAGGCACTCTTTCCTACCGCTGCATCTCCTACACACACACACACACACACACACAAATGATGAACTGATCTAATAAGATGATAACATGTCTTCCTTTAATTAATTACGAGACCTGTAATCATTGCCAAATTGCAGTGGAATAAGAGGGAAAAGTCTGGGAAGCGCTGTCATAGGAAATTAATCAACTTTAAAAGTAAGTACATTTCCGCATGGGAAATTGTTGAGGGGGAAAAAAGCACAATTTATAACAAGGGTTATAAAGTAAGCGATAAAAAATAAACTTGTCTTATGGATGTTCTACTGCATCAGTTACAAGTCTAAAAAAACCATGTGTCTACTATTAAATGGCTGACAAAATGCTGTGGATTAGTATGAACTAAACACATCAGGACGTAACGTTATAGGAAAATAATGAACTTTTTAGTGCAAGTCCAAGAGTAATAAACCATCAAGCTGTACAACAAAGAGGCACTGGAAAATAAAAGTCTCATACGTTTTTAAAAAATTACACAGCCTAAATGTCAAATGCCTCCCTATTGAACATATAGTGCACTACAAAGGGTGGAGAAAGCTGTTTATTTCTAGCCCCCTAGATTTATTGCGAGAAGTCGTTCAGGACTCAGCCACAATAAACGCGCACTAACTAGCTAGCTAGTCTATGTACGATGAAACCGTTCTTACCGACAAGAATACACCTTGCTCGTAATTTCACCATGGCGCGAATGAAATTTAGAGTAATTTGTAATAAACTATAAATTTATGTGTATATATATTGCTTTTAAAAACAGGATTATTATTAAAACTGAATTCTAAGTGAGTTTGACCCGAGTTGTTTTCTCTTTCCTCTTCCCGGAGACGTAAAGCTGCACACAAGTGCGTTGCTAAGCAACTGAAATGTGCCGTTTTCCATTGGTGCAATCGACAGCACGAGGGCAATTTCTACAATACGATTGGCTGTTAGGGGAGGTGACGCAACACATGGGCGTGGCTTGTGTTTCAGTACCGACCTTCACCACTAGTGGTCGTAAATGTTTTTTAATTGCCGAAAGTATTATAATTGAGAGCCATTTTAGTTTAATTTTTATTTTGATTAGTTTTGCACAATATACAAAACGTTTTGTTTGCTCAGTGCCCTTTTTAAATGAATATTTAGTGTCGTTCAAAGGACTTTAAGATACTGAACAATCTAGTGTCAACATGTTTTGGTGTAAAGTAACTAACCACTAATGAACACCTTTTATTTAAAACGTTTTTGACATGTATATTGTACCTTTCCTATATTTAAAAAAAACTAAATCAAATTGATTTACAATGTGAATTAAAAATAGAGATTATTACAAATATATATATATATATATATATATATATATATATATATATATATATATATATATATATATATATATATATATATATATAGTAAAATAGTCAAATAGCAATACTTTTTAGTAACTAAAACATATATATGAATAAATAAAAAAGCTTTACTTCATGCAAAATGTGTAATTAAAAATAAATGATGTTTTTTATATCAATATTATCAATTCAGCGTAATTTTATTTGCTCAGCAACTGAAATCAACGTGTATTATTTAAAGTATAACATTTTAAATGATAAATAAAAAAAACATTATTTTGCCGTGTGAAGTATCTGGAGTGATGAGAAATTAAGCCCTTAACAGTAAATAAAAATGTCTAGGAAAACATATCAAGCGCGCCAGGCACGCCGTAAGAATTGCGCGTCCACGATAATTGCCGCGCGCTGGGAGGCGCGCCTGCGCGTTCACGCGAGTGCAATCATCCTGTTCTCTTTTTTTTTTTTCTTTTTTTTTGAGTCCATCTCTGTCTCGGGGAAGATGGAGGGCACGGCGTACGGAGCGGGCAAGGCCGGAGGAGCCTTCGACCTCCTCACGTTCGTCCAGCAGCCTCACACCGTCCTCCGCATGGTTTCCTGGGTGAGTAAGAGAGCTTTATTAACAATTTAGCCCCGGTTACTGTGTGCGTGTTTTTTTTTCGTTAATCAAAATAATGCAGATGGCCAGCGCGTTAAGGAAGTCGTGCGCTCGGCACTCGCAGTGTTTACGCATCGCATACCCTCAATAACCTGGTGTTTGATGGCATTAAAGCTTTAAAGCATTAAAGCAGTGTATTCAGGGGGACTATCAAGGTGACTTGTTATATAGGGTGGTTGTGATTATAGGCTGCTTTTATTTAAGGATGGATGATGCTTTTGATCAGGGCGCGTACAGAATGACAGCCGCTCGCCATCAACATGCACATCATGGTCATGATGAGAGGACGCTGTCATATCGAGTGCGTTTAATTCAGGATGAACACACACTTTATAAACCTATATGGCACTCTACAGCACTCTAATTGTGTCCAAAGGGAGGGAAATCAACAGCTGAGACAAAAGAGGATGCTCCTGCCGTCGTGTTGTTTTTTTTCCTTTTAGACTATAGACACTACTGAAGTTTGGAAATGAATGTGTTGTTTTCTTTCTTCATAAATGATCCTCATGCACATTAACCATTTCTCTGTTTTTTACTACATGCTTACTGCTGGCTGGATTTCAGCAGACATATTAAGTGTTTAATCACTACAGTAACACTGCTGTGTCTGATATACTCATAGCAGCACCACTCATCTGATTAGATCCCACGTGAGAGCTGAAATCTATTATCTGTCAAAAATGATACTATCAGTGCCACAATAAAAGTGATGTGGGGGGAAAATGTTATACGTCCTTAAGAACCGCTCTGTTTTGGTATGGCACAAAAGAAGTTTGTACCGTTTCGTTTGAAGATTGCAATTTTGAAGCCAGAAGATACCATAGCCATCTGTGGTCCAAGAGAGTCCAAGAAAACAAACCTACCCATGCTCTTAGAGAGGGATTGGTAACATACTTTCTCCGCTCACAGGTATCTGTGAGCTCATGAAGGCAGAAGAGAGCAGCTACAGGGTGTTCCACTGCCCTGTGATGCAGCATGAGCAGCAGTTTGAAAAGATGCAGTTGGCTGCCTTCACATGTCTCAGAGGAAGCATATAATAGCCTTCACCTCTTCTGTACAGATATACAGCAAATCATGATTTCATTTTTTCTGCAAGTTTTAAATGAAGCCTCTAACGCAACTGGGTTCATGCTGTGTTCCTGCAGAATACCAAATATGACAAACATAAAACTAGTAACCAGTGATAATATCTATTTATGAGAATATTTATCTATTATTTATTCTATTTTTATTCAATAAGTATGCATCCTTACGTTCCAGCCACACTGAACATTTGGTGTAATTTATATTTTGGATGTCACAACTTGCAAGCTGAGACAGATGCAAGCAATCTGTTGATAATGTGAATAAACTGTTCCAAATCAAAAGACAGGAAATAGGTCAGGCGATCGGCTAGCAGTACAATGTAGCTGAGATAAAAAAAATAATAAAACAGTGTCAAAAAAACCCCCCAAACTATCCAGGACCTCATTACACAGACTAAAGGCTCAGCACATTCAGGTAAGGCACCCTGAGTGTTACTTTCTGTGAATGAATGAGTGTGTAATTGGCAACAGGTGTGTGTGATAAGAACTCTGGAGACCGTGAACGTGCAGGAGGTGAGTGTTTGTAGTCTGTGGTGTGTTGTGGGAGTTGGAGTTTACAGATGGGAGTTGATGTGATATTGGACTACTTCTAACTCCAAAAGAATTTTCTCGTAAAATGAGTGGGGAGAAAAAAAATCATCAGTCCAAATGGAGATCTAATCTAGATAATCTGTGGAGTCACCTGACATGACTTTGATTGAAATAAATCTACAGTCTGGGATAGAAGGAAATCAGCCCCAGTCTCACTTCATTTCACTATTCTGTCAATTTATTTTCAGTTTTTGGCGGTGCTGTTGCACTCAGTTCCACAAAAATCCAAAATAATTTATTTGTCCATTGCACATAGCAAACAGACAGAATACAGCCAAGAACTATAGAGCTACTAAGTGTCCTATATGCATGGTGTACCTAATAATCTGTCCAATGAGTCAAGATACAAATAACTGTAACAAAATCTGTACTATATTACACTAATAATATACTATTATCAATATTATTATATTTAAATCTAAAGGCTTATTCTGTGTCTGTGCCATAAAATCAAGTCTATAGCTATGTTCCAAATGACGTACTATACACTATATACAAAAAGTCTGCTGATTGTTTTTTGCATCCTTAGTTTTTTACTGGAGCTATGAAGCTGTATTAGCTAGTAAGCCTCTATAAAAACAGTTTTACGCTGACTCTCCATGTAATTTTACAAGAAACGTGACTATAATAACGTGCGTCATTATTTTATTTTATTTTTTAATAATGCACAGTTTGTTGTCTTGTCTAGCAATTCTTCCCTTGCAATAGTTTTGGGATCAAGCTTTTTGATAACTAAACAATCAAATGACTGAAACCTAGTGACGGAATAGTGTTTATAGCTGCTAGAGCATAAGTGATTACAGGAATCACAAGATTAAATGGAACTGACACTTCCTCCGGCTCTGCCGGAGGGATCCCGAGGTGTTCCCAGGTCAGCAGAGAGACATAGTCTCTCCAGCGTGTCCTAGGTCTTCCCCGGGGTCTCTTCCCGGTGGGGCATGCCCGGAACACCTCCCCAGGGAGACGTCTCGGAGGCATCCGTAACAGATGCCCGAGCCACCTCAACTGTTCCCTTTCGATGTGCAGGAGCAGCGGCTCTACTCTGAGCTCCTCCCGGGTGACAGAGCTCCTTAACCTATCTCTAAGGGAGCGCCCCGCCACCCTACGGAGGAAGCTTATTTCGGGCCGCTTGTATCCGGGATCTTATCCTTTCGGTCATGACCCAGAGCTCATGACCATAGGTGAGAGTAGGAACGTACATTGACTGGTAAATCGAGAGCTTCGCCTTCCAGCTCAGCTCTATCTTCACCACAACAGACCGGTACATAGACCGCATTATTGCTGCTGCTGCACCGATCCATCTGTCGATCTCACGATCCATCCTTCCCTCACTCATAAACAAGACCCTGAGATACTTAAACTCCTCCACTTGAGGAAGGAACTCCCCTTCAACCTGGAGGGTGCAAGCCACCTTTTTCCGGTCGAGAACCATGGCCTCAGATTTGGAAGTGCTGACCCTCATCCCAGCCGCTTCACACTCAGCTGCAAAATGCCCCAGTGCATGCTGTAAGTCCAACAGGACAACATCATTTGCAAAAAGCAGTGATGAAATCCTGTGGTCCCCAAACTGGACTCCCTCCAGCCCCTGGCTGCACCTAAAACAATGAACAGAACCAGTGACAAAGGACAGCCCTGTCGCAGTCCAACATGCACTGGGAACAGATCTGACATACAACCCAAAAGCCAGATTCTTTGTCCAGGGTTTGGGTCGTCAGGGCCCCCGCCCATGACTGCTACCCAAAACACACTGCACTGGACCCTTATGCTCCTTCCTGCGGGTGGTGGGCCTATGGGAAGGTGAGCCTATGTCTGTCCTTCGGGCTGTGCCCGGCCGAGTCCCGCAGGCAAAGACTCGGCCACCAGGCACTCGCCTGCGTGCCCCAACCCCAGGTACGTTCCGGTCCTTCCAGGATTTAACAGAGTATTTTTGTTATTGTTGCAGAAACAAAAATGCTGGATTCTGCTTTGCTGCAGTTTTTTTTTTTTCAGAATTTACGACTTGCAAAGTTTCCAGGAAACTACTTAAATTGGCAAAAATGGAAAAAACTTCTTTTAAATTCCTACCAGTGAAAACACGTATACAAATAAACAAACAAGTCTGATCCATGGAGGCCCCACCTCGCAACTTACAGGATCTGCTGCTAACATCTTGGTGCCAGATACCACAGTACACCTTTAGGGATCAATGCCTCGAGTCCATGCCTCGACGGGTCAGGGCTGTCTAGGCAGCAAAAGGGGGACCAACACAATATTATGCAGGTGGTCGTAAAGTTATGCCTGATCAGTGTATATACCTAACATAATACATAATACAGTCATCCTACATTCTTTTATTGAACTCTGGGATTCATGGAATCTCGTCCGAAGCATCTGTGATGGGACAGGATGAATACGAGACACAGCAAAACAAACGATTGATTGATTCGGGGGCTCGTTTGCATTTCCTCCAAAGACCTGGATGATGTGGCTGTGTATGTTTTTTTTTTTATTTCTCTGTGTTATTTGTATTTAGTAACAACTAATAATTGTGCCACTGTACCATGTGTTAGAGCAGGGAATAGTTTGTTGACACAAGCTCTTATATGGTTATCACAATCCTTCTGAAGCAACACCAGCAAGCTGCCTTAATTAGTACTTTGTTAAATTCATATAGTGATTATCATACCTACAACTAATATTCTGAAAGAAGATCTAATTATTTTCAGAATTAGCGCCTTGCTGTTATTTATAGCTTCTGTGGTGAATTTGCTGCCAGACGCAAATCAAAGAACTGTTTTGTTTCTCTTTAGTGATTTCAGTATTGTGTATTTTTTTCTGCTCTTTTCTTCTGGTCAAGTTTCTGTGAGACTCAAGTTGGGGCCACAATTCATCCATTCAGTGGACAAGACGGGGTACAACCTGGACAGGGTGCCAACCCATCACAGGGCACAATCACACACACCCATTCACACATTCCAGACAATTTTGAGATGCCAGTCAGCCTACAACGTATGTCTTTGTATTGGGAGAGAAAACTAGAGGAAACCTATGAAGAACAGGGAAAACATGCACACACAGGACAGATGCAGATTCGACACCCAACCCACTCATCCTGGTGGTGCAAGGATTCATCTCCGTTTCCATTAAAATCTCCATTGAAATTATCTGTCTGCTCAGCTCTAGCTCATGGCCAGCTCCAGTTGTTCCAATCTCTCTGGACAACTCTCAGATCTCACCATCTGTCAGTGCACTCAGCCTTGGGCAACCAACTGTCCTTCTCGCCTTTTCACACCGCACTCTGAACCACGTTCCCTATCGCCTCGAGCACTGCTCGGCTGGACCAACCATCTCACAGGGTCTGATGCAAGGAAGATATGCATCAAAGCTCTTCTCTTTTCTTGGCACCTAGGTGGTGGAACAAATTTCCTCAAGGCTGTCCAAACAGCTGAGTCATTGGCTGTCTTCAAACGAAGACAAAACACCTACCTTTTCACCAAGCACTTGAATTAGCACTTTTTTTTTTTTTTTTTCTCACTCGTACTGTATTAGTATTGGTCTATAGACTAAAAAAAAAAAGAACTCGGATCTTCTTGTGCTATAGGTAAACGACAGGGCGCACAAGGTAACATTAAATCATTCGACTAAACTGGACGTAGGCAGGTTCTGTGGATTAGTGACAGAACTAGAAGTAAAAAATCAAACACAAGCCTCGCATTATGATATTTTCACTGCTTTCTGTGAGCCTCGCCAGTCACGACGTACTTACAAACAAAAGTAATGTAGTCATTCCTACACTCTTTTCCAGCATTTGTTTAGAGACACGGCTGTCAATCGTGTAATGTCACACGCCCACCAAACTCTTTATCAGGCAGAAACAGCACTTATTGAAGCTTCTTCTGGTTATTAAATTGCGTATACTTTTGGGAAATACGTAGTAAAAGACGTATTAGTATCACAAAGACGCTTTTAACACTTGGTACTATGTTCGCAGAGGTTTTAAGATGGCGTTCTAATTAAGATCAGCGTGTGTTATTTTACGGAGTCGGCTTACATATTGCGTAGCAAAAACCAGGACACAATTCAGTCGGACATGGCCTCTAATCGACAGACAGACAGACAAACACACACACACACAAACAGTCTGCTTCTCAGCCCCATCATTACATGGCCTGTGTGTTGCCATGGCAACATGGTGACACAGCCACAGGCTCAATGCTGCTGACGTACACGCTATCCCATAATTCTCCTGTGCCGCAATGGGATCATCACCCGGAGACAGACTTATCATGCAGGGGTGGTATGGACCGGAAAATCAGAAATGGTTGACAGGGGAAATGACGGGGGGTGGAGAGAGAGAGAGAGAGAGAGAGAGAGAGAGAGACTGAGAGACTGTTTCTTTACAGCTAGGACACACTTCCACACGTTTTCTACGCATGATATGATAAATCCAGTGTACTAGTTGTAGAGGTACTAAAAATAATAGTAAAGTATACACAATACATATCACATAGAAGTCCTTCGTTACAAGTCCAAGGCAAGGGACAAATTAAAGGAAAAAAAACATCATTAAATGATCAGAAAGCTTTAGTGCACCATGGCATTGATTTATACTATTTTTCAACTACACAGATAGACAGGTATAACGGCTGCCCCACAAATCCTGCAGAGGTTTGTAGCATCATTTGTGCCCATCTTTAGATATTAAGCTGATACTATACCAACATAAATAGTGGAGGTCAGATAGCATTGTGACACACGGTGTCCGTGACTGCATCAGGTTTCGAATATATTCGTATATTATTCTTCACTGAGTATTAACACTAACCTGCTAAGGATACTGGTTGAATTTTAAAAGACTCTTATGCAATGCATAAGGAGTTTTGATTTTGTACATTTTTGAATACATGATTGAGATGCAGCCCATGACAACAATCATTATGACAGCAGAAAGGTTTAAGAGAGCAAGTTTGTCAGTGTGTTAAACATCAGTGTGCATGAAATTGCTAAAAACAAACATTTGATGTTATGGCTGTGATGTGCCATCTAGTGGATGTCATGTATAATAATTATAATAATTCCCCAAATGTTCATAAAGTATGCATGTGATTGCGTGAACAATGTCACTTTAGTAGGTTTAAGTAGGTTTAACACACTGCACCAAAATCGCATCTCTGCTAATCTCATTTTTTTCCCCTCATTAATCCATTCAGTGAGCTGAAGATGGGGGGGCGGGGTCATCCTCGAAGAAACCACGCCCACCAGGAGAGAAGTGTTGCGCAATCAGCTTGATGAAATTTGTTTCATATAGCAGTGGCACTTTAATCCAAGAGGATAAGTGAAGCCAAAATATTTGGTCATGATTATATTAAAGAGGAAAAAAAAATCTGCCTAATTTTGGCTAGTCACAATTTAGCTAGCTGAATCAACAACAATCCACTGGTCAAAAGTTCAGGAGGTCACATTAAAGCGTCCGGCTCACCTTCAGGTTTCAGATGTTGCGCTCTATTTATTCTCGTACTCGTCCCACAGCATGGGTCAGATTGTCACAATGGCTGAATGAAGCAGATTGTCTAAATGGATCAGATTGACTTTGCTCATCTTACAGCGCCAGTAATGTTATACAGTGTTTGACCATACAGTGTGGAAACATTAGATTTCAGAGATGCACACACAGACGTATGAGAGAGAGAGAGAGAGAGAGAGAGAGTGTGTGTGTGTGTGTGTGTGGAGGACAGAGTGTACTAACATGACAGTTAATAGAGGAGAACGGACAGAGAGAGGAGGGGGCGGGGGCAAAGAGAACACAACATTCAGAGCAAAGAAAGTGGATACAGCAAACGTCACTGTGATCTGAAATTCGGAAACGAGAATCAGTCTGTTCCTTCACAATGACAGTACGTTAGATTTTTTGTCAATACTCAATTTCAGCAGAGATCGGTTATATGGAAAGTGGAAAGTACACTGCTGCAACTTCTTATGCAGCTAGGAAAACATTTTAAACCTACGGCTAAGCAGTGTTAGTTTTAGTAATTTAGGTTGTGAGGAGAATTTTACAGAGATTCAAGATTTTAACTGTCATATGTAAGGTTATATACAGTGTAGAATTTGCAGCGAAATGAAAACCCAGCTTTCTCCTGCTTAGACTGTGCCATAACTAGTTAAACTAAAAAGAGAAGAAAAGATGAGTAAGAAATGAATTAGAAATTCAGAGAAATATAAAAAACTAGGAAATAGAATATTTCTTTTATATTTATTTATTTTTATTATTTATTATTTTTATTTTTTTTCAGTCTGTAAGACTAGTCCAGCCTTTTGTGTCTACAGATGTAAGAGGTCAGTACTGTAGTTATATAATGCAGCACCATGCTTACTGTGCACCATTTGTGCACAGTAAGCATGACAAAGAAATTCTTTACTTATGAATGCTACAGCTCATGGGGCTTATGCTTAGAAAACACACACACAAGGGAGGGGAGGGAGGGAAGGATGGAAGGGAGGAGAAAATGAAAGTGAGGAAGGAAGGAAGTGAAACTACTCCAGAGCACTTGCCACTGCCATATTGCAATATTATCATTCATTTACTGTCTACCGCTTATCTGATCGATTCTCGGGTCACGGGGAGCCTGTGCCTATCTCAGGCATCATTGGGCATCAAGGAAGGATACACCCTGGACGGAGTGCCAACCCATCGCAGGGCACACACTCTCATTCACACACTACAAACAATTTAGAGATGCCAGTCAACCTACAATGCATGTCTTTGGACCGGGGGAGGAGACTGGAGTACCCGGAGGAAACCCCCGGGGCACAGGGAGAACTCCACACACACATGGCGGAGGTGGGAATCAAACCCCCAACCCTGGAGTGTGAGGCAAATGTGCTAGCCACCACACTATCGTGCCCCCCCCCCCCCAGATTGCAATATTATTCAAATATAATTAATACCAATCCCTGCAATTTGAAACAACTTTTTCACATAATAAATCATCTGCTCAGACCCCAAAATCACACTTGTAGCAATTTCACAGAGGAGCAGTGCAATAGTTTCTTGACATATTTCACCGCTAAGGTTGATACTATCCACTCCTTACTGCCTATCTCCAGCCATCCAATCCTAGATTTGCCTAAATCAAAGCCAGATGGCTGTCTCTCACAGTTCTCTGTCACCACAGTGAGAGATGTAGTAGGTATCATACAGAGGATGAGACCCTCAAAATGCACCTTGGACCCTCTTACCCCTGGTAAATGTCTAAGACATGAGTCCCCTCATTACCAACATTGTTAATTACTCTCTCCAAAGTGACGAAGTTCCAACAAAATTAAAAATTGCAATAATCAGACCACATCTAAAAAACCCTCCCTGGATCCTGAAGTTATGGCAAACTATTGTCCAATCTCCAACCTTCCTTTCCTCTCAAAGGTCCTGGAAAAGGTTGTCTCAGCCCAGCTTCAGGACCATCTCAGAAAAAAAAACCTGTTTGAAAAATTTCAATCTGGCTTCCGGTCCTCCCACAGCACAGAGACTGCCCTGGTCAGGGTCACCAATGACCTTTTGATGGCCGCTGACCAGGGCTTCCCATCACTTCTCATCATGTTGGATGTCACAGCCGCATTCGATACAGTCGACCACAAAATTCTTCTTCATCGTCTACAGTTGGATTTTCTGGCACTGCTCTGGAGTGGTTTGGGTCCTATCTCACAAATAAAGTTTAGTATGTGGCCCTTGGGGATGCTAAATCACGGCCCCACTCGGTCAGCTGTGGTGTGCCACAGGGCTCGGTTCTTGGGCCGACCCTTTCCAACATCTACATGCTCCCATTGGGCCACGTCATTGGCAGGCATGGAGTCTCGTTCCATTGCTATGCCGACGATACTCCGCTCTATGTGAGATTGAACCTGACCTCGCCGATATTTCCATCAACTCTCACTTGTTGCCTGGAGGAGATTAAGGCGTGGATGTCAGATAACTTTCTTCAACTGAACAGCGCTAAAACTGAAGCCCTTCTAATTGGCACCCCCCACCAGCTCCATTCCTTCCCCATTACCTGTATTTCCTTTTCTGGCCACACCATTACTCTCTCAAATTCTGTTAATAACCTGGGGGTCAACTTTGACCCTCAATTGTCATTTGAATCACATGTCCACCATCTCTGTAAAACTGCATTTTTTCATCTCAGAAACATAGCCAAACTCCGCCCCTCCCTTTCTCTCCGTGATGCTGAAAGGCTGGTCCACGCCTTTGTCTCCTCCAGGCTTGATTATTGTAATGCACTCCTCATTGGGATCTCTGGCAGGAGTCTTCAAAAACTCCGACACATTCAAAACAGTGCTACCAGGATCCTTATGAGGGTGCGGAAATATGAGCACATCACCCCAATGCTCCGGACACTCCACTGGCTCCCCATCCACCTCCGTATTGAATATAAACTCCGTCTACTCACCCACCAGTGCATCCATGGAAACATCCTATTCTATCTTAAAGAACTCCTCACTCCACAATCTACAAGACACCTTTGCTCCACAAATACCCACCGTCTCTGCCCCCCCAGGACAAAACTCTGCACGATGGGGGACCGAGCCTTTTCATCAGCCGCTCCACGGCTCTGGAATGCACTGCCTGAGAACTTGCGGGCACCACAGACTGTGGACTGTTTTAAAAAACAGTTAAAGACCTTTCTGTTCAGGAAAGCTTATTAATGGGAGTACGTTATTCTTTTCATTTTGTTTAAGTTACTTGTGTAGCACTTTGAGATTTACCTTAAATGTAAAGTGCTTTAGAAATAAAATGAATTATTATTATTATTATTATTATTATTATTATTATAAGGAAGGAAGGAAGGAAGGAAGGGAAAATGTTCAATATCATTATTTAAGAATGGTTATATAAGAGAATAAAAGAGAAAGAAAATGTTACTCACCATGATTTAAGAATGTATGAATGAAAGAAAGAAAGAAAGAAAGAAAGAAAGAAAGAAAGAAAGAAAGCTTCTGTCAAAACAGAAAACAGTCCTACTGAAGATAAAGAGTGATCGCAGTCTGTTACTGTAAGGCAGCATTGTGTTAGATATCTATATCCATGAAATAATGGATATTTAATTCAGCACCAGTCTTGGTTTAGCGTTGGGATTCCCATTTCGTCAATATGGAAGAAGAAATAAAAGAGTATTAGCATCATCATGAGATTAGAGTTTATCCTTGAATTGGTCTTTATTCATCCTGTTCATTTAATTCATCCATCCGTCTTCAATGCTGCGTTCGGCTTAACCCGGGAGCGCTGATCATATTTGGCACTCCAGAATGTGAAGAAACAAAAAGAACATCTCCACAAGAGTGTGTGTTTTGTTAGGGACATGCTTGCGAGTGAAAATGACCGATAAAGGGTTTATAATATATAAGTTCTAACTGATGTGTATTAACTGTATGGTCAGTGTTAGAGTTTATATGTCTATGCTGATTGATCTGAAGTGCTAGAAAAGCAGTGAAGTGGTGTTTCATTTATTATTTTTTTAACTTAAGAACTGAGGGCACAAAGCCTTTAATTATCGCCACACATACATTACAGCAATGGAATTCTTTTCTTCACATATCCCAGCTGAGGAAGTCGGGGTCACAGCGCAGTGGCAGCTATGATACTTCACCCCTGGTGCAGGGAGGGTTAAGGGCCTTGTTCAGTGGACCAAAATTGGAACTTGGTGGTGCTGGGGCTTGAACGTCGATCCTCCAATCAACAACCCAGAGACTTAACCACTTGTTCCACCACTGCCCTTGTTTTATTTACCATTGTTATGGCATCATTGTCCCAACTTGGAATTCCTGATGTTCTTGAGCAGGAATTCCAGGGGAATTGTGGGGATTTTTGTAGTCAGAGGGCTTGTACCAAGTAACAAGTAGTAGTAGAAGGCAGCATAATAGTTGAAAGAGGGATCATGTGTTTGTGTGTATGTGTTAGGGGCAGAGTAGAAGATAATCAGAGAGAGAGAGAGAGAGAGAGAGAGAGAGAGAGAGATGAATACTGAGACAGAAAGGGATCATACTTTCCATCACTCCACAGTTAGGTGTCCTTTAATGTCGGAGCTGCAGTCAACAGCTGTGCAAACCACGGCACCCACCAGAGACACCCACCACTTTCTCTCTGATCACTACACACACACACACACACACACATCACTGGCACTGTTGGCAAATAAATGCCTAGGGCACAATACACACACCCACACACATACACTAAAACAGTAATCTTTCCCTCAGGCAAAACAAAACGCTTCCCCGTAGGCAGTGGGCTCAGTGATTAATTTCTGAAACTTTTCCAGCTTCATCACTCGGGTGTGTGTCTGTGTGTGTCCGATGGGGGATATGAACATCGAAAAGCGAGGTTTAAGGTTAAAATTGTTCCAAATCATTTATGTTCATATCCCATATTAACACTGGAGGATTCCTCACCATCCAGATCAATCAACGATAAAACAAGCCTCTAGTGTTACAAGCCTTGTCGACCTCGTCTATTTAGTTTAAAGTGAAAAAAGAGGAAGCGAGGCTTGCGGTCACGCTTTCTGCTCCATCAGTAACTCTTCTATGTATCCGTTTCTCACCCCGAACCCCATCTGTTCTTCTAAAATAAGCACCACCTGCTTCATAGAATGAAGAAATTCTCCCTGAAACTCTCTGATCGTTTCACCTTCAGGGTGCACTCATTTTATACTAGAGTTATATAAATAGTACCCTCCTTGAGATAAGAGCTAAAGCTTTTCCGAATGCTTTAAAGAAAAAATTTAATCCAAGCTAGCAAGAAACCATATGTATATCTGATCATTCGACTTGTACATGTTGTAGCTAAATCGTGAATAAATTAGTATGTGATTTAATCTTAGTGCTTATGGATCGCTCTTTCTCTCTCTCTCTCTCTCTCTCCCTCTCTCTCTCTCTCTCTCAGCTTTTCTCGTTAGTAATCTTCGGCTGCATTGCTAACGAGGGCTACGTGAACAGGCCGGACGAGGTGGTGGAGTACTGCGTCTTCAACCGGAACCAGAACGCCTGTAACTATGCAGTAGGAATGGGCACGTTGGCCTTCATCTGCTGCATGGCCTTCTTGGCACTAGATGTGTACTTCCCACAGATCAGCAGTGTGAAGGACCGCAAGAAGGCCGTGCTCGCCGACGTCGGGTTGTCAGGTGAGAGCAGCTCCTGGAAGTTCATCTCCACGTCAAGCTGAAGCTACAGCACTATGACGTGATCTGAAAGCAAAGGACATCAGAATTACTGTTGGTTATATTGTTAAAATGAAAAAAAAAAAAAGAATACTGCAATACTTGCTAAGTCACTTAACTATAAGGTATAGTTTTGGTGTCTGTTTTACTCACCAAAAAAGAAACAGACGCTGATGGATAGCATTCATTACTGCACGTTTGTGGGATTTGTCCTGAATTTCTGCCGCTGTTACTGGGGGATTAAGCTGCGCTGAAAGCAGAGGCGTGAAATATTGTGGCGGCATGCAGTAAACAGTAAAGGACAATGGTCCTTTACGAGCCTTTTGTGAGCCGTTACAAATGCACACACATGCGCGCGTGCACACACACACACACACACACACACACAATATAGCAGTTTGAGCTTTATTGTTATCCATCACAGACACAGTTAAGGGTCAGTATAAACGCTACACAGCATCCACTCTGTACATCCAAATATAGCTACACATTGTCTACTATGTATACCTATCTATAACTGCACAATGTCCACTTTGTACATCCATATACATCTACACAATGTCCACTCTGTACACCTATCTATAACTGCACAATGTCCACTTTGTACATCCATATACATCTACACAATGTCCACTCTGTACATCAGTCTATAGCTACACAATGTCCACTCTGTACACCCATTTATAACTACACAATGTCCACTTTGTACACCCATCTATAACTACACAATGTCCACTCTGTACACCCATCTATAACTACACAATGTCCACTTTGTACACCCATCTATAACTACACAATATCCACTCTGTACACCCATCTATAACTACACAATGTCCACTTTGTACATCCATATACATCTACACAATGTCCACTCTGTACATCAGTCTATAACTACACAATGTCCACTTTGTACACCCATCTATAACTACACAATGTCCACTTTGTACACCCATCTATAACTACACAATATCCACTCTGTACACCCATCTATAACTACACAATGTCCACTTTGTACATCCATATACATCTACACAATGTCCACTCTGTACATCAGTCTATAACTACACAATGTCCACTTTGTACACCCATCTATAACTACACAATGTCCACTTTGTACACCCATCTATAACTACACAATATCCACTCTGTACACCCATCTATAACTACACAATGTCCACTTTGTACATCCATATACATCTACACAATGTCCACTCTGTACATCAGTCTATAACTACACAATGTCCACTCTGTACACCCATCTATAACTACACAATGTCCACTTTGTACATCCATATACATCTACACAATGTCCACTCTGTACATCAGCCTATAGCTACACAATGTCCACTCTGTACACCCATCTATAACTACACAATGTCCACTCTGTACACCCATCTATAACTACACAATGTCCACTTTGTACATCCATATACATCTACACAATGTCCACTCTGTACATCAGTCTATAGCTACACAATGTCCACTCTGTACACCCATCTATAACTACACAATGTCCACTTTGTACATCCAAATACATCTACACAATGTCCACTCTGTACATCAGTCTACAGCTACACAAATATCCTACTAGGTACACCAATCTATAGCTACACATTGTCCAATCAGTTTACTAAAGACATTTTGTCTCTAATATGTAAACTCTGCCTCTCTCTTTCACTCACTCCAGCGTTTTGGTCCATCGTCTGGTTTGTTGGCTTCTGCTTCATGGCCAACCAGTGGCAGGTGGCAAAACCTGATGACAATCCGCTGAAGGAGGGTGCAGATGCCGCCCGCGCCGCCATCACCTTCTCCTTCTTCTCCATCTTCACCTGGGTCTGTATTTTTTAATTACTTTAAAAACCAGAGCAAATAGAAACATCACACACATTCCTGTTCATTGCAGACTATAAGCTAGAGGTTTCCTGGAACTGTTGTGGAGCTGTGTGGTCACTGTGTTTAGCACTAGCATTTGTTCCTTTGCTCATTTGTTTTCTCCATCACTGTGTGTGTGTGTGTGTGTGTGTGTGTGTGTGTGTTTCAGGCAGCACTTACATGGTTATCTTTGGCAAGGCTACACTCAGTGAATTTTGAAGAGGAATTCCTCAAATTGTTTCCTTCCCAGCCCCATCAGTCTTATCTCTAATACACTTGCACACACACACACACACACACACACAACTGACAGCTAAACTAGTAGACAAATCAATTTTCTTTAAAATAAACATTTCCACAGCGTTGTGCATGTGACAGTTGTTTATTCACGATTGTTTGTTAGTTTACTAGCTTATCTGGTGATGGTTAGAATAAAAATTCATTCTCAAAATGAATCTTTTTCGAAGCTATAAACGAACCTCGGCTTAGCTAGGAGACAGGGCTAATAGTTTTTAGCAAATAAAAGTCATTATATGTGAAGAACGCTGTAACCTGTGCGTTCAGGCCCTCTAGTGGTCTGTGTAAAAATTGCGTTTATTAAAAAAAAGAAGAGGGGAAAAAACAAAGATTATACAACACAGCTTATTCAGTCAAATGAAACATTAACAAACTAGGAATTATTTTGGTACACGTCTCTCCTTTCATTTATGAGTAGTGTGGGACTTCAATTTGGGGACATGCTGTGCGTTCAAGTTGGTATTTACGAGTTGGGAAGTCGTAATTACGACGTCAGGTACGACACTTCGGCTTAAAGCAAGATGGCGGTGTACCTAAAGATCGTCACTACTCGATCCGTACCGGAAACACGATCTGTTCTGCGCATGCGCGAAATTCATACCAAATTACCCATAACATTATATTATTAATAGTATTGTAACAACAGTATTATAAATATCTGCCGTATAAATAAACTGCCGTAAATCGTTTATACACACTTCAGACAAGAAGTAGACGCATATCCGCACATGCGCAGTACAATATTTATTTTATTTTAATTGCATGTGAACATATATAACAACAAGAGGTATACAGTGTTGCATATAAATGCCATCAGTACACAAGATTACAATTAAAATAAAATTTAGCCAGAGGAATAAAGAATACAAACAAACAAAAAATATCATGAAGACGGTACAGTTTACTTGTCTATTTCAAATTTGCAGATGATAATAGAAGTCCTGAGAGCTTTTTTTTGTTTTTTTTTGCTTTACATTTATATACCATATTGCAGTATTGTTTAAGTTCGTTGATAAAATGTAAGAAATTTGGCTTACCCCCTGACCACTTAATTTTGCGGATATGAAACTTCCCCATTACAACTAGTAATTGAATAATATACGCTTTATCCTTTTCTATCCCATAATCATGAACATATATCATTATATCAAACCCTCCCAGTTTAACAACTGTATTAAGTTTTCCTGTAATGAAATTCTCGACATCGTCCCAAAATATCTTTGTATAAATGCAATGAAACAATAAATGAAAAATTGTTTCTTTTTCATTACTACAGAATACACAGGAGTAGTCAATATTCTATCTAAAACGTTCCAATACATGTTTCACTGGATAAATTCTATGCAATATTTTATACACATGCGCAGTACAAATCTTGTTTCCGGTACGGATCGAGTAGTGACAATAATTAACTAAATATACAGCAAGATGAAAGTGAAAGTAGAAAATGAAGAACAAATATTCGCATCAGGTTGGCAGTGTCTTGATTAATTGCTATCATATTTTGCACTGGCAGTTAGCTTGTTTTATTCTAAATAAATAAATAAACCGACAAATTTACATTTGCGTCCGTGTTTTCTCACGGACACGCCCCCAAATGGAAACGTAAGTAATTGCGTAATTACACGGAATTACGGATTGTGGTTGCGTTCGTGTGCGTAAATACGCTCTTTCTGACGTCACATTAACGCGCCACACCCCCCCCCCCCCCCCCCCCCCGAATGAAACATTACAGAAAGTTTTCAATAGGTCTCAGCAATGTTTCTTCAGATGCTGTCATTAAATTGAAATGATTCAATTTGTGAAATGTATTAAAATAAATAAGGGATTTAAACATAACAGTGTAATCCTTTTATAAGTAACACACACCGGTTATGCTGTACAATCTGAAGCTGATCATTTTGTTTCACTTTATTTAATCTCCTTAAACGTAAATTTAATAAAGCTCCTGTGGGATACAGATGTTTTCTGAACTAACTGCATTTTCATGAATACATTATTTATTTATTTTATTTTATTTCTTTGTAAATGCCCCTGCAAATGATTTTAGGAATAAATGTGTGTATTCCAGTTTGAGGCTCAATGAAAGCAATTTAACCGGGTTTTGTAAATTAAATCTTTTTTTTTTTTTTTATCATTTGAGGTTGAAATGAATTCTGCTTAAAATACAGTATGTATCTGCAGTTTAAATACACAGATACGGCTTGCATAATGACCTCTTCACGTTGTACTGCACTAATTGCTGCGCTGTACTAATAACACTCACTTTTCTGTCTCTCCCCCTCTCACATCCTTACACCAAACCCTTCTATGATTTGCTTTTACTTACTCCACTTTTGCTACCATTTTCTTTCATGGATCGTGGGTTTAAATTATTGTTGTTTACACATATGTAATGAATTATACCGGATTCCATGATTTTATTTATTTATTTTTTTTATCAATCTTATAAACTCGCTCACTTTTTTTTTTTTTTTTGCTTACAACCTGTTTTGCTTTTCCATTTTCCATTCCCCTTTCCAAACCGAATCCTGTGACCAGGCAGGACAGTCCTTCTTGGCTTTCCAGCGCTTCAAGTTGGGGGCGGACTCAGCGCTGTTCTCGCAGGACTACACCGACCCAAGCCAGGATGCCGCCACCGCTCCTTACAGCGCCTTCACCAGCGGTGACGAGCCCGAGAGCCCTGGGGGAACAGGCTCGTACCAGCAACCCAACGGAGAAGGGATGTATGATGGGTCTGCAGGATACCAGCGTCAGGATTACTAACTACATGTAGGAAAGGCAGGAAGTGAAGCTGTGTTAGTTCTACAGTACAGTGGCTTGAAGTTTTGTAAGGGCGTTTTCACACCTGGCTCATTTGGAGTATTTATTCCGGAAAACATAGTGCACTGTTCTCCTTGGTTCGGTTTGTTTAGACATATATCAAAACGGTAACCGCACTCTGGATCAGTTTGTGCTGAGAATGCAATCTCATCCAGTGAACCAACCTGTATAGCAATGCATGATGGGAAATGTGTTATGTAACATGTTACATAGCATGTTTGTTTAGCTAAACAGGCTAGCAACATATATTTAGGGGTGAATGTGTCAGATGGACCTTACTCAAACTGCTAAATTCAACTAGACACAGTAAGCTCACAGAGAAACTGACCATCCTTCTTGACGGATGAGTGCTACAAGCAGAACCCCAGAACATAAACAGATGTATTCTGGGAAATGAGAGGGCAGTTTACTCACATGCGAGATACATAAACACATTGTGGTACACTTTGAAATTTTGCCCCATGAAATCGAACTGAGCCAAGGAGAGAATGCAGGATAGATAGGTAACAACCAGTTTCGGAACAAAGCACAGGTCTGAAAACACCCTAAGAGATGTTTCCAGCCAACATCATGAATTTGACAAGTTCTGAATGTTTTCAGCCATCTAGACAGTTTTATTTAACTCTTTTTTTCCCCCTCATCATTATGAGTGTTGGGCTTTATTTAGATTTTAAAGTAAGAGTGATGGAGAAAAAGCAAAGACTTAGATTTGTCTTTAAAGAGGTATACAGTACGCGATTATACCAGTTTGCCTTGAACCCTCATTTTAATTGATGTGTTATCTGAGTAATCCAAACCTTCTTGTTGAGGTTACTGAAAATAGACATATTATATTCTGCCAATAAGCAAGCATAGCAGCGGAGGCCATGCTGAATAAATTACACTATTAATCCAGATACACTGGAGAAAGGAAATGACTACAATGTTAGCCGGTTTATTCTGGAGACAGACGATGCAGCAACTTTTAACAAGTACCTGTCTTATTGTGTAGCGTTTAAACCAAAAACAAACCACATTTGGGTCACCATTTAGTCCTTAAGGGTCTTTTAACCCAGAAGTCCTCCAGCCAGTGGATTTGCAATTTATTCACTAGTTGATTTTGCTTAAGCTGAAACTAGTAGAAGCTAGGCTAACATCTGGTGCTAAACACAGCACTGCTGTTGGCTAACTAGCAAGCCAAACTTTGTGAAGTAACCTAGCAGAATGTTCATAGCGAGTTTTTTTCCCCCTTTTTACCATTTTAATTATTTTAAACAGCACGAATTTCAACACAAACAAGAAAAGAAGCTTGGTAACAGTTTGAGATATCCAATAATTTAATATAAGGGCAGCGATCATCCAATACAACTGTCAAGCTAGGAATCTGCCTCCTAATTGGAAAGTAAGTGTGCTCAAAAGAAACAAATAAACAAAAAAAGGGAGCGACTTCTATCGTTTTGTAGCATTTTAATACAGTGCCCATGTGTTTATGAGTGTCTGATTTGTAGTGGAAACGAATACACGTGAAAAAAACAAACAAACAAAACACTGCCGCTAACGTACGTGATCTCAGCGCTTCCTCATGCACACGTCAAACATTCAAATGAGCTGTGTGGTTTTGTTTTCGGTTTCAGAATTAATTAATTATAAATAATTTATTAATTATTAATAGGTCTCGGTGTGATGATGGGAAATGGTAGCTGAATGGAGAACAGCACTGCGTTCCATGTTTTATTTATTTCCACCTATAACGCGCCCTTGTCGACTTCACAACTTCACTTCACGACGTGCCTATCGGCTACGTCACGCCATTCCCAGTTTTTGGTCGTATAGTGCACGATTTGTACTGCGCACGTGCGGAAATGCGTATACTTCTTGTCTGAACAGAACAAATCGTATTTCCGGTACGGATCGAGCAATGAGAAGGATTACAATTTTTCAGCACATTAAAGAATGACGTGTGACTTTTTTAAAAATCTGATTATACTTACATTTTATCTTAAAGACTTTCCTCAAAACACCAGACAAAAGCGCAAACCTCTCTCTCCTGAAGAGTTTTCTCTTTCAGAATATGTGTATTTACAGTTAAGTACCTCTTACCAAGCGCTGACCCTGAAGACTCATGCAAATAAAAATAAAAATAAAACAATAAATACACGTCAGAACTTCACACCATAGATGGATCACCATAGACATCCCTGCCAGAAGTTTCTAGAAAAAAATAAGGTGATAATGTATCTCACAGCGTGTCTCACAAGTCTCCGTACATAGAGGGAAATGAACACTTTTTAGCCAAATGACTTTCACAATTTTTCCTACATACACTGTATTGCCAAAAGTTTTGGGAAACCCCTCCAAATCATTGCATTCAGGGGTTGGGCTTGGTCCGTTAGTTCCAGTGAAAGGAACTCTTAATGCTTCAGCATACCAAGACATTTTTGCACAATTTCATGCTCCGAACTTTGTGGGAACAGTTTGGGGATGGCGCCTTCCTGTTCCAACATGACTGCACACCAGTGCACAATGCAAGGTCCATAAAGACATGGATGAGCAAGCTTGGTGTGGACTTGACTGGCCTGCACAGAGTCCTGACCTCAACCTGACAGAACACATTTGGGATGAATTAGAGCAGAGACTGCGAGACAGGCCAAAACTGGGACGTCTGCCTTTACATGCACATGAATATAATATGGAGTTGGCCCGCCCTTTACAGCTATAACAGCTTCAACTCTTCTGGGAAGGCTTTCCACAAGGTTAAGGAGTGTGTTTATGTGAACTTTTGACCAGTCCTCTAAAAGCACACAGGCACTGATTTTAGACGAAAAGGCCTGGGTCGCAGTCAACTTGATATCAATCCTAGTCATTGATATCAACTTTATTAAAACCTTCTGGCCAATCAGAATCGAGAATTCCATTCACGCTTCGGTATAAATCACTTTAAATTGTTCTAGCAGTGGATATGCATTGGCTTGGGAAAATAATATAATTACATAACATGGGATTATTTAAAAAGATATTTCTAAGAATTTCTGTCCATCAGAGTGTCGAAAATTTTTTTTCATCTAGCCAGGTAGCCCCTCCCCCTTTTCTATTACGCAAGCAAAGCTGTGAGCGTCAAGTGCACGAAGTGTTCAACATTCCTCACTTGGTTTTTTAGTTTTGTTTTGTTTTTTATTTGAATAAGTGTATCATCCGGGTACCTGAAGTGCACTTGTTCTAATTTGAATGCTCAGTTTGAACACTACCCCTCACTCTATTTGTACTACACAATTATTAGGAACATAATAAAAGGTTTGATCGACAGTTCGACTTACAGACAGTAGAGGGCGCCAAAAATGCATGTTTATATTAAGGGTTATTTTATTTACTTCATAAATAGCTTAAGATGTTTTTTTTCTGAATAAGAAGAAGTCGACAAGGGAATGTTAAAAATAGTACTAGAGCACAATGTTAAGCTGTTACACCTTTTACGACGATAGCGCCAGCATCTGCGGCTTGGCAGCTCAACATCAACCCTTCTTTTGTACCCAGATTCTTCTCCAGCATCGGTCATCTGTGCTATAATTTTTTTTAAACAAATTCATACATATGTGAATAGTCATGGCTGTAAAAATGAGAAGTTATTTACTAAAATCCATCCATATTTTCTGTGCTGGTGGAGCTTATTTTTCAAAATGATGGTTAAAATGATTGTTTTTTTCATACAATATTTTTTGCTTAATGTGTCTGAAGCAACTGACTCTTTGCTCCAATGTCATTTCATATAACAGTATATATGTAAATCTGTAATTGAATATAAAACTTTATTTTAAAACATTAAGATGTGAAAAGTATACACAACTCTGGTGTCCTTCACGCTCCTGTATTTATGTGACCCTCTCTCTCTCTCTCTCTATTTTTTCTGAATAAAATATGATTTTATTTTGGAATATTAGATATTAAAATGAATCAATATAAAAACAGTTGGCAGATGAAACTGTATAGCTCTGTAAAATTGTGTGACCTTCTCTGTGTTATTCTAGATAGCTACAGAAAAAAGGAAAACAAGTCTATTAAGTGCTACTGTTTTTGATGTAATGGACTTTATGTATATTTAAAACACAATAAAGAAATATGTAACCAAAAGATCTTCATTTTTTTTCTATTTTTAAAGAATAGTCTTCTATTTATGATGAACCATAAACATCTATAGTTGTTTATATTATCTACAAATATTCAAAAAGAAAAGCACAAAAAGACAAGTGGCAAAAATATGAATCAATATCAGGATTTTTCAATTCAATTCAAAAAAACTTTATTTATCCCCAAGGGGCAATTTAAGGCACGCAGAGTAGTTTAAAAAAAAAAAAAAAGATCAGTGCAAATACAAAATAAATAAAATGACAAATAAAATACAGTTGTTGTATGATGATAAATGGAATAAGTCCGTTTGTGCAAAAAGCTTTGAGTACACATCTCACATCTGTATAAAATATAAAATATTTGTAAATAAATATAAGCTGTCTAAATTTTGCAGTATTACTGTCACACTATTACTGTCTAAAATGTCTAATAGTTTCTGTGCATATGTCATTTGGTTGATCTTTAAATCATATCTGTGAATCTGAGCTCAGGTCAGTGTGTGTGTGTGTGTGTGTGTGTGCATGGTGGAATAGACTCGCCCATACACCTAGAGTGTAGTCATAGGTTCGTGATTCACTGCCACACTGACCGCGATAAACTGCTTGCTGTATATCAGACTTTGAGTCATTATTATGTATCATGATCAGTCTCAGTCAGTATTAAGTTCATTTTCGACTTCATTCTCGAAATCTTATCTTAACGCCCCCTCATCCCAGTATACCACGGACAGTAGTAGAGCCGAAGATTACCGAACGTTTCCGAATCCTTACGAAATCCTAAAAGTTCCGTTTCCGCTTCAAGATGGCGGCGTCGCGCAAGCCTCTGATGCATAGTGTAAGACAACAATTACGAACTGTCACCTTTTTCCTCTTTGTATCATTACATTTATTAAGACATGTAACTACTTCGTCTGTTGTTGACGCTGTCAGAAATGCTGCTGCATACATATTATTTGTAGCGAAAGGATAACTCTTGTATAGTTAGCCTGCTAGCATTTAAATATTCATATAACACTCTAAAATGTCTAATTTGCTATAGCGAGTTAGTCATGTCTTAAAAAATAGTATACCGTACTATAGAATTGAGTATATAAGTTTCGCGAACATTATCTGTACTTTTTCTGTGTCTTTAAGAAAAATGCTGTCCAGTGATGTTCCATAGGAAACAGGTTAGCGTTGCTAACTTTCGTGGGTTAAACCACAAATGAGTCTAATACTCCCTGTCAAAGTGTACTACAAAGAGCACGAACAAATAGCTTTTGTGCCCTTTTGAGTTGACTACTTGTCCTATATGTGGGAATTTGGGATTTAGACACTGTGCGTTTACTTAGCTACCGACTTAACAGACCGACCTAGAAGTCCTAAAATGATGTAAACCGACAAACCAGTGGCCTTCAAAGCTGAGACAATAAAATGTTAAGGCATAGAATTTTCTCAGAACCCGTTATTCAATGGAGTTGAACTATGTAGGTGTTTTTAACGAGGCCCCTTTAATTATCACACATATATAGGACAAATCTGTCAGTGCACTTACAGCAGTGCAGCTCTCATTAACGCCATGTTCTGGATTTCCTTCTGTGGGTTTTAGCACCAGAGCTGGACAGATGACCTGCCGCTGTGCCAGCTGTGTGGAGTGGGCACGGCCCCAAACTGTGTGTACAGCCCCGATGGAAAAAGCACCCAGATGCACCCTAATGAGGACGGTCACTTCCGCTTCAGGTGAGCTACGAAACACAAAACAGCAGGTCCAGTGTTGAGGACGTGTAAAAGCGCACGACAGAGTTCGCCAGCTGGCAGATTGGATGGATTCTGTTCCAGCGGATTGATCCTAGCACTCAAAAATGGCCCGTTGACTCATTTATACATTAATATATACTGTGGTGTGAAAAAGTGTTGGCCCCCTTCCTGATTTCTTATTTTTTTGCATGTCCGATTGAGATGCTGTGGCATGACCTTAAAAAGGTGGTTCATGCTCGAAAACCCCCCAGTGTGGCTGAATTACAACAATTCTGCAAAGATGAGTGGGCCAAAATTCCTCCACAGTGCTGTAACAGACTCATTGCAAGTTATGGAAAACGCTTGATTGCAGTTGTTGCTGCTAAGGGTGGACCAACCAGTTAAATAGGCTTAGGGGGCAAACACTTTTTCACACAGGGCCATGTAGTTTTGGATTTTGTTTTCCCTTAATAATAAAAACCTTCATTTAAAAACTGCATGGTGTGTTTACTTGTGTTATCTTTGACTAATATTTAAATGTGTTTGATTATCTGAAACATTAAAGTGTGACAAACATGCAAAAAAATAAGAAATCAGGAAGGGGACCAACACTTTTTCACACCACTGTACATATAATACAGCCATCGTTTGTCTATTAAAGATTAAATTGTTCCTTTTAATTTTGCCCTACAGTACCGAGTCCTGTTTCCTGTACGGGGTGTTTAATGGTTACGATGGCAGCCGAGTGGCCAATTTCGTGTCTCAGTGTTTGACAGCAGAGCTTCTACTGGGCCAGCTCAACTCCGGTCACTCTGAAGCAGATGTTCGTCGCATCCTCACTCAGGTAGCTGGGGTTTTTTATCACTGGAGATTCACTACTGAATCATCCACAGTCAACAAAGATTGTTCCAGAAATATCATAGTAGGTTATGTGTGCTAGATCAGCTATCCATTTCTTTTGTTTTAATAAAAACTATGTAGCAACATTCATCAGCTTTGTAATTGTTAAAGCCTCACACGTCAGAGCCAAAGATCAGTGCTAGACAAACTCTGAGAAGCAGCAATAATTTAGTTAAATGGTCACTAATTAATTAGTTGGAAAATAAGTCAGTCAGTTGGTGAGTAAATCAATTCAACAGCAAGTCAGTTGGTCAGTCTGTTAGTTAATTGGTCTGTAATTCACTCAGTGGGTTGGATAGTAAGTCAGTCAGGCTGTCAGTAAGTCAGTGTGTTATTTTGGACTTTTACCATATTGGTTGTATCATTTGTCAGTAAGTCTGTCAGTTATTTTGTCGGATAGTTAGGTATTTAGTCTGTACAAAAATTAGCCATTCGTCCGTCTGTCGGTCGGTGGCTCAGTCGGCGAGTCTGTCGGTTGGTGGCTCAGTCGGCGAGTCTGTCGGTCGGTGGCTCAGTCGGGGAGTCTGTTGGTCGGTGGCTCAGTCGGGGAGTCTGTTGGTCGGTGGCTCAGTCGGGGAGTCTGTCGGTCGGTGGCTCAGTCGGCGAGTCTGTCGGTCGGTGGCTCAGTCGGCGAGTCTGTCAGTGATTCAGTCCATCAGTATTTTTATATGTTAAAAATAACTGTTTGATTAGAGGTATGCGGCTGTCGTGTCCAGTTAATTCAATCTTTGTAGTTTTCCCTGAAATTCTCGTAGACAATTATTTAGACAGTTATATCTGAGGAATCGATTGGTAAAGAAAGGGGCTTCCTTTCATGAAGGTTTAGAAAATATTGCACTGGCATGATACCATTCTGAGCCTTTACAATTTACACTTAAGCCATAACCTGTCAGTAAACATAATGTGTTGGTTGTTTTCAAGTCGATTTAGTAAAAGTCAGCAGATGCACATGACATGGAGGTGACGTTCTGCTGCTTGCACACCTAAACATATAAGCTACAATGTACATTTAAAAAATAATGAAGATTGAAATAACACACAAATAGCACTTCTTGGCTAGCTTCTATGTAATTAAATGGATTCTTTTTGGAAGCTTTTAAATGTACTGCTTGCGTCTGTAGTGTGTGAATGAGATGACGATAAACTAGATGTGACTTATCATTATTCAGTTTTGATGAATGTGTTTTGTTTTGTCCCGTCATCCGTTTCCTTGTGTCTTCAAGGCTTTTGACGTAGTGGAGAAGAGTTACTTTGAGACCATCGATGACGCACTGGCAGAAAAGGCCAACCTTCAAGTGCAAATCCCAGAGGCGAGAACACTCTCTCACACACACACGTACACATCACAGAGAACGGTTACAGCAGCGACTTTCAAGGTCCCACACACAGCGAATTCATGAATAGAAAATTCCTTTTATTGGTTGTGAACAAGAGAACACCATGATTAAAGTGCTACACACTACGCCACTGTAGTACACCAGAGGTCACGGCATGCCCGGTATTGAAATACTAATCAAATTCTACACACTTTTTGATTCAGCACTGAATAGAGGAAAGAGAAACGCTCTTCTTTGGAGCATGTATAATTATTAAGTTACTAAATTTGTTTCATAGACAGAGTACACAGTTTTAATGCCAGAATTTTTACAATGCATAAGGGTGGTTTATTCCACATACACCAGCGTCCTAGAAGAAATATACAGATCATTAGTAAAATAAAAGATGTTGTCATGTCATGTGCACTCTTTTGTATGCTTTGGTTTCTTATTGAGTTTTTTAACTTATTAGCAATAGATAATTATGCAACTTGGCCAATATATTAGACTGGATAGTATAAAAACCTTTCAGGACGAAGGGTCTCATGAGCGTAATTTAAGTAATGCTGTTCTTGTCTTTGTCCTGCAGGGGGTGATGTTTCATCAGCTGTCTCCTCAGAGTCAGAAGATTGCAGAGAGGCTGAAGACTCTGGAGCAGGAGGTGTCTGGAGGAGCCACGGCCATAGTCGCTCTCATTCTCAACAACAAGCTATACATCGCTAATGTGGGTGCGTACACTCACTCACTCATTCACTCTCTCTTTCTCTCATCAATTCTGTGTGCTAATTCTCACATTATCCCCTTCAGTCATTAAGCCATTTCTTTTTCCTTATAAAAAAAATCTATACTTTATATTCTCACCAGTCCTGCAGGAGATTTTCAAAAGAGTAGATATCTGCTTAAATATCATGCATGTCAAAAGCTTTATTAACAAATTTAACATATTTGCTATACACCGATCAGGCATAACATTGTTATTCACTTCACCTTTCAGTGCTCATAATGTTATGCCTGATTGGTGTAATCATACACACAGACACTATAGACTTACTGTAATAAAATAACAGTAACACATCAAAATAGTAAACAAAATTGGTTAAATATAGCCTTATAGGAGTCAGGGGACCTTTTCAGTGGACTAACAGTTGACTAAAATCATTGGGATTACTAAATATGGACATAAATACTTAAATGTATTCTGGTATAAATTCCTATCATTTAATGATAATATTCCGCCAGCTGAAATTCACTTCCACACATCAGATTGTTTGCTACGTTTTAGGGTAGCAGCATGTCATTGCTTTGTTTTGCCTCTGGCTATAAACCAGCACACACACAGACCTTTTGACTTTTTGTTCTATGAGCTTGACATTATCCCGCATTTCTCTGGTTTGCATATGGGTTTGACTTTCTGAAAAGGTCAAGCTGTGGTCAAAGTGGCGCATTGCTGTAGGTGTGGTTGTCTTGGTAATTGCTGAGACAGATATGGTAATATGGCTGAAGTTGATATACCAGCGGAAAAAGAAAAAGAAAACATGCTTTCAGTCATTTATATTTGGGGTAACAGAAAAAAAAAGCTGTGGTATAGTGAGTCAACACAGAACCTTTTCTGGAGACCGCACAATATTTTTTTAGGTAAGCATAGGGAAGTATTGGTTTCCCCTGTCCGTCTCTTCAGGAGGTGAAATGCATGGTCATTTGTTTTGTTATCGTGTGTTTGGATCATTGTCTTGAGCTCTTCCCAATTAGATTGGATCCATGTCTCTTTAAATTGGCAGATAATGTTTCTGTAGACTTCTGAATTTAATCTGCAGCTAGCATCATCAATAAAGATTAGTGAGCCTGTTTCCAGAAGCAGCCATAAAAGCTCAAGCTGTGACACTACCTCCACTGTTATTGACCGATGAGCTTGTATGTTTTAGATCAGAGCAGATATTTTCTTTTTCCACTTTCGTGTCTAATTTCTGTATTTTGTTGCAAATTTCAGTCTGGCCTTCTGATATTCTCACTGCTGATGAGTGGTTTGCATCTTCCTATAAGTCGTCTTTGAGCGGTGGATTGTTATACATTATATTGGCAAAAGTTTTGGGACGTCTGCCTTTACATGTACATGAGTATAATATGGAGTTGGCCCGCCCTTTGCAGCTATAACCGCTTCAAAGTAGCTCTCTGGGAAGGCTGTCCACAATGTTTAGTAGTGTGTTTATGGGAATTTTTGACCATTCCTCTAGAAGCGCATTTGTGAGGTCAGGCACTGATGTTGGACGAGAAGGCCTGGCTCGCAGTCTCTGCTCTAATTCATCCCAAAGGTGTTCTGTCAGGTTGAGGTCAGGACTCTGTGCAGGCCAGTCAAGTTCCTCCACACCAAACTCGCTCGTCCATGTCTTTATGGACCTTGTTTTTTGCACTGGTGTGCAGTCATGTTGGAACAGGAAGGGGCCATCCCCAAACTGTTCCCACAAAATTGGGAGCATGAAATTGTCCAAAATGTCTTGGTATGCTGAAGCATTAAGAGTTCCTTTCACTGGAAATAAGGGGCCAAGCGCAACCCCTGAAAAACAACACCTGAATTCAATGATTTGGAGGGGTGTCCCAAAATGTTTGGCAATATAGTGTATCTTCCCACCTGCTCTGTGGAGGTTGTTGGCAATGTCACTCACTGTTGCTTTCAAGCTTTTCTTTACAGCTCTTACAATGTTTCTGTTGGAAACTTCAGTTGTTATGACCGAGCTGTTTGATGTCTGGTTGCTAGTGCACCAGTGGTCATTTTGCTTTTCTGAGTATTCTAAATTGTTGTTTTGGCTCTGCTCATACAACAAATCTGAACTTGGTTCGATTTTCCCCAATAGACAGCACTCTGGTCTTCAAGGTTGGTCTACACAATTTAGCAGCAAATGCAGCCCTCACAGACGAAATCCTGGCTTCAAACCAAGATAGACATTCAGAGCTATTTATTAGCTATTAGGAGTCATTTGAAACAGGACACAGCTGGTCAGTAAGTTTACCACCACCTGTACATCCTCAGGGTGCAAGGAGTTTTGTTTCCCAGTTTCTTAGTAACATGACAAGTACAAAAACACTTACTGGCATTAGTGAAAATAATTGCACCGTTACACCACCTCATGCTTGATTATTTTCCTATAACAATTTTGCATGGAAATCAGACTGAGTAACATATTGGTGTGTGTGTGTGTGTTGGGGCACTGCTCAGGCACCAATCGAGCTCTGCTTTGCAAGTACACCAGTGACCGTCAGAATCAGGTGATTCAGATTGGACGAGCCCACACAACTGACAATGAAGATGAGCTGGCCAGACTGGCTCAGCTAGGTGAGTGTACACATACACACACACTGGTGTGTGGGTTGTCATCTGTAATTCTGTATGTGTCATAGTGAGATAAAACTCTTTTAGAGGAATATCTCTTGTTCGCTCGTTCTCTCTCTCTCTCTCTCTCTCTTTCTCTCTTTCTCTCTCTCTCTCTCTCTCTCTCTCAGGCCTGGACACAAATCGGCTCAGACAGACGGGGATAATCACAGGTCAGAGCAGTCTGAGGCGGATCGGAGACTACAAAGTGAAATTCAGCTACACAGACATCGATGTCTTGAGGTGGGTTCAGAGGAAATACAGTAAACGTGCCATAATTATTCAGACTTTGATACATCCTCCTAAATTACGTTTGCTTAGAGCTAAAATATACATCATTTTCATGAAGGTCTCAGACATTTTATTTAACGTTATGATTATTAAAGATTGCATTCAGAGAATGTCTCATTTATGTTTGGGAGTGATTGTATTTCCTGTGCATTTACCGAAGACTGTCGATTTCTGCTGGTCATGGCGACCATTTTTGTTTCCAAATGTGAAAATGATGAAATTGGATTTTTAGATTATAAGAGTATAATAAAAATAAGCAGGTAAGAACATTTGACTTTTTGAAGTTTTATCTTTTGAGAGGTTTTTTTTTTTTTTTTGAGTGTCACATGTATAAGTAAATGTCTACAGGGTGTTTTCCATAATATATTCATTCTTCACAACCATTCAAATAAGATGCACTTCATTTATCCGTCTTACTGTGTAAATGTTCTTGCACCGTATTCACACCAGATATCCAAAAGTATCACTAACCCAGATTTTTCATATGCATGTGTTGGTAAATGCAAATCGCTTTGTTCACGGCGCAGCAGATTTACATGTAGTGACGTCCACAAAACTCCATAAAAGTCCTACCTTCCGCAGCTCAGCCACCGCACGACATCGGCTTGTTTTATTTTCCTTTTTTCCCCCAAACGAATAGCTAGCTTTACTTTTCTTCATTTATAAACATGTCTCGTTTTGCTTACTTTTCAAACCATTAATATAAAATTGCTGCATTTTCATTAAATTCACGTGTGCAGTCAGAATAAATAATTCATTTAAACATGACCGTGTAATCCTTACATAAAAGCGCTAAGGATTTGCTGCAAAAGTTTTTCAGAACTAGACATATTTTCATGAATACCGAATAAACGCTCCTGCGAATGATTTATAAATATGTCTGCTCATATCCTGCTTGAAAAACGAGTCTCAGTGTTGGATGCAGCTTGCACCTGTTCATTGTCTTTCCATATCTCTGTCTCTACATACACCAGATGTAGTCTGTCTTTCTTTTACTCTCTGTCTCTCTCCGATTGTGGTTCTCTCTCTCTCGCTCTCGCTCTCTCTCTCCACTTTGTCTGTTGGACTATTACAGCATTACCTCTCTTCTACATGACATTAACCTTCTCAGCCAAACCTCCATTTCCTGCCTTCTGGAAGCCACAGCTACGCAAAAGAAATTGTTGCTTTTTAATCCCGACCTCCCTCGCACACACTTGAACAGAGTGCAACACTTCAGCGGGTTCACACTTACCGATGAATGACTGCTGAAGTGTTGGTTTGTTTAATGTGAGACATTCCATCACCTGGTGGTTAAATCACGGTTTGTGTATTTAACATGTCCGTTTGTCAGTGCGGCCAAGAGTAAGCCAGTCATCGCCGAGCCCGAGATTCACGGCGGCCAGTCACTGGATGGAGTCACGGGCTTCCTGTTGCTGATGTCAGAAGGGCTCATTAAGGCCCTTGAGGCGGCTCACGGACCCGAGCAAGCCAATCAGGTGTGTTGTCATTTACATAACTACATTCTCATGCATAGCTTAGTCATATTTAAAGAGGTAAATATTTAAAGAAAAAAAAAAATACTATATACATATTTGTCTGATCAGATGCATCCATCCAAGTCATTTGTGCTTCAAATTACATAACCGTGCTGAAAAGTAACCATGACAACAAGCATGAATAATGTTCTGTACTCACACCGGGCCATTACGTTTCAGCGCTTTTAATTAAAGCGATAAGAATAGCAAGAGAACACCCTTCATGACAGGACAACAATAATATAACAGTAGCCGTTTGATGCAATGCCAATCAAATGGAGTTTCTAGAAGTTTCTTCTGCTTTATTACAGTTTTTAATCACCATTGTTGCCAAGAGAAATGCAGAGATTCTGTACAGAAAGTGCGTATTTGAGCTTGTATTGATCTGAAACACTGCACAGGCTCATGGTCTTTTCCCATTGCTGTGTTTATAGCCAATAAATGAAAGCTTTTTAGTTTAGTCTCTATAGTCAGCCATATATACTGTTCAAACATTTTTTGTCGGTGGTGTTTGTTTGTAGTGTACCACAAAACCAAAGACCAAACAGAACTAAAATATCAGTTTCACTCTTATTCAGACTCAGCAAAGGAACTAATCGTACATTCACACAGACAGTGTGATGGATGCCAGACAGTATGGATGCCATTGTACTATGAAGTGGCCAGGAGGTGTTCCTACTACTGGTTGCTGTAGTAATAACGGCTGTCAGTGGGTGGCCCAAAAAAATAAAATCAGTTTCCTTCCCGCTAAAGTGAAACATTCTGGAGGGAGATTTGGTGTCTGTATGTAAAATTCAGCAGTGTCTATCAGCATGCCCTACAAGATGATGGAGAAGCAGTGTGTGCCCTTTGCCACGGATAACGTGCGCTCTGCCGTCTTCACTTTCATCAGTAGTCGCTCCACATTTGCATAACATTAGACTCTTTTTTTTTTTTTCAACTTTCACGTCAATGCACAAGTCCAAATTTAGTCACCAAGCTTCACTGTTGCTCGTGTCACAGGAAGTCGCCACCTCTTCAACAGAAGTCAGTGATCTCTGGTCACTTTGTCACTTTGCAAGGCGCTGTATGTGTGAACTTAGCCATGTGCGCTAAGGCAAGTGAGTTTTGGAAAACCACTTAAGTCAATACGATTGTCAATATCAGTCGACAGACAAATACATGCTGTGCTACAGAGCACTTAATTCGAGTAGTTACAATCCAAGCCTTTTCTAATTATACTGAGCAAAAGAATAAAATGTCAAATAAAATGTGTTGCCATGGTTTTCAGAGGAAAAGAAGTTTGCAAGAGGTCACCAAATGGGATTATAGACTAATTTGAATATTAATTATTCCTAATATTAAATCACGACTTAAAGTAAATGAAGACGGAAGATTTTCTCAGAGAATAGAATAGTGATTAATCAGATTAGAAAAGTTCAGATGATATTTTATTTCTTGCATAATCCGTCAACGCACAGAGTAAACTTTTGCACAATTTTCTAACGCACTTTCCAGCAAGAACGCAGACAAACGGAAGCGGTGTCAGTGAGTAGTTTCATAAAGTAAGTGAAGTGTCATGAAGGAAATGGTGGCTTGTACGCTGGTTGAGCTGTGATAGTGAGTTGATTAGAGCTCAAGACAGTCACTCTGAAGTCACCAAATCTACATAGTGTCTAAGATGGCAACAATGATTAAAATAAAAAAAAGCAGACATGGTTCATTCCCGTTTTTGTTTTTATTTCTATAAAAAAAATCCATAAAATATTTAAATATCTGATTCATACAGTAATCCAGATAAAGTAGTTCCTTTTTATTAGTAGCTTCCTTTAATAACTCTTGTTTTATTAAACAATGTACTGTGCTTGCATTGTTTGTTAAAATTGGATAAAAGTAAAAAATAACCGTGATAACTTGGAGCGAGTGACACGGACTGGAATTGTGTATAATATAATTGCTGTTGGCTTGAAGGTTCAGAAGAACAACAATTTATGAAAGCCCATCAGATGAGCTGGGAATGGTTGGACAATACACTCCGTGTTGGGAGTTAGTATTATTAGCCACCGATGCTGCTGATAGACTCCATGTCCCATAATTCCTTCTTTCAGGAGATGGTTGCCATGGTGTCGGCAGAGTTGACCCAACAGGGCAACGTGGAGGCGGCGGCCCAGTCAGTGGTGGAGCGCGTAAAGCGGCTTCATCATGACGCCTACGCCAGACAGAGAGCAGTGCAGTGCTCACGCCACGAGGACATGACCTTGCTCATTCGCACCATTAATTACCCTCTATCAGACGGCTCGCTCACTCCAACGCAAGGTAAACATACCTCGCTCTCTGCTCCTGTCTCCCTGTGTGCGTGTGTGTGTGTGTGTGTGTCTCTCTGTGCGCCTTACATAACTGTATACTCTGAGGTCTATTTCTATCCAAATGTCTTTTTTTCAGTATTTAAAAGTTGCCGTTACAAGCTGTTTTAATCACTCGTTGTTATGTTCTGGTCGACAAGATGGCGTCATCAAAAAAGCTCTGGCCAAACGACCCTGACACAACAAGCCAGCTGTCGTGTTCTGCGGTTTGTGCGGCGTGTGTCATTGGCACCAGCCCGAGAGCACATTCAGTCATAACAGGCCAGAGGGAGATAAATTCCTGTGGTTGGATGTTCAGATGAGGAACCAAAGCAAGCACAAGTGTATCTCACTTTTCAGCTTCAGGTCAACAGATCTCAGATAAACCAACTACGTCTCAAACTACATGCAGAATCTCTTAGAATGACCAGCACCCTTTATGAACATGAGCATATATATATGTATGTATGTATGTATGTATGTATGTATGTATGTATATATATATATATATATATATATATATATATATATATATATATATATATATATATATATATATATATATATATATATATGTATGTTTACAACACTGGGGCTGTGACACTGGAACACACACGTGCCTTGTTATCACATGCTTGGGAATGAAAAAAAACACAAAGATTGCCCTCCTTTTTGTCTCATACCTTCATTGTTGCACCACTTCCTGTGTCTGCACCTGCACTGCTTCCTGCATGAGAATAAGCAGCGACATTGCTTCATCTGTCTGTCTTTCAATTCTACTGCTTTTTTTTCTCCCCACTTTTTATAATCAAAGAGCAGAAACATAATTGAGAGCAGTGGATTAATATGGGCAGTGTTAGCTCAGCAATTAAAGTTCTGCACCACTGACTAGAAAGGTGGAGGTCAAATCCCAGAAGTATTACCAGTGTTGTCGTGTCATTTAAAAAAAATTCATCTATTTCACATAGTTCACAGATTCGAGTATGATTGTAGTGTCCGTTTCATTTTTGCATCGTTATTTTTTATTTATTTATTTTTATCCAACTCGCTCATGACATAGAATTATTCTATCATTTTGAGGCAGTAGTGGCTCAAGTGGTTAAGACTCTGGGTTCTTGATCGGAGGATCAGGGTTCAAGCCCCAGCACCACCAAGCTCCACTGTTGGGCAACTGAGCAAGGCCCTTAACCCTCTCTGCTCCAGGGTATCATAGCTGCCCCTGCGCTCTGACCCCAACTTCCTCAGCTGGGATATGCGAAGAAAAGGATTCCACTGTGCTGTAATGTATGTGTGGCGATAATAAAGGCTTCATTATTCATTCATCATTCATTCATTCATTATTATCATCTCAACCATTACAGAAATGGACAGACTATATACATTACAGTATTATCTAGCCTACCAGGCAAGTGAACACCAGAGTATGCTGCTATGAGTTATCACTAAAAATATGCAAAAAGAGCAGCTTTTTTCCCTCTCAGTAAATTACAGCAGTTGAGCCAATCGAGATATGAATCTGAAATGATTGACAGTTGCCAGCCTTGTGTAAGAAACTCGAGTAAGCATATGTACAAGGTTTCATGGTAATCGCAGGGTAATTACATTGTCTGAAATCATTTGCTTTTCATGTGTAGCTTGTTGAAGCTATTGAACCTGTATAAGGGCTTGCTTCTTCCTTACTTATTAGTGGCTTTGGAGGAAAAAAAATCCCCTGACAAATAAACCTTAGTGATGGGGGGACACATCTGGAAAAAGGAAGGATAATCATTATAAGTGTACCTTAATAGAAGCACCAATCAAAAGCTTCAGTTAACATTCACACCAACGATCTGAATATATATATATATATATATATATATATATATATATATATATATATATATATATATATATATATATATATATATATATATATATATATAATATTACACTGTCCAGTTTCGAGCACCTCACATGGTCTTCTGCTGTTCTAGTCCATTTGCCTTAAAGCATTCTGAGATGTTATTGCTCACCACAGTTTTAAGAGGCGGTTATCTGATTTGCCGAAAGCTTCCTTACGGCTCTAACCCTTCTGACTGATCTCTGTCATCAACAAGCCATTTACACCCAGAGAACTGTGACTCGCTGTATATGTGTTTGTGAACGTAAAAAGTCTCTAGCATCACGTTTCTTCCCCTCTGTACATTAGCCGAAGCTTATGCCTGCCACGTGATTGGCCGAATGAATGATTGTGTGTTCCTAATAAACTGGCCGGTGAATGACCGTCGTGTTTTCACTCACAAAATGAAATTAAAATACAGAGAGAATGACAGTGGGATGGTTGAGAGTGAATTGTTGCAACACCTTCACACATCATCTCCATCTTTATTTAACGTCCTCTACCTTCTCCTCTGATCTCTCTCTCTCTCTCTCTTTCTCTCTTCTTATCTGCCATCTATTTCATCTCTCCTTTATCACTCCAACCTTTTTCTCCTTGCCCTCTTTCTGTCTGTCTTCTTTAATGGCTTTTCTCTCCTCTCTTCACCTCGTTCTCTTTTCCTTCCTCTCTGACCTCTCTTTTTTGTTTTTATTTCTCCCTTATTGCATCAAACATCCGTTCCCCTTTCTTCCGCTCAATGCTATCTACTTCTGCTATTTATACTCTCTTTCATTAACAACCTGCTCTTCTGTATTTCTCTTTCTCCCTCTCTCTTTCTTTCTCTCTCTCTCTCCTCAGGTGGGCGTATCTACCCTGTGTCTGTGCCCTACTCGAACTCCCAGAGCACCAGTAAGACAAGCGTGACACTCTCTTTGGTCATGCCAGCCCAGGGCACGCTCACCAACGGGACCAACACCGCTTCCACGCTGGAAGGAGGCACCCCTACTCCTGGGTATGGTTCTGTTTATTTCATTCCTCTTGAAGCTTCATCTTTAGTCCAATTTTCCATTAAAGTTTCTATTAATATTTTATGTAGAGATGCTTGTAGCATTGAATGTTGCCTGTACTTCCAGGTTTCTGTGCAAAGAATCGTTCAAAGGCCATGTGCCTTTTTCCTGAGATTTATTAATTTAATTTCCTTTTTTTTAATCTAAAGTAAATGTGCAGTGCTCCTTAAAGGATGTTGCATAGTTGTGTCTTTGCACTGGTAGAAAGTTACCCTAAACAGACGACACAATTTCCACCCATTTAAGTGTAGTAGAAAATACATGGCTCATGCGCTCTGCCTAATAATCTCTCCCCTTGCTTGAAAGCGTAATATTAAATTGAAACGTAAATGTTTTTGGATTGACTCGACATGTTCCTGCAGCATTATTTGCATGCATGAAAGCAGTGGGAGGGCAGACCTTAAGTTACACTTAATCAGCCAACTGCAAAATTGGGCCTTTGTTAGAAATCACTGTTAGATTTCTTTTCACTTAAACACACTGCTTAACAGCAATTAAATCGGATTTGAGGTACAAATCATAAATCTTTTTCCTCGTGTTGTTTAGTACAGTTCAGTAACTGGTAAACATGTGCGCGCACACACACACACACACACACAGCAGCCTATATCCTAATAGGTCCTTTGAGCCGCCTAAACCCCTTTAGTAGACATCCCCTATTTTATAACTCATCATAAGGCCTTAATGTGTTTCTGTGCCTGTGTGTGCAGGCAAAGTCCCACGGCTACACTGCAGTCCAACACACACACGCAGAGCTCCAGCTCCAGCTCTGGCGACGGCAGCCTCTTCAGACAGCGCGCGAGCCAGGCGGCACAACCAGACGAGACGGGCCGAGTGCCGCCCTACGTCGACTTCACCCAGTTCTATCAGATGTGGAGCACGGAGCACAGCGAGGGAACGAGAGGTCCAGGACCGCAGTGAGGGCTCCAGAAAGAACAAATGGAGAATAGAGGCAGCTTCCAGCAGTACTGACATGTACAATGGATTCTAATGGCATGCAGTTACAACGAGTGCCGATTTTCGGCCTTCTCTAAGGACTTTATTAAGGCCGAGGTGTTTAGTAGCCTCGTTCTCCAGGTAATTCGCAATTCTGGATTTCTGCCTTTTTGGAGCATTGTTCAGTTACTGGTCAGTTTTCTTTGGGTGACTAAATGCAAAATATATTATTATTAACGTTATTATTAATGCTCTGATGTGACATTTTTATATTCTAGCATAACCCTGCTGATCAGAGCCAAACAGATCAAATTTCATAAAATATGATGATGATCCTGATGAAGTTACTGATGAGGATATTAAAAGATGCATCATGTGACTACCAAGGAAACCATCACTCCACCATTTTTAGTTTTTACTCTCACATTTTAAGTGAAAGCAATATGGCTGTTTTTGGGTTTTTTTAAACGTTAGCACAAACATCGAAACAGATGGAACACATTCCTCTTGTACTGGGCATAACAGTGGAACTAATCTATTATTCAATTCACCCTTTTCAAAATTGTGACACACCGACACAGCACTTTTGAGCCGCTTTGTTTTACGCTGTATCGTGTAAAGCCGTAGACGTGGTCCTGATACCGGAATTCTGCATGCTAATGTCACACAAGGATTTGCGTTCCTTGACCGATTTCTAATAGCTGACGATCCAAAAGAGGATTCTTTTTTCCTCCGTCACTGTTTTTTCAGACCTCAACACTCCCCTCTCTCTCTGCAGATATCAAGGGACCCATTTCCAAGCGTTCGGCTCAGTCGACACGCTATTACCAGTCTGAAGAGACTGATATTATGCAACATCAGATTGTCATTGAGTAATTATGACGATATTGTCGTTTAGAAGAAGGCTGAACGGCGGCGAGGTACTTGAGGGCATTTCCAAATGTCCTTACTGCATAGGCTGATTACAATACCTTTTTTTTTTTTATTTTTTTTTTTTATTACGAGTGTTATGTCTAATCCCTTCATGTTAATCCCTTTTTCCCTGATTTTCACCCCTTTCTGCATTAAAGGCAAGTATGCGAGACAGCGTGAATGAGAGTGATTTACTGCACACTTTACTGTTCGCCACCTTATGTCATATAAGTCATATTTTGGTTGTACTTTATTGGACAGTCTTGCAAACACTTTCTATTTAACAGGTGAGTGCATGGTGCAGTTGGAACTGCATACTAACCTATATTTTTGTTCAGCGGTACTCTGCACTACAGCACTATAATAACACGTCATTCTTACAAGTCATAATTTGAGTACAATGCTGGAAGGAATTACTAAACCATTCTGAAGACTGTATAAATACTTTTTCTCTTCTTCAGCTGTCCTGATTCAAGGCCCAGGTTTCTGTTTTTTGACTGACAGAAGATATGGTCTTCTGCTGTCGTAGCTCCTCCCCCTTCTCTACAAGGTCCAGAGATAGTTTTCAACTCACCACAGGTGTAAAGAGAGTTTATTCGAGTTGCTGTACCCTTCCTGTCACCTCAAAGCAGCCTGGTAATTGATAATTGGTAACCTCTCATCAACAAGGTGTTCGTGTCCACACAACTTGGTGTTTAGAGAGACTGAGAGACAGATCAGTGGGTTCTGATTTCCACGGTTAGTCACTGAAATCAGACTGAAATGTTTGCATTAGGAATATAAATCCATTCAGCTCTGATAAGTATTGTACAGTACTGCTGAACAAACATGGGCTTTTATGCTTATAATATAGCAGCAATTATATTTAAGTACCACATACTCACCTTTTAAATAAGGTTGTAGCATACTGTAAAATAAAATGCTACTGATGTTTGGGGTTTTTTTGTGTGTATGCGTGTTATGTTATGTACAGCGAAGTTTCTAGTGCCTTGCTGAAATAAACATTAAAAGCTGTGATGCAGTGGAAGACACATCGTTACTGAATGCTTGTTTTAATTATATTTGTGCTTTTTTTTTTGTTTTTGGAAAATCATAAAGCTCAGCCCTTACTGCGCTGGTTGATTTTCACTTCCCGATGCGTCTGTAAAGAGATTTCGGTTCTTCCCTTGGTGGATAGTGAAAGTGGAAGTGTATTTGGTTCTTGGTAACCACCCAAATATATCCAAGTCATTGTTTTTTGTTTTTTTTTTTAAACTGAGTGAGCATTCCTCACTGAGATTTTGTCCCATTTCACTAGACAAATCATGCAGCCTAATTTTTTTTTTTGTTAAATGTTTACAAAATATGCTCTGAACACGGTGGCTTGGTGGTTAGCACGTTTGCCTCACACCTCCTGGGTTGGGGGTTCGATTCCCGCCTCTTCCGTGTGTGTGGAGTTTGCATGTTCTCCCCGTGCCTCGGGGTTTTCTCCAGGTACTCCGGTTTCCTCCCCCGGTCCAAAGACGTGCATTGTAGGTTGATTGGCGTCTCTAAATTGTGTGTGATTGCGTGAGAGAATTTGTGTGTGTGCTCTGCGATGGGTTGGCACTCCGTCCAGGGTGTATCCTGCCACAGGCTATATGAAAAAATATATATATATATGCCCTGGGGGCATTGGTGGCTCAGTGGTAGGTTTCTCGCCTATCATGCGGCAGGCCCGGGTTCGATTCCAGCCAATGCCCCAACCCCAGCCACTGGATGCAGCGCCGGTCCCAAGCCCGGAAAAATGGGAGGGTTGCGTCAGGAAGGGCATCCGGCGTAAAACATTTGCCAAGTTGATGTGCGGACCAGTTGGTCCGCTGTGGCGACCCCGAACAGGGAGCAGCCGAAAGTATTAACTTAACTATGCCCTGAATGCATTTTTGATTTTGTGAAGCCTGACTCATGTTCTCCTTGTAACCCTTGAGTCCTAAACGCAGTGTTTAAGCTAAATTAAGACTTGACACATTAAGAAAGTAATTTTACTCATACAATATCATAACCATGGAAACTTGACTGACTTTAGCTCAGTGGGAGTGGTGCACTTAGTATAGAGGAATAATTCTCTTAAAAATAAAAATTCCACCTGATTTCTTTATATACATACACACACCGACCAGGCATAACATTATGACCACTTGCTTAATTTTGTGTTGGTCCCCCTTTTGCTGCCAAAACAGCCCTGACCCATCATGCATTGTGTATTCTGACACCTTTCTATCAGAACCAGCATTAATGTCTTCAGCAATTTGAGTAACAGGAGCTTGTCTGTTGGATCGGATCACACTGGCCAGCCTTCGCTCCCCACGTACATCAATGAGCCTTGGCCATCCATGTCCCTGTTGCCAGTTCACCACTGTTGATAGATACTGACCACTACAGACCGGGAACACCCCACAAGAGCTGCAGTTTTGGAGATGCTCTGATCCAGTGGTCTAGCCATCACAATTTGGCCCTTGTCAAACTCGCTCAAATCCTTACACTTGCCCATTTTTCCTGCTTCTAACACATCAACTTTGAGGAGAAAATGTTCACTTGCTGCCTAATATATCCCACCCACTAACAGGTGCTATTATAAGGAGATAATCAGTGTTATTCACTTCACCCGTCACTGCTCATAATGTTATGCCTAATATCGGTGTATATACTGTAAGTTTATACACAAGTGGAAATATTAAAGACAATAATAAAAGGATTAATTTTCAGAACAAATTAACTTGTATACAAATAAATAAATATCTGTGTAGCCCAAGTTGATCATTATGCAGTTTAACAGTGTAACAATATATGTAGCAACATTTTATTTTTTAACCAGGTCACGCCAGAAATTTCCGGGAATTCCCATTTGCAAATAGGACGAATTACCATTGAGATATGTGTGTAAGGGGAATTTAAATGATCCTTTTACTGCACTAGTACACTATACTACTGTCATATATTAGGACTTGTGAAGAAGATCATAGCTCCCAATATTAGATTGTAATATTATTACATGTTAGATACAAATGCCTCTAATTACAGTTTTATTTGATCAAACACACACACACACACACACACACACACACACTCTCTCAGCACTTTTCCTGGAAGGTACAGAGAAACGGCGGATAAACTCCACACTAATGGCCTTACAAGAACACTAATAGTGGATTGCCATATGGGAATTTGTGAACTGACAGACTGAACCTGCAGGCTACCACACTAATAATCTGGAAGGCTGGAAAACGTCTGGTGTACACAAAGCTTGATTAGAAACAGGACGTTTCGTGCAGGAGTCCTTCATCAGCTGCACACTGACATGCGATACACTTCAGCTGATGGAGCACAGAAACGCCTCAACTCCCAGCTCTTGTTTTTATTACTCTAGTGTGTGTGTAGAGGTTGAAGTTCAGATAAAACAAAAAAGAAAAGGAATGAATAAAAGTCATGTTTACACAACTATACAATATAGCTGTATATCCATATACACCTATGTAATGTATACTCTATACACAAAAATACACCTACGCAATGTCCACTCTGTACGATAATACACACCTATGCAATGTCCACCCCGAACACCCATATACACCTACGCAATGTCCACCCCGAACACCCATATACACCTACGCAACGTCCACTCCGTACACCCATATACACCTACGCAATGTCCACTCCGTACACCTACACGTCTACTCTGTACACCTACACAACGTCTACTCTGTACACCAATATACACCTACGCAACGTCGACTCTGTACACCAATATACACCTACGCAACGTCCACTCCGTACACCCATATACACCTACGCAACGTCCACCCCGTACACCCATATACACCTACGCAACGTCCACCCCGTACACCCATATACACCTACGCAACGTCCACCCCGTACACCCATATACACCTACGCAACGTCCACCCCGTACACCCATATACACCTACGCAACGTCCACCCCGTACACCCATATACACCTACGCAACGTCCACCCCGTACACCCATATACACCTACGCAACGTCCACCCCGTACACCCATATACACCTACGCAACGTCCACCCCGTACACCCATATACACCTACGCAACGTCCACCCCGTACACCCATATACACCTACGCAATGTCCACTCCGTACACCCATATACACCTACGCAATGTCCACTCCGTACACCTACACGTCTACTCTGTACACCTACACAACGTCTACTCTGTACATCAATATACACCTACACAACGTCTACTCTGTACACCAATATACACCTACGCAATGTCCACTCCGTACACCTACATGTCTACTCTGTACACCTACACAATGTCTACTCTTTACACCAATATACACCTACACAACGTCCACTCTGTAAACCAAATATACACTTACACAGCGTCCACTCTGTACACCAACTATACATCTACACAAGGTTCACAACATTAATAATATTTATTTTGCTCTCAAGGGGTGAGAATTATTAATTACCAAATGAAAATCTCCACAATGTTCACTTCTTAACCCATATACACCTATTTTCCCCCAGAAAGAACATAAAACCTTCAACAGTCTACATTAAGCACAACAACAGCTAGTGACACATTGACTGTAGGAAGCAGTTGCTACTAATAGAGTTGGGAAATTTCCGAACAGAAAACTCCTCCACACTTCAGACTTCTCACAGACTGAATATTCCCAAACCTTGAAACTGAAATATATGCATCCACCCACTATAATCACAAAAAGGTGAAGGATTATTGCACACACAAAAAAAAAAAAAAATCCAGACGGTGAACTATAATGTAATGACCCTAAATGATTGTGGTTGAATAATGAGGGTTTATTAATACTTGTTATTTGATTATTTATGAACAGTTCAGTGATGTTTCCAGCTAACTTATTGCGCCAGTTTGATACATCATGACTGCAATGATGTTAGCTGCTTCCATTTATCCGCAATATGAAATGATACTGTTTTATATTCTTATAGCTTTATAGCGCTTTACGATGTTGTTGTTTCGGAGTGCACACGCCCCTTTGCCCCACCTCTCCTTCCCCTAACCCCCCTTCGCGTTCCCCCACCTCCCATCGTGTGTGTGTGTGTGTGTGTGTGTGTGTTAAGCGACCAAACTGGGGGGAGGAGCCGTGGGCTCATGCGATGCCCCTTCCCTTCCCTTCCTCTCCTTCGTATTCTTTTCAAGAGAGAATAAAAAAAAAGAAGAAAAAAAAAAAAACCGGAGCGCGACGGGGGGAGCTGTTGGTGGTGCTGCGCGGCGAGCGGAAAGGCGTCATTTTAGCCCAAATACGAGTCACGCAAAGAGCGGCACGATCGTCGAGCAAGAAAGCGAAGGAAAAGGGGGGTGGCGCCGTGAAGACGTCAAAAAAAAAAAAGAAAAGAAAGAAAGAAAAGAAAACAAACAAACAAAAAAATAAAATCGGCGTTGCTTTGAAGGGCACGAACGTCGGTTTCCTGTAACATTCCGTCCGCATCACCACCACCATCATCACCATCATCATCATCACCACCACCATCATCATCATCAGCAACAGCAAAAGCAATCAGGATGGCTGCGTCTTCCTCCGTGATCTACGGCGCAAGGCATCGCCCGGGCTGCGGCGTCGGTGCGCGGTCGCACTCGGGCGTCGCGTTAACGCGCGGCTGTCAGTGAAGCGCTTCCTCACGGAGGTTTATCCGGAGGCAGGCCGCCGTCCCAAATCTGTGTCCTGATCAACGTAACCGCAAAGTTTAACCGAGCTGGAGGCAAAACAAAGAAGACACGGATGTTCTTCGCGTTCAGCTTTCAGTGAATCTCTGGAGACCCCCAAACCGGGCGATGGGTAAGTGTGAGCTCTTTATACACTCCTGTCATTTTACACACACACACACACACACACACACACACACACTGCGTCTAGTTAGGATGACCGTGCACACGTGTAATTTCTCTAAGCTGTTTGATATGCAATGTTCCCTTGATTTGAAGGAAGGCACACGTGATGATTGACACGTGTCAATCAACATCAGTTACTTATTACTCTTAATTTACAAACGAAAACCGCCGCTTGAACCTCTACTGATGTTCATCACTCATCGGGAATAAATTGTGGAAATGTTCCAAGATGATTCCAGGTCTTCTGAGATCAAGACATGTCTCCTGTCAAAGCAGATATTTCTAGGAAAGCACTATAGCTGCGTACAAGCCTAAGAGAGGTCTGCGATACACACTTCACATGAGCACAGAGTCAGGGAAGACGTCTCTTTCCTGGTTTATTTCAAGCAGGCGTGGAAAAGTAAGTCTTTGTGGACTTGGTGCTTTCTGGGGACTTGGTAACATGACAAGCTGGGTGGTGTTTCTGTTTGTTTTTTGGCTTATTTACTTTGCGAGGAAAAAATAACATGTATGGTGAGGTATAGGAAATGTTGCTATAACAAAAGCTATGTCAGGAACATCCACATCAATTGTAGCTAAAAGGCAATGATGTGTTGATTTGATAAATTAAAAAAAATTGTAATCTGTGGTGTACGAGGAATAAAGTACTCGGTGACCAAGGTTAGAACAGCTTGATTCCTAAATCTGTATCTGTTGAGAGAGCATTTCAAAGGGTGGATAATATAGATGGATTTTCCACAGAATTTCATAAATGTATAAGTACCCGGTACTCTATGCTTGATATCTTGAACGTTGCCTTTCTTCAGTCGCTGTTAGTTGGATCAGTGTTTTTTGAATTATGTGGTTTTGTGTTGGAGAAAGTTAAAAAAAGCTGCCCTTAAGACTTCCATTGTAAGTCAGTTTCACCATCGCCAGTCTTAATAATAAATAAATAAACAATAATAGTGTAAAGCAAAGTGAGGCTGTGGCTGATTTCTTTCTAGCCCAGCCTGTAGATTCACACAGTTTATCAGTCATGTTAGGTGATGACATCTAGCAAAACACCCCCTACGTCTGATTTGTGATATTTTACAGCCCACTTTGCTGACACGTACATGACGCATCGTGAGCAGTGATGGAGAAGGCACATTTGAAAATAGAGCTGTGGGTGTCGTGAACATGAACAAGGTGGATGTTTATCATCCAAAGCTAAAAGTAGCCAAAGTACACACAATCCAATCAAACTGTTTTCTTCTGTGATCTGCTTGATGCTGAAGGACTTTTCAGATTTGAATGAGCTCCTGATTGAATCATTATCCTGCTTGGTTACAAATATGATGGACGTTTCTGCAGCTTATTAATCTCACAGTTTTTCTGCGAGAAATATCCAAACAGAATTCCTGTGTAAAGCAATTCTTTGTAATGTGTTTAAAGTTTGCCTGGGCCTTTAGGCCAATTGATGCTGACAGTTTTCTAGTGTGGGTCTTCTCAACTCCAGTCTCAGCGGCTCATTGCTTTGCATAGCTTCAAGGTCTCCTAACTCCCTGCACATCTGATCTAGTTCATCAGCTCATTATTAAGCACTTCGTGGGTTGGATGCGATGTGTTCGGAGCTGTGAATCCTTGAAATTGTGCACAGCCCTGGAGTGTAGATCAGAAAAGGTGCAGTCATGGTTCAGAACAAGGCTTGTTTTACTCTTAGCCTGACTGCTTGGATCAGCACAGTCCCCTATTTAGGAGTATAAGTGATTAAGGCGAAGGAGTTGATGTAGTGATTCCCGATCTTCTTATGACTGGTGCTTTATTATTTTTTTGCACAGTAAAACCAAGCGCTTCTATGAAGGCAGTATTAAACTTGAATAAAATGTCCCCACGATGGCTCAGAAATGACTCGCATTGTTAGATACTCCAGTACTTTCAGGTGTCTTGAAAATCTTGGTTCGGGTTGGTCATCCTGAATCTGGGACTGGGTTGCTGAAGTCAATCTTTTTGAACAAAGCAAGTCACAGGATGGAACGTACACTGCATTATCGTGGTTAAAAGTGTGGGTATTAGCGACTAAACATGGATGGTTGTGAAAGTACAAGTACAAAACTTTCCAGGCTCTCTAAGAAATGCTCGAATTTGTGATGTATCTGGACACTAGATTAGGACACAGTCTTCAAGCTACTCTAGCAACACTAAGAGAGTTTGAAGAGAAGCGAATGGCACTCATGCACAGTTCTATTTGTTCACCATTTTACAGACTGACATGCATGTGGATGTAAATTTATTTCTCCTCATTTTACACCTCGATCTACTTTTCTTACATTAAACAAGGCTTTTAACGGTTGAACTTGGTGGGCTGGAAACGTGGAAAGCTTTTGGGTTTTGGCACTGCAGGATCAGGTCTCTGATACTTTTATCTTACAATATCATTTGATTTAAAATGGCCGCCCCAGATGGCACCACAGTTGCCAGTAAATGCTGAATAAAGATTGCTGTTTCAACTCTGACGCCTCCAGCTTGTGGTTTGGTTTGGACATCAGAACATATTTTGCGATAGGCAGTTGGGCAGCAGTGTGCAGATTGATACACAACACATCAAGTATAGCTCACCCTTTCTCTCTCTGATGTGACAACCGACTCTAACTGGCCTCTGGCAAAGTCTCTCTGCTTCTCCCACCTTCTCTACTGCTGTTCCTGTTTCCCCTGAGGTATGCTTTCTGAGACTGACAGCTGCATGTAATGCAACCACAACTCTTTCTTAGAAAAGAAACAAGAGCGGTAAAGCATGGATGGGAGAGGTGAAAGGAGAGATGAGTGTTCTCCCATGCTGTGCCCGACAAGACCGACTCCTCGTTAATTCTATCAGCAAGGGGTCTGATGCCTCAGAGCCGCTGGAGCTCGAAGCTGAATCTTTAGCTTGGCCAGACGAACTCGCAGGCTTTCAACCGTTCAAGTCTCTGGACCTGCTTTAGAATAAACGCACATATGTTGGATTTCTTCCTGTTAGTCGGTGTTAACTCCTTCGTTGCTGTGAAACTTTTGCTTTCAATTTTTTCAAATTAGCTTTTACATTTTGTATGTACTCAGAGCTTTCCATTATGTACATTTACACTCCACTATTGAATTCTCTTTACAGTTACTGCAGCAGAAGAGATAACGGGAATTAACTTGTTTCTTGTTCAACATTAAATGCAACCGTAAATAGATAAAAAAAAATATATAATGGCATGTCATTCTTTAATAAATAAAACTAGCAGTCGACTGATTGCTGTTATGTAATAGGGATAAAACACTACACAACATGCTCTAAAACTACCTTGTTGTGGATTATCCTTAAACGGCATTTGGGCTAATAAAAAATGTATTACAGTATTTTAGAAAGTGATGCTGTGTTTAAGTAAAAGGTTGTTTTTTTTTCTTCTCTTCTCCTAATGAGACTCAACACATTTGAACTTAGCCAATCACTTCAGATAGTGGTGCATTTGGCTGAAGTTAGCCATTTGGATGAAGTTAGCCATCATTTTTCATTCCCTTGGTACATGGTCAGCATTCGTAGTCTCCCATCACTTTTATTAATACGATTCAAGCCAAGTGTGCTTATATCGCAAAAATCAGATACGTCCTCTAGTTCCTCAGTGATTTAAAGGCTTAGAATGTGTAATATGAAGAAAACCCTATTTTCTATTCAGTAGAATTCCTAAGGTTAACGTTCATAATTCGGTTAAATAGTTGTGATGAATCATTGTGATCTCAATACTGAGCAAAGTGAATGTGAAGATATCATGCAGCCCTTTTGTAATGGAAATATTGGCTAAGGATAGAGATTACAGGAGCAATTTCTGATTAAGTAGGTCATTTTTTTTGGTCTTGATCAGCAGCGTTTAATGGCGTTGTTGAAAGCAGTGTGCGCTACAGATGGCGGAGATTTCAGAAGGAAGCCTGCTGAGAGGAGATTTCTTCAGCGCAATCAGCAAAAAGCTCCAAATACTAAGGGATTAAAAGCTAGTACTAGAAGACCTTTTTTTTTTTTTATAAATAATTCTGGAACTCCTGAAAGGTGTAAACCAATGATATTAAAATGTTACCGCGGCTAAATTTGTCCTGGTGTACTACTTGAGGTACCTCAGTATTTCATGTTGGGCTCTGCTACTAGTTGATATGCAATGCTAGTAATGCTATAGCTGTGTGATTGTCTTTTAATCAAATTATTCTGCTTATGTGTTTCAATTAACAACCTATAGTTGTATCCTGTCATGCTTAACAAGAAGTGAAAGCTCTCAAGCCTTAATTAGCACGAAGCCAATCATGGCATGCTAATTCAAGGCTGCTAGTGTTCATTTCTTGTTAGCTGTATTAGCAGTATGGTGCTGTAGATTCCTTTTGGAGCCTCTATTTCTGTCTGAAACTTTTGTTTTTTTTCCCCCCTCACTGGTCTCTGTTTTGTTTTGTTTTTCAAAAGACCTTGCTGTGTGATTTTGTTTGGACAAACTGATCAGTTATTTTGTTGTGTGGAAGAACAAGCTGCTGCTAACACAGACAGTAATGCTATATAGAGTAGCTCTTGATAGACAGACACAGATTCCAAACATCATGATAGCTGTGGAGTTGGATCTTAGCTTCCCTTGTCCGTGTTGTCAAGCAGATAAAGCCGTGAATGTATTTGCTCTTAAAATCTGAGCCGCGGTTTAAATTAAGAAAATGACTCAGCATGTTGTAGATCTTGTATAGCTACACTATACAAGAATTCATTCCGTCTCTCCGCTGCTGTTCACCACAGAGCTTATGCGTGCATAGCTTATATAGTTAATAACTCATTCCATTTATTTACAATTCCAACTTTAGCTTTGCAGCTATTTTTAATAAAAAAATAATAATAAAAAAGCATTGACTGGATGCTAATATTAACTGTATTAACTTGTAACTTCTGGTTTTATTTTTTACCCACTGTAATGATCTAACATGGATGTCATACATGTTACACACAGTGTGCTTGGCCACGCCCCCTTCTTTCCCTCCTTCAAAGCCACAGGGGCTATGATAGGACGATGTTATATTACCGATATCACACTTATAGTGAGCATTTTTTTAATGCAAATAACTGAATAAAGAGACCGAGTGTGTCTGTGTAAGGCTTCTGTTAGTTTATCCAGTGATTCTTGCCAATATGGTGTTTTAGATTACTTGGAAGTGTTTAGTATGATTACTACCATTTCTAGCTTTTTTTTATTTGCAAGTGTTTTCTTATCTACATTAAGAGACAGCCAGTGAATGATAGCAGAGGGAGTCTGAGGCTGACTGGTTCACAGCACCTGCCCACTGCCCACACTGTAACCACTCGATTTGATGTTTTATTGAGTGATGAGCTGTTAGGACTTCGAGTGTCAGTCCAATCAACGTTGTGACTGTCAGGTACATACAAGACATTCAGGACTCAAATGATGGACCCTGAACTTTATCGGTAGATGAGGGATAATGCATACATGACTGATTCGGGTTTGTTATGAACGGCTCACCGACTGTGATGCGGTTTGCCAGGCACTTCAGAAATGATGGAACAGCTCCATCAGCTCACACTTGTCCCTGAGCTCTTTCTATATAAGGCACCACAGCTTTCTCTCTCTCTCTCTCTCTCCCACACACACACACATGGACGCAGTCAAAATCCAGATCCCAAAATAGCAGCCATTCTGCCTGGCTGCCTTTTGTCCTGTACGTGTCACCTTACTGAACATACCTACTTCAGGGAAAATGGTGCTGGCCTGGCTTTGACCTCTGTGCGGCATAGACAGAGAGATGGATAATGGAACGTTCCATTTGAGCTCACTTACAGGGACAATGTGTAAATACAAGTCATGGAAAGGAACACGCACACACAAAAATCAGTTACGAAAAAGGCAGTTCAAAAGCGAACTTTAATCATCTTCTGAAAAAGAAACATTTTATTCATCCTTTTTAAGCCGCATATAAAGCAAGCCAGTCTCTTTTCCCTCCAGTTGTGTTTCCGGAAAGCTCTGTTTAGCCCACTGGATGGCCACATATATTCTGTCAGAAGGTTTCATTTAGTCAGTGGCAATTTGACAAGCCCTTATTTATCCTGTGCATACATGTAAGTGAGGTGTCTTTTTGTTTCTCCACTTTGGATTAAAAGGGCTGGCCTTCAAACAATGCAAATCATTTGAAAGCTAAGCCAAAACAAACAAATTAGGTCCACTTTACTGGCGACGTCAGACCAGAGAGAGAGAGAGAGAGAGAGAGAGAGAGAGAGAGAGAGAGAGAGGGAAAGCGTAGGCAGCTGTTCGAGCCTCCGTGCCAGCCAGCTGTTTGCTGCGCTCAATCACTTGAATGAGGGATGAAAAAATATAGGAAGGAAGGACAAATAAAGGGCAGACTTTCTTTGGAATGGTTTGCTCAAAATGAAAATGACACATTAGTGAGGCATTTCTGACTTCCAGTAAATGTTTTTGTTTTTTTTTATAACCGCCCCTGACCCACATTGATGCCTCGACTTTAAGAAAATGGAAACAGATTCTGTACAGCGGTGCAGAAATGTTTTTATTAACTTATTAATTTCACCAGGATCATGATCACCCCCCTGGTCTGTTTCCCTTTTGTTCTCATTTTTCTGAGTGATTTTCTTATTGTATTGGTTTAGTTCCCTGTGTCCTGTTACTAGTTATTTGCACTTTGTATATATTTCCACTGAATGTTCCCTGGGGTGTTCTTGCATTTTTGTGTTTTCAGGTTTCCTGCCAGTTCAGTGATACTATCACATACTTAAAATCTTCGCGCATATCTTTTGTATCCAGTTTCTGTGTACTTCTTTGTCACAAGTTGTTACATAAGGAGACAATTAAACAATCACAGCTGTAAAATGGGTCAGTCTGCTTAAAGCTGTAAGCGCAACAGCGTGATGCTTAAGTCGTGGATCGAGGGAGTTGTTACGTCGATTATGTTTATAGTTTGTTTATTGGATGTTCATTTAAACATAAATGAACTCCATATACTGTAGGTCTAGCAGCTGCTATTAGACAGAGAGATTGGATTGGAATCTGAAAAACACAGGAAAAAATATCTTCATTACAATGCATACATCGGTTCTACATGATTGACTTGAATAACCTTAGTTACTCAAGGTTAGTTACTCAAGGCTACTAAGGTTACAGTACTTGAGTAACCTTAGTTACTCAAGCCCTTAACCCAACCCTCCGTTGTTCAGCTGTATAAAAAAAAAAAATGAGATCAATTTTAAGTCGCTCTGGATAAGGGTCTCTGCCAAATGCCAGAAATGTAAATGTTTTCAGTGTAGACGTTTACTTATGTTTGGTCTCTTCTTTCATTCACATTTCAGTTCTGGGAATTGTCTGTTTTTAAAAAAGTAATAGCTACTATATTAGCTGTAGTAGTGTCCGAATATCCCTAAACCCTACTAGCGATACACCAAAAGTGTAATAGACTAATCAGGCTTAACATTATGAGCAGTGACAGGTGAAGGGAAGAACACTGATGATCTCCTCATCATGGTACCTGTTAGTGGGTGGGATATATTAGGTAGCAAGTGAACATTTTGTCCTTAAAGTTGATGTGTTAGAAGCAGGAAAAATGAGCAAGGATTTGAGCGAGTTTGACAAGGGCCAAATTGTGATGGCTAGACCACTGGATCAGAGCTGGATCAGATCTCCAAAACTGCAGCTCTTGTGGGGTGTTCCCGGTCTGCAGTGGTCAGTATCTGTCAAAGAATGAACAGTGGTGAACAAGGCTCACTGATGCACATGGGGAGCGAAGGCTGGCCCGTGTGATCCGATCCAACAGACAAGCTACTGTTGCTCAAATTGCTGAAGAAGTTACTCCGCTGGCAAGCCGGCGGAGGCAGTGTCATGCTTTGGGTAATATTCTGCTGGGAAACCTTGGGTCCTGCCATCCATGTGGATATTATCTTGACACGTACCACCTACCTAAGCATTGTTGCAGACCATGTACACCCTTTCATGGAAACAGTATTCCCTGATGGCTGTGGCCTCTTTCAGCAGGATAATGCGCCGTGCCACAAAGCAAAAATGGTTCAGGAATGGTTTGATGAGCACAACAATGAGTTTGAGGTGTTGACTTGGCCTCCAAATTCCCCAGATCTCAATCGAGCATCTGTGAGATGCGCTGGACAGACAAGTCAAAAGGGGGACCAACACAATGTTATGCACGTGGTCATAATGTTGTGACTGATCGGTGTACACCTGAATTCTAATATATCTATTCATAAAACAGTAGGTGAGAAACACCAGGATGACACTCTGCTTCCTCTGAGATTCTGCACTATCCAGACAATGGACATCTCATAATGTAACCAGCACAGAAGAGCTGACCAAATCAAAAATGTCCACGCTCTATAGCAGTTAAACTGCACTTGTTTAACAACACCTGAGTTCATTATTAACTTGGGCAAGCTTTAAACGAGAAAAACCAGTTTTTCTGCAATTATTATAATGTCGTAGGTCACATGACCATGCCAACGTAGTGGATGTAGAATATTCAGATTGTATTCATGCTAATCATGTATACTTACCAGTACCTACTGAATCAAATGCAGTAGTCACTGTGCATGATTTCAGATACATGCAGTTTGTAAATCTAGTACAACTTTTCAACATGCTATAATGTTAAAGCGTCACCATGTAACTTTTACTTTTTTTCTTTTTAGGCCTTTTAATCTCACCACAAATGCTATTGATAAACTGTCATTGTTGGCAGTAAATGGAAATTGTTCCGAAATACAAAAATATTGTGCAACCATAGCAAATTCTCAATATTTGTTGTAAGTGGAAAATTTCTGAATATTTTTTTTTTTTTCCTTCCAACTGTCTAAAATTCGTATAATTTGAACCCACGACCCTCAAGTCAACAGCATGCAACCTTAAAAGCTAAGTGACAACATTAGCGTACAAAAGCCAGGTTTCCATCATACCCAGAGAAAATCCTATAATGTGTGTGTGTGTGTGTGTGTGTGTGTGTGTGTGTGTGTGTATATACCCTAAAAAAATCCTCATAAAATTATTGGGGGCCTTCTACTTTGTCTTCTAATATTTTTATTTTTTTTATTTCTAAAAAAACAAACCAACAAAAAACCGCACACACACCAACTGCAAGTGTGGATGCTTTTGGGAAGTCCTTCCATGAGAGAGGCTTAAAAAAGAAACCAGGAAGGAAGATGCACTGCTGGAGATTTGACACAGGAAGTAGGGTATTTCTGAATAAACCTTTTCTTCTGTTTGAGATTGAGTCTTTCCAAATAGTTTAGCCTTGTTTAGATTCGACGCGTAGAACGCTTGAATAAACCATATATAGGGATAAGATGCATCATATATAAACAGGAAGACGGGCAGTAAAGCAGATCATTACATACACACATGTAGGTGGCTTGCTTTACCAATTACTGCCAAACCGACTGCACTTAGGGTTTTGAAACCAGACTTAGTCATTGTTTATGGGAATGGCTGTTTATAGGCGTGATAATGCCTATAAACAGCCATAAATAAATAAGAGGAAAGAACTTGTAGACGTTTCTCGATGTTAAGCATGACTATACATGGATTAAAAGTGCAGGTCTTTCTTGAATCGATTAAAAAATGTAATAGGACGTGTCGTCATAACACCCTGTTGTTGATTATTTTCTTACAAAAACACACTTCTCATTTGTAATCCATAATTATTAATCCATAATTTTGCTAAGATATGCTGCCATATTTATTTGTTTTTGTTTACAGTATAATTGTTTTTTATTTATATATATATATATATATATATATATATATATATATATATATATATATATATATATATATATATATATATATATATATATATATATATATATATATATATATATAATCTAGCATTTAAATGTGCACTTAATTAGCATGCATTAAAGTTATTATGATTTGTAATTAATTAAAATTTAGAATTGTGACAAATGAAGCAAGAGAATAGCTGGGATTCTCACGTTGTGCAGACTTGGAATTCTGTCAGAAAATATTTAAGTAAAATATAAGCCTTTTTTTTCATAATAAAGTTTGAACTTTGTACAACGTTTGGTCAGTTACGGTCAGAGCAAAGCAAGATCAAACTTGCAATGAGTAAAATTGCTTCATAAAAAAAAAATTAAAGCTAGACAAAGACAATGGTGGAAGACACGGAAACGATCACTGAAGGCTACAATCGTGAAACGAAGCTCGGATAGTTCAGGAAGGCTAGCGGAACATTTGTTTGCCTCTTTTTCTTTTTCCCGAAAGCCTTTTTTTTTTTTTTTTTTTTGTTTCATCTGAAAGGAAGCCACAGTCCTGGTCTGTTCACTTCCACAAGCAAACAGTGTAAATCACAGTATCGAATGAAAACCCACACACAGCTGAGTAGTGACCAAAACAGTGGCCTCACTGTGCCGGAGCTGTAATAGCCGGACAGACAACAGCGCCGTGTTTGTCTGTAAATAAAGGACGTGTCACATTCAACTCGCCCTCACACATATTTGTGTTTCAGGGGGTCTCTTTTAGAGTCGATGCCCTGAAGGTCAGTTATTTCATAAAACGGCTTCATAAAACGTGAGCCCGTGCGCGAGTGTAAGAGAACACGTTTACGTGTGGGCGACTCATCTTTGACTAATCTCGCATATATGAGACCAGTCCGTTTAAGGAGTAGGGGTTGTGAAATAGGACCGAGCTTGAGTCATGTCTTGGGTTTTGTAACGCCTTGACCCGAAAGCTGTGAGTTTGGTCTGTATTTTTTTTATTTTTTATTTTTTTTCTTAGCTCGCCCAGGCAGGAAAAAAAGGCTTTGTTTGTTTTTTGTTTTTTTGGTCAGTTTTCCTGCCCACTCGCTTTCTGAATAGACCAGTGAACACCTACAACCATTAAACACGCCAGTCACTGAGGGGGGAAAAAAACCTCAAAAATCTCTTCTGGAGATGATTAGCAGTGTGTTTGAATTCTCGAATCTGATTGGTCGGAAGGTGCTAATTAGTTTTCTATAAAGAGGCAACCCTGTGGCATATTGTATATTAATAAGATAATGTGCTTATTCTTATACCATAGAATTTCTAAAGTAACAGCTCATTCATCCAAACAAATCCCACTTTAATAATAAACATATTTTTTAATGTCTAATTGTTGTTGTAGTGTTCTATACAGAAGGAGTCTCCAGTGCCGGTAGGTTTTCCAGGATGGGCGAGGTATCCAGACTGGATATAACTACAATGAACTCGTTTCACAGATGTCAGGTGTAACTTTAAAACACAATGTCCTTCATTAACAAACAAAAAAAGCAAAACAAAAAAAAGAGCTTCCAGATGGTAACAGTTTTTAAACAAAACTATATTTGTCATTAGTATAATAACACTGTAGTGATGTTTATCTAGAACCTTCTGCAAATCCAGGGCATGGCGTGTTTAAATACACTATGGTTGTGTTGTTTAGTGTGTGTGTGTGTGTGTGTGTGTTGTGTTAATGCGGTTTACACAGGGTGCTTCGTCTGGACAAGTCGCTACACTTCAACAGTAATGTTTGGATGAAACTTTTCAGTCAGGAATTAAAGTATTGTTCATTTCTCTTGTGCTGTATGAAAGAAGAATGCTTTAGACGTTGCTTCATCATGTTTCTGTGATGGTGCGGCTAGAAGACAAGGACCAACTTGCATTTAAACTATGCACTACGCATTATTTCTCTAACATCTAAAATCATAGAGCAGTAGGAATGTTGCCTGATTTTTATTTTTAAAAAAAAATTCAATTAGCACAAATGTACTGGATCAAGCTCACTTCAGGGCTCAGTTCAGTGTTTTGTTTTTATATTTAGTTTTGCACTGAAACTACCAGGTTACTGTAGCTCACAGGAAATTGAATCTCCTTCCTTTCTTCCTCCTTCCTTCCTTCCTTCCTTCCTTCCTCTCTTTCATTTCCTTATTTCCTTCCTTCCTTCCTTCCTCTCTTTCATTTCCTTCCTTCCTCTTTCATTTCCTTCCTTCCTTCCTTCCTTCCTTCCTTCCTTCCTTCCTCTCTCTCTTTCATTTCCTTATTTCCTTCCTTTCTCATGTTCACTTCCTTCCTTCCTTCCTTCCTTCCTTCCTTCCTTCCTTCCTTCCTCACTTTCATTTCCTTCCTTCCTTCCTCTTTCATTTCATTATTTCCTTCCTCTTTCACTTCCTTCCTTCCTTCCTTCCTCTCTTTCATTTCATTATTTCCTTCCTTCCTCTCTTTCATTTCATTATTTCCTTCCTTCCTCTCTTTCATTTCCTTATTTCCTTCCTTCCTCTCTTTCATTTCCTTATTTCCTTCCTTCCTCTCTTTCATTTCCTTATTTCCTTCCTTCCTCTCTTTCATTTCCTTATTTCCTTCCTTCCTCTCTTTCATTTCCTTATTTCCTTCCTTCCTTCCTTTCATTTCCTTATTTCCTTCCTTCCTTCCTTTCATTTCCTTATTTCCTTCCTTCCTTCCTTCCTCTCTTTCATTTCCTTCCTCTTTCATTTCCTTCCTTTCTCACATTCACTTCCTTCCTTCCTTCCTTCCTTCCTTCCTTCCTTCCTCACTTTCACTTCCTTCCTTCCTTCCTTCCTTCCTTCCTCACTTTCACTTCCTTCCTTCCTTCCTTCCTTCCTTCCTTCCTTCCTTCCTTCCTTCCTCTCTTTCATTTCCTTATTTCCTTCCTTCCTCTCTTTCATTTCCTTATTTCCTTCCTTCCTCTCTTTCATTTCCTTATTTCCTTCCTTCCTCTCTTTCATTTCCTTATTTCCTTCCTTCCTCTCTTTCATTTCCTTATTTCCTTCCTTCCTCTCTTTCATTTCCTTATTTCCTTCCTTCCTCTCTTTCATTTCCTTATTTCCTTCCTTCCTTCCTTTCATTTCCTTATTTCCTTCCTTCCTTCCTTTCATTTCCTTATTTCCTTCCTTCCTTCCTTCCTTCCTCTCTTTCATTTCCTTCCTCTTTCATTTCCTTCCTTTCTCACATTCACTTCCTTCCTTCCTTCCTTCCTTCCTTCCTTCCTCACTTTCACTTCCTTCCTTCCTTCCTTCCTTCCTTCCTCACTTTCACTTCCTTCCTTCCTTCCTTCCTTCCTTCCTTCCTTCCTTCCTTCCTTCCTTCCTCTCTTTCATTTCCTTATTTCCTTCCTTCCTTCCTTTCATTTCCTTATTTCCTTCCTTCCTTCCTTCCTTCCTCTCTTTCATTTCCTTCCTCTTTCATTTCCTTCCTTTCTCACATTCACTTCCTTCCTTCCTTCCTTCCTTCCTCACTTTCACTTCCTTCCTTCCTTCCTCACTTTCACTTCCTTCCTTCCTTCCTTCCTTCCTTCCTTCCTTCCTTCCTTCCTCTCTTTCATTTCCTTATTTCCTTCCTTCCTTCCTTCCTCTCTTTCATTTCCTTATTTCCTTCCTTCTTTTGTTCCTTTTTCATTGGCATTTCCATGCCGCCCCCCCCCCCCCCCCAAATTTCTGGGATTGCCTTTTGTGAGAAGTACACATCTTTCATATTTCAGTGAAGTAACCTTAGAGAACCTCAGACGTTCAATGTCTTTTGTCTTCCTTTTTGAGCTTCCTTTTAAATACCACTCAACACATCCACCATCATACAAAGACCTCCTCCCATGTGGAATTATATACAATAACAATATTGTGTGTTGAGTTTTTTACTATACTGTGTGTGTGTGTGTGTGTGTGTGTGATCCGTAGTGTAGCGTTACACACCTAACCTGCTGATCTCAATTCCTTCATCGCAGTCTCCCCCCCAATAACTCATCCCTCCATTGTCTTTATCTTCGGCCACACCCGTCTTATATCTTTGTTTATAGAGCGACAGCCCATTGAGACATCACAAATCCTGCTCGGCCTCGTCTCTTTCCCCTCGGCAGACTTAATCTCTGCCCTCCGTCCCCGGCCTCCCGTGCAAAGTGTCTTTTTATCAGGTTCAAGTTATGTTTGTTACGCTCACGCTCTCCCGTCACCCATCCCTTTGCACCTCATTTCGTTTCTAAGGTGTGTCATGTAAATATAAGATACGGACTTCTCAGAAGGAAAACAGGCACTCTGGCATGCTCCAGCGAGTGCGGAGTGATACAGAAAACCCGGATCGGTTTTAAGATCGTCTGGAAATAGAAGCTGAGCACATGCTCCATAGAGGGTGTGCCTTGTCGGACTGGAGTGCAGCAAAAAAAAATCTCAGGTGAGTCTGGCTGGAATGTGACTTTAAAGCTGTAGGTGACCGCAGAAGCAGATCTGTGCACATTGTTCTAAACATGGCACACGCCCAACTTCCTGGATCCTGGCCATTTGGGACTTTGAGGAGATTTTAGCAGTCAGATCGACTTAAGGAAAACAAAACGAGTTACAAGCAAGTTTCTATCTTTGTTTTTTGTGATTTGGGAAAAAAAAGAAGAGCAGCTCACAAGTGTGTGATCACGCTGCATCTCATTTTTGCTTGGTTCTTTTTTCTTTTCTTTTTTTTTTTAATTAACAGTCTATACCCATACAGTCTAAGCTCTTTTTAAAGCTGCGATCTGTAAAGTTTGAACGTTTTCCTAGACCTGTGACACTAACATCATTTCAACTATACCTCTGGGGGAAATAAATAAATATGTATAAATATAAATTTAAAAAATTTTTTTGCATGGTTTGGCACAGGTTTTACACCGGATTCCCTTCTTGTTGCAACCCTCTCATTTCTATCCGGGCTTGGGACCGGCACTGAGAGTTAACTCTTCAGTGGCTGGGTTGGTTCCCTTTCGCAATTTTTTTTTTAAATTTATTTTTTGGTAAATGTTGTACCATTTTTATTTTTCCTGAAATGAGATCACTATTCAGAACAAGCTAAACTGCTCAGTTTATTTCCCTAAACATTATCTTTTATATAAGGGTTTTTAAATATAAAAAAAAAATAAGTCGATAAACAGGGTTGGTTTGTAGTTTAGGTGTGTCTGGCATCTAAAATGACAATGCACCCATTTAAAAAAAAAAACGATCATGATGATGCCTTCTGGTTTGTCTTCATATTTTCTGCTTGATGAGATCTACCCACATAGCACTATCAAGGTATTTAATCGCTTTTAATCTTTTGTGTGTCTTTTTCTGTTCAGAGTAATATGTCCAATTAACACGTCCCTCTCTCCTGTCTTTCATTCGGTCTTTTCCAAAATTCTGCAAGCCAGTAGATTTTTCACTTCACACTCCGCCAGAGACAACACGCACTCCCCGTGGCTGTGTCCAGATTCCCTGTAATGAGACGGATATGCTAATTAAAGTGTGTGTAGACGGCTAAAAAGAATCCTGGATTAGCTCGAATGTGGAATTTTAGTGCCCAAGTAAAGAAACGAGCTTGTGGGTGTGTTGAATCGGAGGCTGTTGATGCTGCAAATGCAGAAAAAAAGTAAGTCATGCGACTATCAAGTAAGTCTGTGTTTGTGTTTTGGGAACAGCGAGGCCAGATTCACACACTGCAGTCAGGGCATCAGATGGAAGGAGAGATGGAGAGAGGAAGGGGAAAGAGAAAATAAGAAAGGAATGTGAAGAAGGAAGCAAAGATAAAAAGAGAAGAAGGGAAGGAAGGAAGGATGGGAAGATGGAATGAAGGAAGGAGGGATAAAGGATGGAAGGAGGGATAACCTACAGAAAAATGAGAAAGGGAAGTAGGGGAAGAGTGAGGAAGGAAAGCAGATGGGAAGGTAGGGTGGAAGGAAAAATTTTAGCAAGGAAGGGAAAAGAGAGAGAGCCCGAGAGCGGTTTCTTGTTATTATTTGGGAAAAGATCTCATTATGAGAAAAGGAAAGAGGAAGATGGAAGGAAAGGAGGATGGACAGAACATAAGGAAAAAATGTGTAAGGAAGGGGGGGGGGGTGTGAGGAAGGAAAGAAGATGGGAATAGAAAGTCTGGAAGGGTGGAAGGAGAAAGTAAGCAAGGAAGGGAAAAGCTAGAGGGAGAGAGAAAGAAAGAAGGAGAATGATATTGAGGAAGGAAGGTAAGAGTGAAGTAGAAGTTGAGGAAGGAAGGTAAGAGTGAAGTAGAAGTTGAGGAAGGAAGGTAAGAGTGAAGTAGAAGTTGAGGAAGGAAGGTAAAAGAGTGAAGTAGAAGTTGAGGAAGGAAGGTAAAAGAGTGAAGTAGAAGTTGAGGAAGGAAGGTAAAAGAGTGAAGTAGAAGTTGAGGAAGGAAGGTAAGAGTGAAGTAGAAGTTGAGGAAGGAAGGTAAGAGTGAAGTAGAAGTTGAGGAAGGAAGGTAAAAGAGTGAAGTAGAAGTTGAGGAAGGAAGGTAAAAGAGTGAAGTAGAAGTTGAGGAAGGAAGGTAAAAGAGTGAAGTAGAAGTTGAGGAAGGAAGAAAGAAATGGAGAGAGAGGAACGAGAGAAGGAGTCTCATAATTGTCAAAATATCAGCTTTTCAGGATTGATCAGACCAGCATTCTGAGCTCAGCACCCACTTGTTCTCTCAGCGCCTCGTCCACATGATCGCTCACTTCCTAATGTGTGTACCTTCTGTTTTAAATAAAACTGACATGTTTAACTCCCTGAAATCATTCACTTGCCCGTTTCAGAAAGTTAACTATTCTCTCATCATCTGCACTTTTACTGTATGAAACTTTATGAATCCACTGCTGAGTTCATCAAAACAACCCCTGTGTTTTCTAGTCTCTCTTATGATATCCTAATAATTGGTAATTAAATGTAATCATTTACACGCTGACCTTTAAACAGGTCAAAAGAAGGAACGTTGAGTCTCCTATAATATTCATGCTCAGGAACTCTATCATTCCATACGGTTCCCTCGAGGCCTCACACCTTTTTTGTGGCCTCTTTACAGCACCAGTTACCTTATCACATGCAATTTTCCTATTAGTGGCATCATAAGTCACAAGAACACACCACTTCTCAGCCTTGCTAAGGGTTACTATGACCGTGAATAAGAGGAAAGCATCACACATCCATCTCCATTGGGCTTAAAAATAATAATAATAATAATAATAATAATAATAAACCTGAATTTACATTTTATAATTTAAAAAAATCTCCAGAAATATCTTCCATATTTGTTGGAGACTGATTGAACCTAAAAACCTTGCTTTATCATGTGTAGTGATTTGCGGAAAAAAGAAATCCCCTTTATTATTTATCTCATTTCTACTATAAAATGTCTCGTTACTATAGAAACAAAAACATCTAATTTCTAGGAGAAAAAACGTCTTGCTATTGCAAACAATAACATTTCAATTTGGAAACGTTTTATTATGAAACAAGCATCTCGTTATGAGAAAAGCATCTCGTTTTTCATTCTCTCATCTTATTATGAGAGTAATTTTACATAATAAAAGCTCATTGTTATTAGAAAACATCCAGTTATTATGAAATCTTACTACGAGAAAACATCTCATTTTTAAGAAAAGAGGGTGTCATTATTTAAAGAAGCATCTTGTTCTTATGAGAGAAATATCTTGTTGAATTGTCTTATTATTGTGTGAACAAAAATCTTATTTGAAAACATTTGATCAACAAAAGCATCCTGTTACTGCAAGAAAGCATCTTCTTACGAGAAAGGCATCTCGTTATTATGAGAAATGTATCTAATTTTTATGCGAAAACCTCTTGCTATTGCAAGATAAGTATCTCGTTGTTACGGGAAAACATCTCGTTATTACAAGATAATATCCCGTTATTAGGAGAAAATGTATCCCGTTATTACGGGAAAAGGAATCATGGAAATATGTTATACAAAAGTTCTGAAAGTCCCAGGAAGAATGGATGTGATTGAGTGTGTGTGTGTGTGTGTGTGTGTGTGTGTGTGTGTGTGTGTGTGTGTGTGTGTGGTAGTCGGGTGGTGGTGGGGGTGGGGGGGTTGATAGACTGAATAATAAGAGAGAAGGAGCCCATTGTATGGACAGAGTAAAGCTCTGATGGAACGAGATATTTGAGCTCGGCGAGGCCAACGAGGCTGGAGAAAAGGCTCCTTTGTAGACCTGGACCCATACTGGCAGTTTGAGGACAGAAATTTTTGAACACACACGCACACATGTAGTCGCTGCCTGGGTTCAGGGATCTGCCCCACCATGCTGTGAATGACACATTGAAGGGGCCACAACTGACGTAAGTTGCCATAGCAACGTGTGTAGATGCTGTGGGTGACTGGAAAACTTTTTGTTTTTTTAATGTAGGGATGTTTTGGCTATCCAACATGCACTCTTGCACAGGAAAATAGCTGTATATGGCTATTTGTGTAGTGTAATTTAGTTTTTGTCCTATTAGTGTCACTACAATTCAGCACTGTACTGTTTGCAGTAGTGGTCATATTAATCCTTATTCCAGGCTTAGAATTCATATGTAATGCTATAAGCAGTGTTAAATGCTTTTGCCTTGACATTTACTTTGTAAGTAGCTGCTGCTTGCACAGCCACCGAATTTTCACTGTTACAATAAAGGCAAGCTAACATTAATATACATTTAACTAGTAGCAAATCCTTTGTAGTTAACTTACTAAATGATGAGCAGAACTACTGAATTAGCAGGTCTATTATAAATACCGTAATACAGCAATCTATGGAAACTTCTAGAGAAGCATTTCTACTGCAAATACAGTAATACAGCTGCCAATTGTAATGGCTAGAGTAGCAAGTCTGCTGTAAACACAGTAATCTATTAAATTACCATAACTACTTGCAGGGTGAAGAGGTGAAGAAGGTACAGGAGTTTAAGTACTTGGGGTCAACAGTCCAGAGCAATGGAGAGTGTGGGAAAGAGGTAAAGAGGCGAGTACAGGCAGGTTGGAATGGGTGGAGAAAGGTGTCGGGAGTTTGAGACCGTGGTGAGACCGGCCATGCTGTATGGTTTAGAGACAGTGTCACTGAGGAAGAGACGGGAGTCAGAGCTAGAGATGTTGAGGTTCTCTTTGGGAGTGACAAGGTTAGACAGGATTAGGAACGAGTACATCAGAGGGACAGCCCATGATGGACGTTTGTGGGACAAAGTGTTAGGGAGGACAGATTAAGATCTGGAGAGTGAGTATATTGGTAGGAGAATGTTGGACACGGAGCTGCCAGGCTGGAGGCAAAGAGGAAGGCCAAAGAGGAGGTATATGGATGGAATAAATGAGGATATGAAGCTAGTGGGTGCAAGTGTTGAGGATGTGGAAGATGGGGATAGGTGGAGAGAGATGATTCACTGTGGCGACCCCTGAAGGGAAAAGCTGAAAGAAATAGAAGAAGAAGAACTACTAGAGTAGCATTTCCACTGTATATCTTATTTAAGGTAACTCCTAGAGAAGCATTTCTACCTTAAAAATCATGTAACTACTGGAGTAGCAGGTCAATTATAAATACAGTAATACAGCAACCTATGGTAACTCATAGAGAAGCAGTTCTATCTTAAAAATAGCACTACTGTAACCTAGTGGAACTACTGTAACTATTGTAGTAGTTTTTTTTTTTCTTTTTTCCGTAGCACAGCAAACTACCGTTATTACTAGAGTAGCATACTAGAGTAGCAAACTACCATAATTACTAGCGTAGCAAACTACCGTAATCACTAGAGTAACATACTAAAGTAGCAAACTACCATAATTACTAGCGTAGCAAACTACCGTAATCACGAGTAGCTTAGTAGAGTAGCAAACTACTATAATTAATAGACTAGCTTACTCTAGTACCGTAATTACTAGAGTCTTTTGTAAATACAAGATCACAGCCTGCTGTAATTGCTGGAGTAGCAGTTTTACCCTAAATAAAGAAACAGCAATTTACGACTTCACCTTAATTATACAACAGCAATTTACAATAACTGCTGGAATAGCAGGTCTACTGTAAATACACAAATACAGTAACCTACCGTAACTACTGGAGTATTGATATACCTTATTTGTATAGCTGGAACACTGCAACATACCGTAAATACTGGAGTAGCAGATTTGTGATAAACGCAGTGTTTTAGTAGTTAAGGGAGGTTTTTCTATTACTAACACAACAACATACAGTAAATATTGGAGTAGCAGATCTACCATAAATATAGTAAATCTTCAAACTGATAGTTTAGTATCGATGACCAAACATATTTAATTCCTAATATGAATCTGCAGCACTGCTGCCAGGATAACAGATTGTTTTATAATTTCTACGGAGTGAGAACAAGAGTGTGTTTGGATTATCTTGAGGGTCATGGCACTTAGTGTTTCTCTTGCTGTAGAACCCTTGAATTCAAGTGTGCTTAGGATCCCCGGTTGGCACTGTCGCCCTCGTCTGTTCCCTCATCTCTTCTCAAGCTGGCATCAAGTAGTCTCTTTAGTATGGCACCAGCTCGAAAGCGTGGCCAAGCGTGATTCAGGAAATGGACAGACGATCAGTGATGAACACCACACACAGACGTGCATCCACTCACTCCAAAACTGACGCAACCGTTTGCACACACATGCAGTCTGGACTTCATTCTTGTTCTCACAGCAAGATTTCTGAGTCAGGTCTTATCTCGCATCTCATAAATCTCATCTCATAGCTCTTGCACGTTTCCTGCCATCACTTGTGGGTGGCATATGATGGGACTGTCATACACTACCAGCTGTCATATGTTTAAAAAAAAAAAAAAAAAAATTGGAAAGACATTAAAACACACAAGTAATAAGTGGTGCCTTTGTGACAGCAATGATAGTATTTTGTTTGTGTAACATTTTATTGATGGCATATTTGAACATCATTTGAATCGTAAAGAGCGAGTTTCAAGTTCTGGTTTCTCACTTGATTTCCCAGCAGTATTATCCTGTACGATATGCCTCGTAGGATATAACTCATTAGCTGCTTCCTGAGTAGGGGAAAGGCCATTTTGCTATCACATCAGATAGAGCTGAGGGGTAAAAGAGCTGGTTTTAAATGTCAGAATAGAAAGATGGAAGAGAGAGGGAGAGATTAAAGAAGCTGAATTGAGAGAACAAAGTAAAACGCAGTGTAGATTGGAAAGAAGTAGAGAAGAAGAATATCTAGAAAGCCCCATTGAACATTATAACAAAGATGTTTTTAAACCCCGCTGTTTAATTCTCAAATCTGATTGAGTAAAAGCTTAGATGTAGACTTTAGTTGACGCCCTACGTAAACTGAAAAACATGTACAGTTTTTATCCGAGGTGATGTTTATTGAGCTTTCTTGGAAGGAGTCTCCCATGTCAACAAGTTTCATGTTTTTGTCAGACAATATATTGCTAAAGGTTTTGGGACACCCCTCCAAATCATTGAATTCAGGTGTTGTATTTCAGGGGTTGGGCTTGGCCCCTTAGTTCCACTGAAAGGAACTCTTAATGCTTCAGTATACCAAGACATTTTGGACAATTTCATGCTCCCAACTTTGTGGGAACAGTTTGGGGATGGCCGCTACCTGTTCCAAAATGACTGCGCACCAATGCACAAAGCAAGCATGAAGCATTGGGAGCATGAAATTGTCCAAAATGTCTTGGTATGCTGAAGCATTAAGAGTTCCTTTCAGTGGAACTAAGGGGCCAAGCCCAATATAGTGTATATACAGATGTCTGTGACAGCTTAGGTGAGGCTTAGGCAAACTAGAGCAATATAATTTAAGCAATAAAAAAAAGAGCGTTAAGGTTAAAAAAAAGACTTAAGAATAGTCATAGTGTATACGGTATATGGTTGTGTTTAATTCCTTCCTTAACACATTGTGTAGAGTTTGACCAGAATGAAATCCAAATGTTAGTCCAGGTAAAAGTGGACGAGGACCATCTAGCGACTTATCTTGCTAACACTATCATTTAACATTTGGAATGTTGGGATAATATTCCAGATAATGCTATTAAACTGATTTGAATACTATCATATTGCTGTACCTGTAAAAAAAAAAAAACTCGTCCCAAATAGGCAAATGACCCGTCTTGTCTGATTGGCTAAAAGCGATGTAGCAGTCAGACTCATTTGCATAATGTGGAGCTCTGCACAACTGTGTTTGCCATTTTGAAGCTCTGCAGGTAGATAAACAGGATGCAGTGTAAATGGATATGCACCATTGGAAGGGGATTTTTTTGGAAGGTAAGCATGTTTGGTAGTGCGAAGGAGTTGGAGAAGGAAACGATAAGGCTGGAATAAAGCTGGGTTTAGAAATAGAGAGCAGAGATGAGAGAAAAGTGATGAAAGACACCAAGTATATAGAGTATGGACTAATAAGTCTGCTGAAGGGGGAAAAAACACCCAAATACACTCTGTGTGTGTGTTAATGTATTAATAGTTCTCTTTTTAATGCTACTGTCAACAGAGCAAGCGTCATTTTGTGCCTCTGCATCTGTCACAGCTTCAACATTTCTCTTGGAGCACATCCAAATGGTTTCACATTTCTTTCCTGTTTTTCAGGAATGCGTTTGTGTTTGCACATGTGTGTGTGTGTGTGTGTGTGTGTGTGTGTGTGTGTGTGGGAAGCATGCTTGTCCTCAAATCATCCCTTCTTTGTGTTGTATCATTTAAATAGTGTAGTGTCATTGCTGAGAATGTAACCCATCTCCTCTGCGTTC
>JAUCMX010000001.1:30921586-30996586 GCA_033459395.1 Hemibagrus guttatus | reverse complement strand
AGAGCACAAGTATTGTGTGTGTGTGTGTGTGTGTGTGTGTGTGGCTATTTAAGGCCGATAGAGCAGTGAGAAAGGACACTGACTGTGTATATATTGGGTACGTTAGCGTGAGTGTGTGTGTCTGATTTTATTGAGACGCGACCTTTTCAGGACATGAATATGGTTGAACGCATAACACAAGCTTCAGGCTCGTGTGTGTGTGTGTGTCACAGAGAACATTTTCTGCAGAGCAGTTTGTACGAAAATGGCACCTGGATTATTTCTTTATCCCGACTCGCACTGAATGCTTAAACATCAGGCAGCTTGAAGCACATCTCTAGTGTTCGACTCGTTTCAGAGCCAAACTGAGACTGACGCTAAAACACAAGCAATCAGCATGCTGACTCTCAGCTTCTCTCCGTCTCCTCTGTTCTTCCCATTGCTCCGTCTCTCAGTTCCCGTACCTGAATTTTATTTGATCGCTTTGGTGCTTTATGTAACCAGATTAACATCAGCTGCTGAAACACTGTGTTTGTCATCCTTTCATCCTTTTTATTTTTAGTCTTACCAACTCTACAAATCCATTGAAACGCCCCATCCTGTTTGGAGCCCATATATCCTGTTTACTGAGAAAGACAGTGAGACTTGAGAAGCCCCCCCCCCCCCCCCCCCCCTCTCTCTCTCTCTCTCTCTCTCTCTCTCTCTCTCTCTCTCTCTCTCTCTCTCTCTCTCTCTCTCTCTTCCCCCCCTCCCTTGTCCTGCCTACTATTAGCTATCTATCTATCTATCTTTCTTTTATTCTTTCTCTTACTATCTAGCTAAAAAGGGGCATTGGTGGCTCAGTGGTAGGTTTCTCGCCTATCGTGCGGAAGGCCTGGGTTTCATTCCCAGCCAATGCCTCAACCCCAGCCACTGGATGCAGTGCCGGTCCCAAGCCCGGCAAAATGGGAGGGTTGCGTCAGGAAGGGCATCCGGTGTAAAACATTTGCCAAGCTGTTGTGCGGACCAGTTGGTCCGCTGTGGCGACCCCGAACAGGGAGCAGCCAAAAGCAACTTCTTCTCTTACTATCTGTCTGTCTGTCTGTCTTTCTCTCTCTGTCTGCCTGATCGATCTATCTATCTATCTATCTATCTATCTATCTATCTATCTATCTTGTTCATCTGTTTGTCTGTCTGTCTTTCTCTCGCTCTCCTCTCTATCTATCTGTCTGTCTGTCTGTCTATCTTTCCACCTGTCTCTCTGTCTGGGATGTATTTATGTAAATGTTAATTTTTCTGAGAATGCATGAAACAAAAGGCAAATTTGATATTTTAAACATTCATGAAAACTGACAAAGCAGCAGCATCAACATGGCCACACATATACACACACACACACACACACACACACACACACACACACACACACACACACACACACACACCCTCCCCTCTACAGTTTCCATCACACTTTGTTGCATCTTCTCTTAAGGCAACTGTGCAAGATTTACTCTAGTTGAAAACTCTGGTCTGATTAAACTTCTTTTTTTTTCCATCTGCTTGACTTCGTTGTGAACGGAAGTTGCTGTGAACAGACTAATAACGAAAAATATCCTTAAGCACAGTTAAAGATTCATAGAGAATCGGATTAACGGAAGTAGCAAATGAGCAGAATTTATTTAACAGTCACAGTGTAGTGATTCACTCCATTTTGGAAACGTACACTTGAGCATTGCTACCTAAAGCAAAATATGCAAAAAGAAATACAAATTCTAGAGCTGTAAGAAATGAGTCTATGACGAGATGATCATGATCTCCAGAAGTCCTCTACTGACCTGACCTCTGTGTCTAGTACTGTCTAGCATTTGGTGTATTAGCCTGTTGTCAAAATGCTCTCGATATGAATAAGGCACTTAAATGTGAAGCGATGTTTATTTGAACCCAAAGTGATAACTGTTTTGACATCTTTCTTGTCTGTTTTGCACTGCATCGCTTCCAGCTAGTTACACCACACCGAAACCACACCCACACCGTCTTGAGTCTGACTGACTCGTACATTATTCTGATCTGTTTTTGTAAAATTTAGTTAGATAGGTACGGTTATAAGGGGGGCACGGTGGCTTGGTGGTTAGAACGTTTGCCTCACACCTCCAGGTTCGATTCCCGCCTCCACGATGTGCGTGTGTGTGTGGAGTTTGCATGTTCTCCCCGTGCCTCGGGGGTTTCCTCCCCAGTCCAAAGACCTGCATTTTAGGTTGATTGGCATCTCTAAAATTGTCCTGTGTGTGTGATTGGGCCCTGCGATAGACTGGCATCCTGTCCAGGGTGCACCCTGCCTTGTGCCCGTAGTCTCCTGGGATAGGCTCCAGGTTCCCTGTGACCCAGTAGTAGGATAAGCAGGTATAGAAAATGGATGTATGGAAGGTAGGGTTATAGGTCCAGAGCAAATAATTTTCGTTAGTACACCGATCAGCCAAAACATTCTGAGCACTGACAGGTGAAGTGAATAAGACTGATTATCTCCTCATCATGGTACCTGCTAGTGGGTGGGATATATTAGGCAGCATGTGAACATTTTGTTCTCAAAGTTGATGTGTTAGTAGCAGGAAAAATGGGTAAGTGTAAGTGAGCAAGTTTGACAAGGGCCAAATTGTGATGGCTAGATGACTGGATCAGAACATCTCCAAAACTGCAGCTCAAAAATGTCCTTTAAGTCCTGTAAGTTGCAAGGTGGGGCTTCCATGGGCCCACTTAAAGGATCTGCTGCTAACAAGTAGAGTCCATGCATCAACTAGTCAGGGCTGTTTTGGCAGCAAAAAGTTGCCCAACACAATATTAGACAGGTGATCATAATGTTATGCCTGATCAGTGTATATTGTTTAAATATCTTTTTTGGGCATTTTGAAGTTAGAAGCGCAGAGGCTTTAAGAGGATGGAAGAACGAGAATGAAACTGTGGTGAGCTTAACATTATGGCTCTGTTCATTCGGCCTGCTGTTATCTTAGATTTGCATTTTTTTTTGTTCAGTGGGTGTGTGCTCTACAGTAAGAGTAGGAGGGGAGAAGGTTCCCATAAACTGAATGTAGCTTTGGCATGATGTGACCTAACGCAACCTGTGTGAAAAATAAAGACAGTGGTACAGAGATGAGTCAGAGAAAGAGAGAGCGAGAGAGATGGGGTAAAAATGGAGGAAAGGGGAATCCTCAGATGCCGTGAGATGAGAGGTAAGATTCTACGCTTGAGCTAGTTCACTGAACTCGTTTCAGCGCCTCTGAAATACTGCGAGCTCTTACACATTTGCTAGGATGACAAAGGAGTATGAGAAAGACAGACAGAAAAAAAGAGAGATGCTACAGCGATGGAACCAAAAGCACAGGTGATGCATACAAGAGTGTTTATAAATAGAGAGAAAGCCGGAAAGAGCATTACAATTTGTGCCAGTAAAACTCTAGTGATTTGAATTGAATTAAAAAGTGGGAGAAACTCGGCATTTACCAGAAATGCAATCCCATTTGGATGTACTTATTTTAGCAGCACGGGTGAAGGGAGAGGATTGCTTTGAGATGGTATTTAGGGGGGAATTCTGCAGCAGTAGTGGTTATAGAAGACTTCTTGTGAGGGTAGAAGATAACAAAGTCTATTCTCCCTGTAGCACTGTAAATTATAAAATAGGCTAATCGCTTTGTAACAAGAAATCCATGCTAGTCGAACACAACAAAAGTAGCTATGCCGGCTATTGAGCTACTAGCTAGCTAAACAGTGATCTATTTCATGCTTAGCAAAGCAGTAATGCAGAATAATGCTTCCTGAAACAGCTGAGACTTGCTACTGATGATACTGCTAGGGTTTCAGGGCTAATACAAATCATAAGGAACTGTTGTAAATTCTTTGCTTTTATGCCATATACTATGTGTCCAATAGCTTAGCTATCTACTCAAAACTAATAAAATGTTGAATCAATTAGCAACTCCAACATCAAGACAGAGTATACCACTAACTTTTTTTTTTTAGCTTTTTTTGAGCTCTATTTGTTAGCCCCTCAGTTTTCGAGGTCAGCCCTCTCACTCCTTTAGCACCTTAGGAGAAACCCAGTAACTCCAATTTTAAGAGACAACAATTTACCAGTGGCTTTTACAGCTTTTCTGTTAGCTCGATTTGTTAGCACCTCAGCTTTTGTTAGTTTAGCGCTCTCACTTGATTAACACCTTAGTTTTTGTTCACAAAGGAATGTCCATAAAATCTATGAAACCAAGTAACGATCATTTACAGCTTTGTTAGCTCTGTTTTTAGCACCTCTATTAGCTTTTGTTAGCATAGAAGGGTAGAGTATCAACATTTGGTGAATATTCATCGTTGACTGAAATGTTATACAGAAAGTATTTATCATCTTTTACCTGACATGGTTTGTTTGGTTAGTTTGCTAGGTTAGCGGCGTAGTCTTATTTACCTCAGCTTATTATTATAGAGCTAGCACTATAATATTTGCTAGCCTTGTTTGCCCGGTTTGTTCTTTGCCTTGTTTTAATAAAATGTTTGTAGACTGAATCCTTAAAAACATAAAAGCTAAGAAAACAAGAATGTGACAAAAATCAAATCGAATTTAGGTGAAAAAGGGAAGCTAGGTAAAATGGATGAATATATTCATTTGTGTGCGTGTGTGTTCTTCATGATAACTGTCCTCTCTGCAAAGCTTTCTCCCCTCCCACACTTTTGTCAGGTCACTTGGTTCACACAGATCATTAAATCAATAAAACCATAATAAATCTTGACATCTCCTACACATTTAGACATCTTATCCTCCCCCCACGTTAACAGCTTGTTCTCTCTGATGCATATGACAGGCTCCTCCTGAGCCCCAGGCTGCAGTAGATGTTGCTTGAACAAACTGAAGTCGTTGCTAATGTGCGTTGTCTGAACACAGGACAGCAGATCAGTGTGTGTTTATAATAGAATAACACAATGTTGGTAACGATGAACAACACCGCTACTACTTCAGTGCTTCAGTTTCGGGAGGCTGCATTTTTTTTTTTTTGTGGCAGAATTTCTTTCAGAGAAAGAGAACACCAGATATCAGTCTTTGAAGATAGCTAATTTATTTATTTATTTATTTATTTATTTATTTATTTTCCAAATTTGAACTTAGCATCGCAGGTATTCTTGTAAGCTAAGGAAAACTAAAACGAATTCCATTCAGAAGACGAGAAACATGACTGTTTATTAAGATGTGCATTTATTAAACTGCAAGTTTGCTTGTTTCGGATTTTTTTTCCAATAAAAAATTATTTTTGCCTGTGTACAAGGTCTACCCATGCTTTCACTTATTCTAATTACCACAACTAGCATAATTAGTAGGAATGAAATGAACAGATAACAAATTCTAAACATATACAAATACAGATATGAATGGAAGAAGCCTCATTTAGTTCTTTTTATATTTTTTATTTTCATGAAAACTTGGATTTTGCTTTCATAAGGAAATAAGTCATCATATATAAAGCGTGCAAGACAAAGGCCCTGTTCATTAATGTGAATGTGCGGCAATGCGTTATGCTTGGTTAGGGTTTATATTAGTTAATTATTAATATTCTAGCAAATATATACTCTTGCCAAAATTTTGGGACATCTGCCTTTACATCCACATGAATGTAATATGGAGTTGGCCCACCCTTTGCAGCTATAACAGCTTCAACTCTTCTAGGAAGGATCATCACAAGGTTTAGGAGTGTGTTTTCTGACCATTCCTCTAAAAGCGCATTTGTGAGGTCAGGTTGGACAAGAAGGCCAGGCTCGCAGTCTCCACTCTAATTCATCCCAAAGGTGTTCTATCAGGTTGAGGTCAGGACTCTGTGAAGCTCCTCCACATCAAACTCGCTCATCCATGTCTGTCTGGACCTTGCTTTGTGCACTGGTGTGCAGTCATGTTGGAACAGGAAGGGGCAATCCCCAAACTGTTCCCACAAAGTTGGGAGCATGAAATTGTCCAAAATGTCTTGGTATGCTGAAGCATTAAGCGTTCCTTTCACTGGAACTAAGGGGCCGAGCCCAACCCCTGAAAAACAACACCTGAATTCAATGATTTGGAGGGGTGTCCCAAAACCTTTGGCAATATAGTATGATTAATTAAGTTTGTAGAAATATCACAGTTGGCTCTAAAAATAAAGCACAAACAGGATGAGAGACAACTTGAGTGTTGTCAAGGTTGAGGAACTGTCAAGAGTCAGAATATACAGAGCATCCTGGCATTTTGACTTCTGGGTTTTCCCCCAGTTTATTCCAGTAATAGGTTGCTTTCGGCTGCTCCCTGTTCGGGGTTGCCACACAACAACTTGGCAAGTGTTTTACGCCGGATGCCTTCCTGACGCAACCCTCCCATTTTTCCGGGCTTGGGACCGGCACTGCATCTAGTGGCTGGGGTTGAGGCATTGGCTGGGAATTGAACCCGGGTCTTCCACGTGATAGGCGAGAAACCTACCACTGAGCCACCAATGCCCAGTAATGTTTCACCTTAATAAAAAAAAAAAAAAGGTAGTTCATACAGTACATACAATGCTAACTCCTTTTTTTTTTTTTTTTTTTTTTTTTTTTTTTTGCTAAGATTCTTTTAACAGACTGTGTACAACTTCCCCTGACACAAATTTTGCAACTGATGCTTCATGGCAACAATATAGAGAGCATTCAAATGAAGTGTTGCATAAAGCAAATGGTACGGGAGTGGCATTAATAAATCCTGCTATTTGGGTGCTTAGAGAAGTCTTCATAAAGTATTGGGTTGACATCATTTTTGGTGGTTGTCCAACTGCTCTTCTAACTACTTTTACTCAAGTGTGTGTGCTTACACAGCTTTATTTCTCCCAGGACAAGATTTGAGAACCAAGGTCAGTATGGTTGCAGGCAATTGAGTTAGGTCGGGATTTTATTTAATTAAACAATAATTCAGATCAGATTTGGAACAGCAGCAGGTTGGAAATAATGATATAGCACATTTAAAGCAATACTGTCATAATAGCATTGACTCTGATAAAATATTGACTGATTTCCATGGTTTGCGTGCGTGGTGTGTAGTGCAGTGACTATAGATAACCTATTATAGATAATTAGCAGTGTTTTCTGTGCTTTTGCACCGAAAAAAATCTCCTCAAATGGTTTACCAATTAACAAAACCGCCTCATTTAAACTGGGTAGAAAAGTAGCTTTTGTCAAGATAGCTCATTACATGCTACAGAGAGTAACTTAACTACTTTAAAAATGTGTTTTGGGGGAACAGATGGCACACTCTCTGCTAAAGTAGCACCACAAAGTAAAAAAGCCTTAAGCTTAAGTTCGTCAGTCTGTACAGGAGATCCACTGTTTACAATGCTCTCTGGCAAATAATAAATAATGACACACACCTGGGGACAAACTCTAATATAATAGGACATCTGCAGGAAGTAGGTACTTGTGTGCCTGAGTGAGATGGTTTTCTTTTGCTGAGTGTGTGCTTTGGTGTGTGAACGAGATACCTGACTACCCAGCGGCATGACGATAGTTAATAAGAAAACCCAAATTACATTGCGTGATCTGATTCGGCAGAAATGAAGCTACTATTTTGGGAAGGTGAGTAATCAGCAGTTCTCGGCTCGTCCTCTAAGGAATTTTTCATGTGTGTGCCTGCGTGTGTGTGAGGGAGAAAGAGAGAGACTTTTGTTCTGTGTTCATTCACTGTTTAACCAATGTTGTACTGTTGAGGCCAAGGTGGGATTTCAAGAGTACAAGAGGTGTGTCCTGGTGAGGTGAAGGAAGTTTGGCTTCTGTGTCAGTTCTAGTGAAAGAGGCATGGCCTCTCTGTCCTTTCAGTCCTGAAAGGAGATGGAAATGTCGCCTCTGTCTGTCCCAGTAAAGGAGGTGTGGCCTTTGTCTGTTCCAGTAAAGGAGGTGTGGCCTTTGTCTGTTCCAGTAAAGGAGGTGTGGCCTCTGTCTGTTCCAGGAAAGGAGTCTATCTGTCCCTGTTAAAGGAGGTGTGGCCCCTGTCTGTCCCCGTTAAAGGAGGTGTGGCCCCTGTCTGTCCCCGTTAAAGGAGGTGTGGCCCGTCTGTCCCCGTTAAAGGAGGTGTGGCCCCTGTCTGTCCCCGTTAAAGGAGGTGTGGCCTCTGTTTTTGCATTTTTCAAAACAGCATAAGTCCTTAACATTCAACTTTAATATTCAAGGTGCTGGCTTTACTATATTGAGTTGTTGGCTGCATTAAAGGAGTTTTCCAGACACTGAAACAATGCTCATTGTATAGTCTCTGAAGAAGAAATGCCACTACTATAGGGTCACTCTTTCAAATCAAGGAGCTACTTTCAAATTTGAGTTTAGCTCTAAATTATCCAGTACATCTGTGTGTGTTTGCAGGTTTTCTGTTTTGTATGTGCAGGCAGCTCAGATGAGATCTTTTCCTCCTGTAGCGGCTTAGCTGCATTATTGATGAGGGCATTGAGGTGACTCGCTGGATTGTAGAACTCCATTTCAGTGGAGACCGGATTTATTCACTAAAGGCTCTGGGAGACAGGCTGCAGGAGCATCTCTCGCTCTCTCTCTCTCAAACTCACACACATACAATCAGCTGAGAGAAATCCTCTGCTCCCTGTCCAGTACACTTCAATTATTGATGAATACTTTTTGCTGGCCAGCCCTTTCCTCACCTCGCCAGTTCCTCTTTCTATCTCTCCATCTCTCCTTCCATGTCTTTCCTCTGCCCCTGCTCTTCCAGCGTATCCCTCGTTTAATCTTGTTGTATTATTCAGTGTGGGTCTGTACCCCGATCTGCTCCGGTGCCTGCTGGCCGCCTGTCTGCCGCCGTTCTTGGGTGTGAAGCAACATCACACTGAAACCGGAGAACAGCACGGGCATCATGTAACTGATTCAGCAGACACGAACTACAATTTCAAAGCCGAGGTGTGAAGTTATACCCGTCATTAAGAAATATGATACGAATACATAATTTTAAGCCTAAACTGGCATACATGTCAGGAAAGTCATCACGTTTTGGCCAGTTTTTTTTAAAGCACTCACCAGATGGCAGTCCAAGAAACTTGTATTGCTATGTTGATTTGATAAGTTAAGTTACAGAAGGATTAAGGCAATCCTCTTAAGTCCATTTGAATAAATATTTTAGATCCCATCCTTCAACCATAATACTTGTGCCATCCTGGCAGATTTATTTGACATTTAATTTTATCTTTTATTTTTATTATCTTATTTGGGTTTTTTTTTTCTCCTCTTCTAAATTCTTCTTTGATTTAGATCAGGACCTGACCAGTATTAAAGTTCAAAATACTTAAAATCTGTCAGACACTGGTTCTGTAGGAAAATCCATATTGCTAAGTATGATGTTATAAATGTATTGTAGGGAGCTGACTTTTTATAACGGTCACATGGTCAGTATCTAGACACTTGAGTATGTTTTGTCTCCATTTCTAAGTTTTGTCTGAGAAAAAAAGTTAGGTCACCATTTTGATATTCATTGCCCTTGACTTTTGCAATCTTTCCTGCTGTCTGAGAAATTGGCAGTCATCTACAGTATATAAGCCCTGTTTAGCTAAGACTATTGGCACACACTTTATTTCTGATTATAATGTTATCAGCTGGTATTATTATATTGCTTGTCAGGGCCACCTGAAAACTATGTTTTTCTGCCTTCTCGACTAAAGCAGTCACATGCAAAGAACATGCACCTGGCAGAAAAACCAGTGCAGCTTCTGGTAGTAGTTACTTTCATTTCCTATCTGGGTGAATTTGCAGAACCTCGCTATTGTGAGTTAAAAAAAAAATAATTTTTTTGATAGTTATATAAAGGAAAAGCTGCTTATTACTGTGGTTATTGTCTTGATATTTAGCTACTGTTGCTTGACACAAATCTGAATGGGGAAAAAATAACCGTCTCTGCCTCATTATGCCATTTAATTAGACTACATTCCACACTTCTGGCTGTTGAATTCAAACCGATAGCCTCCTAACGGCTGGGCAAAATTTTACGCTTCTACTCCTATCAGGAGTACTTTTTCTCCAGGATTGAGTCATGATATTTTCTATCAGAAACTGTTTCATAGTATAATTCACATAGGTTGAATGTAAAATCCTGCTGGGGAAATGGGTGGGGCATAAAAGGAGGGGAGGCGGCATGAGGGTTTACATTTAAAGGTACATTCATTGTACCTTCAGTAAATGTGCCTACATGTTGTGTACCGTTAATTAGCTCTTAGAGTAAAGCTTTTTAGTGACTTCTGTGGTTTGTTAATGTGCAATTATGCATACTAAACACACCATAGATGTACTATTGTTAGTACTACCTTGATACTATACCCTATACTATACTAAGCTATTTTGGTCCTGATTTTTACTGACCTTTACACTTCTGTTTTTTATGGATAAAGAGAGGAATTTCAGTGGTTAGTTCTTCATTTTTCCAAATATGACTCACTTATTGGTCACCAATCAATTTACAGACATGTACAACTAAGAGAAATGGATACCAAAATAGATTCCCTGTTAGCAGTAGACTTCCTAATTCAACGTTCAGGGCGCAAATAAAAGCAGCTTAACACGTTTGATCCGGCTAAAAGTCTTCAAGCAGGCATGAATATTAAACACTAGAGGTAGGCATGTCACCCAGCGGGAGATTCTTTATTAGGAAAGTGATATGCCTTTGGTGAAAAGCCTATCAACGTGGTCCAAGTCACAGCACATCTGTCGTATTTTAATTGCGTGCAAGACGACAGATGGCTTTCAGCATTGAGAGACTTAACGAAGCCTGTCACTAAATCCAATAGTTATGCATGATCATTAGTAACTTTGATTGAGATGCTTGGTGGAAAGGAAATCAATGCAGATGATTGTAGCCAGCTTATGGTTAAGGAGGTTAAGAGCAACGGGACTATTATGGCCAGCTGTTAGCAGCCAGAGAAAGTATGAAGTGAGACGAAGACCAGGACACTGCAAGGACACAATATTTACCGATTTGTCTGCACTGTCAGAAAAATAGCTCAGATTGTGCCGGGGAACATCATCTGAGCCGTATAAATGGTATGTAATGGATATCGACAGAGGTCAGGTTAGACTTGCTCCACAGAGAGCATGTCCACATCTTTATGTCCATAAATAAATTCCAGCTATTTCTGGAACATTCCACCACCCACCGGGAGACATTGTCTAAGGTCGAGGTCTTTGACCTAGTTTATTCACAGAAAGCTGTCCCTTCAATTCACACAAATCTCTCAAATGGTTTGTGCCATTTGAGAGCTATTCTATGAAAAATGGCACGGCACATCAATTGAACAGTACGAGCCATTTAGTTTAGAATTTCTTTGCAGACTTGTGGTGTTCTTTTATGGTCTTCCAGTCTCCAGTCAGGTCAATTGTGCCTTGAATAGCTTGCGTTCATATGTGTGTTTCTAGGGCTCACAGTGGGACAACTCTGTGTGTCTTTAGATTTGTTTGTGTTTGTTGAGAGAGTTTATTGTGTTAAACCCAGTTTTGGCTCCCAGTTGCACCCAGATTTCCTTTTGTGTTCCCATGGTTACCCACTGGGGGTAAAACGGTTTAAACTTTCATAGTTTGATAACCTAGTCTAAAATGAACAGAAAGATAAGCGGTAATAGACAGAAATACATTTTAATCACTATTTTGAAAATGTCACTGATGAGGTAACTGTTCAGTCGTACAAAATTATAAAGGCAGCTATTACTCACAAAGCCATTAAGGTTTATTTCTGCCTCGCCCCCTCCTGCAGCAGCAGGTGCTGGTATGACTGACATTAGGAAGAGGTTTGTTAGCATCAAATTATTACATGCGTTCCAATTATGTGTTTCGCTTTCAAGCCATTTTACCCTCTGTTTATTATCGGCAAATCTGCCAAAGCATAAGGTCCAAATATTTGGCTTGTTCATTTGACTGGCTCGATATTCGGCCCATCCGCAGTCTCCTTGCCAATCCTGAGATTTGTGTTCCCTTAGATTAACACGTGGCTATAACAACAAATAAACCATGGGGGAGAGATGCAGAGGCTCAATTGATGTGTGCTACAGCAGAAGCAATGGAACTATTAGGGTTCTTGGCAGTGTTAAGAGTCCTGGGGTTTTGATCCAGTCCTCACTGGGAGAGTGCTTGAGGAAATAAAATCAGTGCTTGAATAAACACACACTATAGAGTCTTAGGGGTATAATGTAGATCTATGCCCATGATCAGTTGCTTTTTGTATTCAGAAGGAATACTATTAGAAAGATGGATAGATTCCCCCATAGCGTGACTTCTTCAAATCATGACCTTATAGATGTCCATGATTGGTTAGGGTTTTTCTGATTGACAGGCAGAGAGAGGACACATGTACATTTTTAGCTGTAGCATTATCAATTTCTGGCCCTGAAACCTGAAAAGTATGCTTTCCTTCTTTTTCAGATAACGCAGCAATCAGTCGAAATACGAATAAATTGCACCTGGCTGAAAAGCTAATTCACCGAAGGGGAAAGGACGCAGGATGTCAAAGGCACACATTTGATAGAGGTTCCTTTCACTTTGCACCAACTTCTAGGCGAACTTTGGCCTGAGAATTGACGAACCTCACCCTGTGAGCCAATAGAATCCAAGAAGGTGAGACCGTTATCTCTTTTTTTTAATTAAAAAAAAAAAAAAAAAGTATCTTTCACACCAGACGTTTGTCTCACGGTTTTCTTATTGTTGCTTAGCATTCAGGAAAAATATATTAGCCAGTCTTGGCCATAGACATATGCTAGAGTTTTTGTGATAGAATTCTATTTTTTTTCCCTCCCCATTAGAGCTTTCTTCTTAGCAATGTTGGCAATTTCTGTTGTAGCCCAAAGAGAGTACAGCTAATTATGCTCTCTTAGATGACTAGCTGCTGATGGCTGTGGCATTGTTAGGATTCAAACCCATATTTAATACTTATATTTTAAAATATTTTCACTTGCCAAGATGTTTTTGGCAGTGAATTGTTTCCATCGCACTTTTGTCTTGTCTGAATTACTCCCACAGCTGCCACCTTACCTACTATCAGATCTTCATTCCCAATACTTCATTTAGTATGTCTACAGAGCAGACAGTCTGAAGACATATAAAATTCGTCCAGTGAACAAAACAGTTCACTTGAATGGGAAAGGACCCAAGAGGTATTGAGTTCATCTAGGTGAACTTTGACCCTGCAAATTTGCAAAGTTTGGAAAGATGAGCCACTGTAAGACAGCAGGATGTGTTACTTGTCTCTGGTTTCTAAAGCAGAAAACAAAATGGCTCATTTCACTGAAGGGAAAAGGATGTGCTTTTACATCTGGTAGTGTTTTCTTTCACATCGGGTGGATTTTATCTAGGTGAACTTTGATAGGCAGTAGAAACCAGATGTGTGAGACTGTCATCACATTGGTCAATTAAAAAATGAATGAGCTGCTATTGACCCTGATGGTTACAAACTGAAAAATGAGTCAGTGAACAGGATGCGCTGCAGTTTCTGCCTTCTGAAAGAAAAAAAACTGGTCTTTGCTTTGCTTTATTTCTGTGTGACTTACTAGTAAATGATGTACATAGCTACATAGGAAGCTCAGTGAACCAATTTATTTCATTTGAAATGGAATTACACCTTCACACCAAAGGAGAAAATAGCATGTTGTGATAGACTTTAACATATGGTACTTATCCACATAACTCATGTCAGGCATCATAAGGCTCTAGCAAGCACCCAGCTGACTTTTCTGTGCTAGGCTGTGCTAGGCTTTGTGACCACACCCAAACCCACACTAAGAAACTCTTTATAAAAAAAAAGAAAAAGAAAAAAAAAGCCAATCAGAGTGAAGTACAGCATGAAACATATCATTGAAATTCTTTCACAACTGAGTTCCCAGACATGCAGCGTCACCATTTTATAAACCCTGCAGGACTTGCTGTCTTCATTATCATGAGGTTTATAATAATTAATGTAGCTAACACTTAAACCCAGTTGCATCGTCTTAGCATCTTTTTATATGCACTTTATATATCTTTTTATATATAAGAGCAAACAGCCTTTCTTTGCAATTGCCCGGGAACCATATTGTTTAGAGGCAAATGGAGCATTTTTATTTATATGGTCATGCTTGTTCATTCTTTCCTGTCACATTCACTCCATGCACTTAACCACCTTCCCTGCTGTTACTCTGTATAAGGAGAGAAGCGGAAGGAAAGCAAAAAAAAGAGGGAGAGAGAGGGCATGCAGCCCTGGAAAAGAAGAATAGGCAAGTGGGAATAGAAAAGGAATAAAAACACAGAGAAACAGGAAATCAGGCCTGCAGAATAAAGCCAAATACGCCCTGTCTTTCTCTTTCACTTTTTGTCCTTTCACTCTTTCCCTATTCATGCACACAGCTTGTACAGTTGAAGACAAGCCAGAAGTCTCTTTGATGAGGGTCACATCAGAGCCACAATGGCTTCATTCTTATCACGAGATTTTGTGAAGTTTTTCTTTTTCTTGAGAGTGTCTCTTGCTCTCTTTTCATAACTCTTTTATCCTCCTGTGGCAGACCTAGCTATGACAAATATGACCTCTCTAGATTTAGCTACAAAATGGAGGGCCATGGGCTCTAGGCCAGAGCAATTTGACATTCAGTCTGTGTATCAGATGCTATTTCAGCCAGATTGGGTGTCTCTGCTGCTGTCTGGTTTTCCTGCTTAAGGTGGACTGCAATCGATACAGAACATAAAGATGAATGAGAGGCTGGGAGCCAGTTAGGTGACCTTAAATGATGGAGCGAAGGTCAGATTAGTTTAATGCAGGACCCTTTCCCAAGACAGATACTGTGTGGGATAAGCTTAGTTTTATTTGCATAGCTGGATCTGAATTAAATGCACGGGCTAGGCTTATATTGGAACCTCAAAAAGGAATGACTTTAAAATCCCAATATATCTAATGAAGTTTCTCTTTTTCTCCAAACCCCTCACCCCCCCACCTCCCCACCTTTCCTTGTTTATATATTCATAGGATGAAAATGCGACGCCACAGAGTGTTTTTACTTTGCACCGTGGGGCTGTGTGTCATTTCTTTCCTGCACTACTACAAGGCCCTGCATTACGTGTCTCTGCTACGGGAACTTACAGCACCCTACCCAAACATCAAGTCCTTTATAATGGTGACTGGTTTCTTCTGGAAAGAGAAAGCCACCCCACTGTCTAGTGCCTCTCCAGAAGAGGCACCCCCGCCAGTCCTCAGACCCTCAGAGACCAGGCACCGGGCTCAGGAAGAAACCAGGGGCATGGGTGTAGGTTTGGAGTTGAATATGGCTGGTGAACCCAGAGCACCACAGCCTTGGGTGATACCAGAGGAACCACAACACAAGGATCCTGACCCTGAGGTAAAGAAAACTGTTGCTATTTTACATCACTGTAATGTCCAAAAGGCTTAATTTGAGAAATATATATTGTATATACACTGTGTGGCTAAAAATAGTATGGACACCTGAGCACCAGTATATGTTTGTGTTTCCTAAACTGTTAATATTGAAATTCCACAGCAACCTGTTCAGGTGTCCACATAGTTTTTACCATAGAGTGTAATTTGTACTCATGTTTTTTGACCACATCTTTTACATTTTTATTGTCTTTGTGGAACGGGAGCAGAAGGAAGACATGAAGTTGATCATGTGGCAGCCCAGTAGTGCAGTGCGACAGCGAATGGACCTTGTGAGATCGAATGCTCCAAGTGTAGTACTGAAGGAACCCCAGCGTGCATCAACTCCAGACCCCATCATGTTTCTGGGTGATTTACACAAGCGCCCCTTCATCCTTCAGGAGGATAACACCCCATACTTTGTCCGTACCAAAGCTGGCGCTCTATGTTTTCGACAAGGAACAGAGATAGTGCCCCCAAGAGATGATTCTGGGGCAATCAAAGGTAAGCCTACAGTGGCTGGGGTCCTTCACAGGAACATATTGCAAGTTGCAGAGGACTCCAATGCTCGAGCAAAATTGGTGGAAGACTCAAGTCCCACCCGAGTGAAGCCCAAACGGGGCAAGCGTCTTGTAAAGTGTGTATGCCGTTCTGGTTGGCATGGTCCCTACTGTGGAGTGCCTACAATGGTGTACCACTCGAACCTGCCCACCAAAGAGAGACTGACCCCTCGTGAAAAGCCACGGCGTGTCATTAATGCCATCAACATCAACCATGAGTTTGACTTGCTCCACGCCCGCTTCCATGAGCTGGTTGATGCTGTTGACCTCTTCCTAGTATGCGAGTCCAACTTCACAGCATATGGAGAGAGGCGCCCGCTGAGCTTTCTGCATCTGCTACTCAATGGCACTTATGACTACATGCGTCATAAGATCCTATATGTTTTCCTGGACCACTTTCCTGAAGGTGGCCGACAGGATGGCTGGATTGCCGATGACTACCTGCGCACTTTCCTTACACGGAATGGCATGGGTCGAGTGCGGGGTGCACGGCCTGATGATGTTTTCCTCATCAATGACGCTGATGAGATCCCGGCCCGTGAGGGCATTCTTTTCCTCAAGCTGTTTGATGGCTGGACTGAGCCTTTTGCCATCCACATGCGCAAATCACTGTATGGCTTTTTCTGGAAACAGCTTGGCTCTCTTGAAGTGGTTTCAGGATGCACAGTGGGGATGCTTAAGGAGGTCTATGAAAATGATGGTATCCGCTTGCGCCGGCGCGAGTACTACACCATGCCTAATTTCCGCAAATATGAGAATGACACAGGACACATTCTGGTGCAGTGGTCAGTTGGAAGCCCCTTCCACTTTGCCGGGTGGCATTGCTCCTGGTGCTTCACGCCTGAGGGCATCCACTTCAAACTTGTATCTGCCCAAAATGGTGACTTCCCCCGTTGGGGAGACTATGAGGACAAGCGGGACCTTAACTACATTCGTGAGCTTATCCGCACTGGGGGTTGGTTTGATGGCTCTGTGCAGGAATACCCTCCCACGGACCCTAAAGAGCACATGTATGCCCCCAAGTACATGTTGGACAATTATGAGAACTATCGCTACCTGCTGGAGAACCCTTATGTTAAGCAGCCTGCTCTGAGTGGGGGGTAAGGAAGAGACATAGTGGGGTTTAGATGTAGTTCATCTGGATAATAATGGAAAATAGGGTCCAGTGGAAGTTATCAGGGGAGGAAGGGAACCAAACTCTGCCTACATCCCTTTTCCCCTTTCTTACTCATTGGATCAAACCCCAAAGGTTTATTACCACCATCCAGTCCCTGGCAGAGGAGAGTGGGACCAGCCATGGCAATGAATGAACATAAGTGATTTTTTTTTTGTTTGTTTCTATTGCTGTTTGCTAAGTGGATATGCAGAATCCATCAAGAGACCGTATCAGACCACTCCATAAATGAAGAATTTATTACACTCTGACCCTTTGTGTGTGAGAGATAAAGAGAAAGAGTGTGTGTTTGTGATTGGCCTTCATGGTTCTTGGTGCACTCCTTTCATTTTTGCTTGCAGTTTTGAAAAATGAAAACTAACTTTACAGATTTATCTTATATATTTGAATCTTTTTTCTTTTTTAAAGCAGACTAGGCTGAGTGTGGCAGTCAGTGGAGTGATTTCTGTATGAAACAAAGAAACAGGAAAAGAGTTTCTAAGTTTAATTAGTTTCTGAATATGTGAAACATGGGGTTTAGTTAATGCAGCACTTTTGAGCCAGACATAGCTCCGATTGCGGAAGCCAGTGGGGTGATGTACTTTTGCACTCTTTGCCAATGGCATGAAGTGTACTCAGAAGGTTCAGTTATGGAAGTGAAAAATGGCTCGGATGTTGGTGACCTTATTGGTCAGGCATGCGGGATAGAAGAGGAAAGGAAAAAAGAAAGGAGTTGGGCCAGGGAGTAAAGGGTAGGTAGAAATGGAGAAGAGGGCAAAAGAGTAGGTTTGTCTGTTCCCTTGCCTACATAGAACCCAATACATTATGGATGGTGGTAACGTGTAGCGCAGCAGGAGACCATTACAGATGAAGACCAGGCCACAGAGGAGAAGAAAAATAGTCCCTTCTTTCTTTCTATCCTTCTCTCCCACCTTGTCTTTCTGTCATAGGGCGGATTTTGGCATTTTGAAATATTTGCCGGAGAAAGGCGACGTAAACCGCAATTATCAGTTATGCCGACAAACCCATTTGAGTTTGTAACGTCTTTTTTACGGCAGAATATGGAATGTTATGGAAAACTATTAGTTACACTTGATCTGAATTTTCATGTCCCTTTCTTACAAAAAAGCGCAAAAAGCAAGACAACCTGGAATGGGAATGAGAGCAGAAACTTAAGTTCCACTCCATACTAAAAATATGATTAAATTTTCTAGGAAATGAACGCATTTAAAAGGCCAGTGATAAATTCCTGCAGTAGTTGCTGTAGGTGATGGGGGGTGGGGGATGATAGTCAAGGCAGCCAAGTAAAAGAAAATATACACGTAATATGTAATTCTCAATGGATGTGTGTTCAACACAACATTTTTCATTATAAACAGAACTTATGGGACAGCAGTGCTAGCAGTTTTCATATGAAGTGAAATTTCTGTAAGTTATATCATAAGTCATTTTTGATGGACCCGAGCTGCTGGCAGCAAAATCTGAAAAAAAAGTCGACGGGAACGTTGCTATCTGGACACACCCAAATTATTTCTCGTATCATCTTATCTCAAGCAGCAGTGTGTGTTGTGTCATTGTGAAAGTATGAAAAGCAGGGTAGTAAACCAGCAGTAATAGGAAGGAGGGGAGAGCGAGAGAGAGTGTGAGCGAAATCAGCAAAATCCCAGCATTCAAATGAGGTCACAAAGTCCTCAACATGGGGCGTCCACATCCCCTGTGTATGTGTGTGTGTGAGAAAGAGAGAGAGGCCGAGCTCCATGCTGCAGCAAAACCACTCATGAGTGCCAAACGAAGGGAGGAAGAGAAGCAAAGCAAAGAAGTGGCACATTTTCTATGCATTTCTGTGTGTTTGCTTTTAACTAAATAACCATGTTTCCTGTTCCACTGTGCATCCTTCTTCCTGTCAAAACTTCTTGCTGCATCTGACCCACACAAACACACACATTCCCCTCCCGTGTTCCTCTTCCTTGCCAGCTTTTGAGCTCTCTGACTGCCAAAAATAACCTCGGCTTAATGACAGTGGGATTTTTCACCCCCTCCTTCTCCACCAACTGCATGAGCTGTTTATGTGTATGGTTTGTACCCTCTTCTGTCTTCGCACCAGAGGATGATGAGGGTTTGATGGGCCTCGTGCTCTACCGGGCACACTAAGCTCTCCCCTGCCGCATCAGACTGGGCTGTTTCCATGGTGACATGCCATCCTGCCTGCAAAGTGAACACTATTCAAAACAACAGGACTACGTTTGCATACCTGAAACTTCGATCTGAGTGAAAGGGCTGGATCATTTGTTTAATAACCTGTTAAACAGATGAATAAATTGCAGTGTACACTTTGGAATCCAAATGAGTAGCATGGATCCAAAATCCAATCGAATTAACATGTATTCTGTGGAGGTACAATTTGCTGATAAATTTGGCAGCTACTGAAGATTGGTCTTGTGTGGAAAGCCAATCAAAGCCAAAATTTCCAAGCAGACTGTCCCTGAGCATGAAATCTTTTGGCCTTTAAGTAATTCGGCTACTTTTTGAAGAGAACACAACACACTCGGCTAACGTTAGCTACTGTTACGATTAACATTGACGATAAATTCCATGCCTTACATACGCATACTTTTTGTCTGGATTATATATTTGAAATGTACTCGTAAGGATAGATTGGGATTTGAATACTAAAGGTCATCAGGTAATCCTTTTATAGTTGAAAAATCAGTGAAACCCTTCAGTACAGCTTTATTTTATTTTTTTTTTTTTACTATTGATCGGTGACCTTTCACGTTTCTGGGACAAGATTATGAATTTATATTCATGAATGTGTTTATCAAGGTATTAAACCCATTCAATTCAAGTGACAAGAAAAATCTATTTTTATGAGCTTTTATAATTAAGGACTCGAAAAGCCTGTTGCTGATCAGTTGTGTCTCGTCCCTATTTTGAAATCCATGGCTTCACGGTCCACACTTTGTTTGAATTCTGGAATCGGATTGAATTCTTTCTGCTTGACTTACATCTGTACGTGTTGTGAAACCGAGCCCGAGTGACTCAGAGAGGAGGAGAGTTTAGGGTGTGTTTTTGCAAACCTGCTCTCTCAAATAACTGACTGAAATCTGAAGAAAGATGCTGTAGATGCCTGTGTTCTGCTGTCATCTTTGCTTTCTCCGCGTCGCTGACGTCGTTTCTCACTCCCCTAAGTGTGCACTTGCTCCGAGCGCTGAGCCAGAACAGCAAGAGGATTAAGAGGAAGCACTTTAATAGCGTCGTCCTTTAAGCTGCTACGTTCGGGACAAAGCTCCACTGTGCCCTGTCACATCTGCAATGCAGCAGTGCTGTGTTTACAACCGGGATCCTGGATCCTAACATGCATTACAGATGCACACGAACAGCTGGAAATGCGCTCGCTTTGGTGACACGTCAGCCAAGTGAGTCACGGTAACATATGTTTAAAATACGTCTATGCTTCTGGGATGTGCTTTATTCTGAAAGAACAGAACCCCTGTGGACTTCTCTCACCCGGTTATGCCTAAACACGTGCTGATTCATGCCGCTTTCCTGTCCCTCCAAACCTTCTCATAAACCGGCATCATATTAACAAGTTACTTGATGCTAGTTAGCTTGCTAGTGAACCTGATTACTAGTTTTTACTTCAGAGCTAGCTTGATAGTGCTACTAATTTTAATGACTCATAATAATTTTCCTAACAACATAACATTCGCTTGCTTGCCAACAAAATTAGCTATTGCTCTTCATAAAAGTTTAGCCTAAAGTTAGCCAGCCTTTAAAATTAGCATTTGGGTTAAATTGCACAATATAATTAGCTAGCTTGTCGGCAAAATAAGACATGCGGTATAATAGTTAGCATTGCGTCAACTAGCTTGCTAGCAAAACTGGCTCCTGGACTTACTTCAGAAACACAAAAATAATACACTATCATTAGCTTTAACATTATCAAGATGGCAACTAGAGTTGAAAATGGTTTTCCTGCTTGTTTTGGCTTCTTCTTGACCATCCATTTAAAGTTGAGAACACGAATGAGATGGAGTCTGTTTAAGGGCTTTTTTTTCTTAAGATGTTTCCAGCATTTCCACATCCAGCATTTCCATGGAAGTAACTGATCAGCCTTCAAGTCACTCCACAATACTTGGGGGGCCTAGGCAATTTCCTGTTCTATAGATATGGTCAAATTAAAATAGAAGACCTACTCTTGTTGAGACCGGGACATGAAAATCACTCGGGCAAAATCAGGAACGTGAGACGCTTGACCCTGGCTATCTGATACAGTGAGAGAGAAGACGAGTATAAGAATTGCGTTGCAGGAAGTCTTTGCCAGCGTAATATAAACTTCCACAGCCAACCGAAATCAGAAATATGATTCTGGGTTCTGTAGGAGAAAGGGGGAGGGTAGGAAAGCCTTGATGTTTTCAGTTTGGAATGTTGGCTAAGAGAAGGAAACTGCTTCACTTTAGCTGCTGACAAAAATGCAGCAACATGCTGAATGTATAAGTTGTTGAGACTGGAGTTGTGGTGGTGTATATTTAGCTCAAAGTTGCTGTATCTCAATTTCCTGTTGTGAAATTATACCCCAAATTTCTGAATTCTGGTTCAACATTCCTGTGGTGAAAATGTGGCCAAATTCCTATAAAAATTCCTGTGGTGAAAATCATCTGAAAATGTTGGTAAACTAAGGTTTCATTCAGGTTAGAAAAGTTTCCCAAATTCCTTAATTCCTGTAGAGATTCCTGTGGTGAAAATCTTCCAGAAAATGCTGGTATCCCTGAAAAGGTTCCTGAGATGGAAAAACTTCCCAAGTTCCTGAATTCCTCAAAAGGTTCCTGTGTTAAAAATGTCGCCAAAGTTTCTGACATTCTCTAAAGGTTATTGTGCTGAAAAATGTTCCCAAAGCGCTTTTACCCTGAAACAATTCCTGGGACAGAAAGGTTCCTCAGTTCCTGTAACAGTACCTGTGGTAAAAATGTGCCTATACAGAGAGACGGAGGGAGAGAAAGAGGGAGAGATGGGATGCTGGCTTGTTTTACAAAAACTGCTCCTCAAAGGCTACGAATCAAAACACGGCATCCATTTTAATGGCCTTATAAACGATCTAATTATCTGACGCCTTATAATAGGTGCGTGCAGATTAGCTCAAATTGCTTTGATGCTTTTTTTATTTATTTTTTGTCGTCCATCCTGAGTGTGTTTGGCATTGGGGAGGGGAGGCATGTTCAGTGGAAAACAGAAAAGCCTGGAAAGCCAGCGGCGTTAGAGGAAATCTATTTGGGCTGCTAGAGAGTGGATGGGTCCTGAGAGGCAGAGATTATTTCTCTTTACATCATTAAAGTGCCACATTTTATTTGACTTTATACATCTTATACGGGCTTGTGAGTTAAGACGGAGTCCTGGAAGGCTTTCGTTTGTTTGTTGAACGTGATGTAAACGAGGGATAGCTTGCTGATGTTGGCTGCTGCCCAAACCTGTGGCTGTTCTTCCTAATCATTCTAGAAATTTCTCTTCTATGGGAGTTGCACTAAGGATCTCTATCTCTCTATAACTATAACTATCTCTCTCTCTCTCTCTCTCTCTCTCTCTCTCTCTCTCTCTCTCTCTCTCTTTCTCTCTCTCTCTCTCTCTCTCTCTCTCTCTCTCTCTCTCTCTCTTTCTCAGCTACAGAACGTCCTTGTCCTGTTGGGTTTTGTTTGCTATTCATCGTCAGTTGTAATGATTTATGAGCCAGTGTTGTCGCTGTTTACATGTATTAGTTATTTTAAAAAGTTAGTTATATTAAAAAAGTTATTTCTGGTTGTGTTTATTGAAATTAAAAGGGAAAATAAAAAGAGAGAAGAGCGCTATAAAACCTTTTATCACCAGTCACCTTTTTTTTTTTAATGTTCTGAAGCACTGTCTATCCATCTTTGACTTGTTCCTGTCTGTTCTTCCTGTTGATGTAAAATCGACATTTTGTACTGATATTACTGAAACGTGTCTGATATGCACTTGTCGTTTTTTTGGGGGGTTTTTTTTTTCGTAATTTTTTTTTTAAGTACATTTCTTCTTTTTTTTTACTTGTATATTTTAACCCATCTATCAGGGATTTCTGCCTGTCCATATGGCGCAGTTTTCTGGTTATTTTTTTTTCTTCTGTTATAGGATGTGAATGGATGGCACAGTTGGATTCTGGGTAAAAACAACAGCCAATCAGAATCATATTTTAACACAGAGCAGCGGTGAGGAGAGAAAATGTGTGTGTGTGTGTGTGTGTGTGTGTGTGTGTGTGTGTGTCCCATATGTTGTGTCAGAGTAGATCAAAAGCTGTATTGATGATTTTGCACCCAGCGACAGATGGACACACACACACACAAGGCAGAGTCAGGATTCTCATCTCAAACCATTACCTGATGCACAGCATGGATTGTATGTGTGTGCGTGTGTGTGCTTGGTTTACCTGTTTGACTCACCACACACTCTTTCACACTTGACTTCTCTCCACTGAACCGCCATTAGTCAGGTCATTAGTCGAGGATGCAGGTCTAATCATGTACTGTGTATAATGTGTATAATGTATATTATCAACTCACTCACTATAGAAGTCCAAAAAGGCCATCTGTTTCATTTTGTTTAGTTTTCATCTTTTCAGTCCTTGTATTTCCAGATCAAATATCATTCTCTGGATTATTGTCTATTTATGAGAACACGATTTGAACAGTTGTAATTTATCTGAATAATTGAAAGGCAAAATGTTCCAGGATTTGTAAATTCTTTGCCATTGAGTTTAGTCGTGAAATTAAGAACATTTTCTGCCGAATTATTATTTTTTGTTTAAGCAGGACAGAAAAAATGACTTATGATGGACAGCCTCTGTGGATTTGACTAACTCACATGTTTATTTATTTTCTTTTTTTTCTGCAGTGAATCATCAGGTTTAAATGTGAATCTGATGTTATCAGTGAAAAAAAAATTTTTTGTATTTAAAAAAAAAAAAAAAAAAAAAATCAATTTCTGTGATATATTCAGTGATTTATGTGATTTAAATGCGGCAGCTTTGTCTTCTGGTTTTTGTTTTTTTTTTTTTTTTTTTGCTTTGACAAACCAAACACGCTTTCCTGTACATTCTTAGCAAATTGGAGCAGTCTTGTCATTTGTCATTTTGTCTGTTACTATGGGTATTTTTTTTTTAATGTTCTTTGCTATTGATAAACCTCAAAACGTGTCCTCGGAGTGGATGAAAATCATGTCACTCAGTTGCCAGATTGTAGCCACTAGAGGGCATGAGATGCTTCAGCTGAATCTTTTCAGCCATCAGTCCCACTGTCTGTCTCACTGCAGCATCCCAAAGTGAGTGATGAGGCACACAGTGATCCCTGCTGACCCTCAGAGTCTAATACGAAAACCTTAAATGTCTATAAAAACTTTAGTACTTTCACATCCGGGTTGCCAGATTTCAGAAAAAGCCTCCCTGTGAGTTTGTGGTTCTTTCTTTTCTGTGAGTTTCTGGATGTATCCTAGCATTGCTACAGAGCCTACAGGAGGCCAAGAGCAGTCTTGTCATGTGTGGTTTTTTTTTTTTTTTTTTTTTTTTTTTTTTTTTTTTTTCGCTTTGTTCTCTTGTCTTATTTTTTTTTTTTTTCTTTCAAGAGGATGTGGTTAAGAAAGAAACCCCACTCATGTTTTTCAGTGGCTTGGCGTCTCCTCTCTTCTCCTTTCGTGCTCAAATTTCTGCATTTCTTTCTGCATTTGTGTCCCGTTCAGGGATCAAACCACTTCACTAAAATATCTTTCTCAGCAGCGTGAGAGAGAGAGAGGGGAAAAAAAATAAATCTGATGTATTTACACAAAAGCGTGCAAACATTTCTAAGACGCATTGACTTTGTTTTCCTCCTCTGTGGATAAAGATGAAAGAGTGTACATTTATGAATTAATAAGAAAGACCTTTTGTTCTGTATATGAATGGCTCTATGTTAACCTGAACAGAAAAGTAATGAACTCTATGACCAAGAAACTATAATAAATTAATTTTAAAATTGTCATTGCTGTGACTTGTGGATTCTTTCTAAAGCTGGTTTGACGGTGTGATCCTAATAAAGTCTTGCCTGAATTCTATGACGGCGTGTACGATAAAACACGTGTTCTCCATGCCAGATTATATAGGGTAGACCTGTGACCATGAAAATGATTAAGTTCTGCTTATGACCTCATAAGTGTCATCCACCAATGTTAATACGGATATTTTTGCATAATCCTAATGCTGTGTTCACACACGCGATGATTTTAAGCTGCTATACTGTGAAGTTGCCAGTCGGTTTTCCTCCTACTGGTTGCCATGGTAATTACATTTATCAGTTTTATCAGAAACATTCTGGAGGGAGATTTGGCATATGTCTATAAAATTCATGGGAGCGTGTGTGTGTATATATACCTCATTTGATAGATGAACGAGAAGCAGTGCATACACTCTACTGTCTTCACTCTCATTGGTTGTTGCTGAACCTTGACGGTCATGATTCTGGACACGCCCACATCTAGTCACAATACAGTCGTTGTGGCTCATGTCGCTGAAAATTGCAGCTCTCATCGAAAAAGAACGCTCTCTGGTTGCTTTGTCACTTCGAGTATGTTTTGAATGTAGCATAAGCCGTCTGAGTGTTGCTGAGATTTCAATCCAAAATTGCATGATCGTCTTGGTATGTAATCGGTTGCGTCATATGATGGAATCTCAGTTTCTTATTTTGTTGTGTATCCAGCTCAGTGGTTCAGGTGTTGGTCTACTAACCAGAAGGTTGCGAGTTCAAATCCAACCCTTAATCCTCGATTGTAGAAATGAGAAATGAAGTCACTCTGGATAAGGGAGTCCATCAAATGCGATGAATGTAAACATAGAAGTCTTTGTAATTTATACATTACAGCACAGTGAGATTCTTTTCTTTGCATATCCCAGCTTGTTAGGAAGCTGAGGTCAGAGCACAGGATCAGCCATGATGAGGAGCAGTGAGGGTTAAGAGACTTTGTTCAAGGCCCAATCAGAGGCAGCTTGGCAGTGTTGGGGCTTTAAACTGCAACCTTTTGATTAATAACCCAGAACTTTGTCAGGCTGTTGAGCCATGACTGCCGTAGTCTGTGAAATGAAGATATTTTTCTGGCTCACAACTGAAGGCTTGTCTAAACAGGTGTGTCTTTAACTTAGACATTGTGGGTTATAGGATAATAAGAGATGATTTGGCAACTAGGGTGTAATATCTATAAGTTACACCAAAATCTGAAAGGTTTAGTTCTTATTTTTTTGCATGCATGGTGAGTCTGCAAAACTACAGAAGTATCTTGAAATATCAAAAACCCCAAAAAAGTCCTTCGGGTTCTCACAGTTTTATCACTCTGAGGTGTAAATGATTTTATGTCATGTTAAATCCCTGTACAGGCATAACGATGTTAAATTGTGACAGAGAAATGAAAGAGCCACAGTTCTGTCTTCCAGGCTAAATTTGTGCTCGATCTCTTGCCAGGGAATAAATCCAGAGTCTTTCCAGCCGACTTTGTAGTAAATAAGTTGGGTAACTCTAGAGAGGGTACGACACGGCTTTCTTGGTTCTTGTTTGTGTAGCAAATCTTCTGGTTCTGGTAAGGTCAGATACGGGTGGAGCTCCACCGCAGCGCAGTGACCACAAAGCCTCTGCTATGCCTTTTGGAAATAGTGTCCATTTCTTTTTAGAGTCAAAACAACTTCAGATCATATACCAGTACACCAAGAGCATCTGGTTTGTGTATCAGAAAAAGAAAATCCAGCCTTTCTCCTGTCTTTGTTTCGACGTTCTTTGTTTTTACAACTTCTTAAAAGTTTGCTCTGGCCTCTGTCCAGGTTGAAACTTTCCTTTCTCAAGTATCGAGTCACTATGGATTACCCAGAAGCTGCAGGGACATTGAGGCCCTTTTCCTGATGTTAATTATCCCACAGCTAGATCGAGTTTCTTACTCTCACTCTCTCTCTCTCCACATGTCCATATCTCTTTCTCTTATTTGTCTCCTGACTCTTCTCTGTCCATTTGTTGTCCTGTATGCCTTAGTGTTTTCGGTTTAGCTTAACAAGTATTGAGCGATGAAGAGAGACGAGCGTTTCCGACTCCCTCACCCTCCTTTGATCTTTTTTAACACTGTGTACCCAAATGCAAGCCTACTCATGATCCTATTAATGAGAGAACAGTCTGCACTGCATGTGTCTGAAATTATTCCCGTAAATATTCACACACTTGTGGGAAATTGTGTGAGAAAAAGCAACCAGGTTCATTTGATTTACTTTACTATTCTCTATAGCACTGTAATTTCTAATTCTTAAAACAATTCCTAAGTCATGTTGGGCATGTAATACTTCAGTTAAACAATTCCAAATATACCTACATGATCTGCAATATGTTCTAAATAAATCTGCATAGTTTCTCCGTTCCAGGTTTTTCAGTTACATTTTTCTGGCCCAGAAATGAGCTCTGCCCACTTGCTGAAAAAGAACTGTTCAGCCTCAACCTCAGAAATTTAGTATTGTCAATGTTTTGCATGCATTTTACCTCAGAGCAGAGAAACCAAAAATTATAGCTAGGTTTTTGTTTTTTTTAGAACTTAGCCCCACCCCCTGTCGAAAAAGAACTGTTTAATATTAAGAAGTTTTAATATTGTTAATGTTTTGCATTTTACCTTTTTTTTTTTTTTGTTGTGGGTTTTTTTTTGTTTGTTTTTTTTTTTTTTTTTAGAAATTAGCTCTGCCGCCATTGTACAAAAACTGCTCAGCCATGCTGCTTTTTTTTTTTTTTTTTTTTTTTTTTTTTTTTTTTGCGCTGCATTTTTTTTCCCCCTCAGCAATATTATTTTGAGTGCACAGACAAAGTCCAAACAACGCTGCATTCTTTTAAGAAACAAGGATCGGGAAGACGTGAAAATTACATTTGCAAAATTAGTATTGAACATGTGCTTGAGAATGTATTTTGACGTCATAAAATATAAGAGCCAATCATCATCCTTTATGCAAATGCAGGCCATGCAAACAAACAAATCTAGCGAGGTTGTGGATGAGCAAATTGGTTTCCCAATTAGCATATTAATAAACATTCGTTGGTTTCTGGTTATTTCCTCTGATGAATTCCTCTTATGACATTTTTGGGTAACATCGAGGCATTGTTATTCAATATATGTAGGAAAAAATGAAAATCTTTCTCAGGCTCCTCCTTGAGAGCAGGTTATTTCCAACATTAACACCTCTGATTCAGTCTGAGGTTCTCAGTGTTGAAAGCAGACGTGTTAAATTTTGCTGGGAAATAAAATTCTGCCGGACATCAGGACTTGCTCAGAGAGCAGATTTAGGCATTGTTGCTTTAGTGGTGCAAGCAAAGCCGGTCAGATCAGATAACTGCAGCATATTTTCTGCTCGTCTGTGTACGTGTCCTGATAGACTATCTGTGCTAGGAAGGGGCAAGAGAATGATATTACACTCTCCCAGCTCTATCTGATAGTGTAACAGCAGTTCATAAAGAGGCTAAAACAAAGCCAAGACTCTGCTGACAGCTGGCTAGAAACAATATTGCCAAACAAAGAGACTAAGAGAGAGAAAATGAGAGTGTGTGCTCCAGTGGATCCTTTAGTGTAATGAATAAAGGCTAGGACAGGATAAGGATGAACAATGATGATGGGAAGAGAAGAGTTGGGGAAGGGAGGAAAGGAGAGGACGTGCAGATTAATTACATGGGGACGGATAAGAGCAGAGGAGAGAATGTGCAGAATAAATACAGATGAGAAGAAGATAGTAGAAGATCTGCAGATTAGTTACAGAGGAGGGGAAGGGGAGAAAGAGAAAAGATCAGACGAGGCGTAGGTTAACTACAGGGGAAGGGAGAAGGATGTGTGGAAAATATTTCAAACTTATACCAAAGTACATCTGGTTTGTCTGGAACGGTCCATGCTCGTGTCATGTAAACATATCAAAAAAACACTGATTAAATGATTAAAAAATTTACCTACATCATTTTTTTTTATCCATTTTTAGTTAAAAAAAAAAACAAGTTCCTGTTATTACTTATATTATAGCAACTATAAACATCCAGTCCTTCATTTTTTTCCAAGTTAAAAAGGAAAAAACACATCTTGTCAGGCAATCAGAAGATGGAAAGGTCCTGAAAAATCTCACATGGTATAAAATTTACAGACACTAGAGAATCCTTCTCTAAATAAAATTGCTAAATAAAAGTCTCCCTAAAGAAAGGTTCACCATATCAGCAGCTACACAATAAAAGACGTGTAACAAAATGTTTTCATATATCTGTTTATTGTTCTCCTTAGATTATGGGGAGCATCTGCCGTGTGAATTAGCTGCTACTATAGAAAAAGCAAGTGCATCACTGACCTTCGACCAATCAGATTTGAGAATTCAACAGCGCTGTGGTATGTAAGGAATAAGATAAGAGTTAAAAGATGGATAAAAGTGAATGTGCAACATACATATATATATATATATATATATATATATATATATATATATATATATATATATATATATATATGTCATTAAAACATATATGCTTATTTTTTGTATGTACAATATAAACTAACACTGGCTCAGATTAATTACATATTAAAGCACCGTTATGAAGGGATGGGGAAGTCAAAGGAGTACAGAATAATAACAGAAGATGAGAAACTGTGCAGATTAATTAGAGGAGACGAAAAGGCAAGGTGAGGAATTTGGAGAGAAGAGATGAGAGGGGAAAGAAAAAGCAGGGGAAGAGACATGATAGGAATCGGAGGTTGATTACAGAGGAAGAGAAGAAATTAGAGATGTCTGGAGTGTGTACTCTCTAGCATTGGGTTTATTATTTCTCTGCCTCCATTAGTAGGCAGAGTGGAGTTCTCTCTCTCTCTCTCTCTCTCTCTCACTCACTCACTCACTCACTCACTCACTCACTCACCCTCTCTCTCTCTCTCTCTCTCTCTCACTCACTCACTCACTCACTCACCCTCTCTCTCTCTCTCTCTCTCTCTCTCTCTCTCTCTCTCTCTCTCTCTCATCACAGCCCAGGCTGCACACACTCACAGCAGAGGATAAAGTGAAGCCTGAGCAGTGTTTGGAGGACATTGAGGATACACAGACTGCCAAAGTATTTTTATAGCGAGACAGTAAGAAGGCACAGATGGATGTGCTAACAAAAAAATCAGCCTACAGGATGTTAGCAGAGCTGCAACATGCTATTCCTAGTAGAAATAAAAAAAACAGAATCTAACCAAGAATCACTTTGCTGTAGAATTTAATGATAATATTTGGTACATAAAAAAATGTATTTACATAATACAAGCAATATTTATATTCACGTATACAAAAAGTGCACTTTTGCCAGTAAACATACAATTTAGCACCTTTATAATACAGCAACAATCTTTAGGCCTGGCATCAGAAACACCTGGAGAATAACCAGGTGTTTCGATCCTGGCAATTTTTGAAAATTTTCTCTTTTTTTATTTGGTAATAGCAAACATGATCTAATTTCAACAGCTGACGTGTAATTTGCTGAAATGTGAAAAGCGGTACGAAAAAGGCTCAGTGTGACAGGCAAGCTGTTTAGACAGAAGATTGTATCCAAACAGTATCTCAATTTTTTACTTTTAAAGAGCAGCCAAATCACTGACAGAAATATGAACTTTTTTACAACTTTTGTGGTAAGTGCTCCAAGTCTGGTGTTTGACTATCACCTTGTTTAACTCCAGTCATCTGAAAGTCCACAGTAACATCTGGATTAGATGTAGAATGGAGCAGATTTTGGTTGAGCAATAAACTATTCTGGCGAGGTTAAAGTATATGAGCCATGTTTTCTAAGCTCCATTTGGAAATGACAGCTCACTTTAACGCTAGCGTGGTAATATGCTCGTGTGAGTCAATAAAAGCTTTCCTTTCAGACAGATGTTTGATCTGATTAACAATTCACAGCATATCATGATTTTTGATAGTATGATCACCTGAAAGAAGGATTTTCTTGTAATATAACAATTCCAGACAATACTAGCCTTAACCTGAGTCAGCTTTTCATTAGCAAAACATCTGAAAATCTCATAAATAAACGTTCTTCTGACATGCTAACTAAAACTAAGGCATGTTTTCGATAGTACTGTAACCTGAAAATGTATTTTCTGGTAATGTACTAACCCCAGAAAATTTTAGTCTTGTTCTGAGGAAGATTTTGGATTCCCCTGAAAATATCATAAATAAACTTTCTTGTAACATAAAAACTCCAATGCTAGTCCCACTTAGAGCCTCACTTGGTGGTAGGATCGACTGAAAACTCTAGACAGTACTAGTGTCACTTCAGGTCAGTTTATGTATAGTAAGAATCATCTAAAAAGCTTATCATAACCTTCTTGTGATATGCTTTAAATTCAAGCAAAACTAGCCTTGTTCTGGATCAGAACACAGATCACAAAATCACCTGGAAATGCTAACTATAGCTAATACTAGCCTCACTCTGAGGCATGTTTTGATAACAAAATCACCTGAAATTGGATTCTGTTGTCACATGCCAAGTACAGAAAATACTAGCTTTGCTTTGAGGCATGTTTTGATTGTACTGTTAACTTTAAAGAGATTTTCTTGTAATATACCAAATCCACACAAAACTTGTCTTGCTCAGAGTGAGCTGTTTGATTGTAGGATCACCAGAAAATCTGATGATAAAAAAAAAAAAAGCATTTTCTGAGTCCATACTAGCCTTTCTTCTAGGGTTTTTTTTAAAGGGCAAAATCAGCTGAAAAGCTTATATTTAACCTTCTTGTTATATGCTAACTTCAACCAAAACCTTGATGAGCCTTGTTCTGGGTCCATTTTGGTAGCAAAATCACCTGTAAATAAATGTACTTTCTTTTAATATGCTAACACCACTAGCCTCACTCTGAGGCATGTTTTGATAATAGAATCACCTGAAAATAGACTTTCTTCTAATATTCCAATTCTATACAATGCTTGCCTTGTTCAGAGTAGGATCAGGTAGGATCACCTGAAAATCTCATAATATGGATTTTCCTGTCATATACATAACTCCAGCCTTTTTTTTTTTAAAAACAAAAAATCATAAATGTACTCATAAAATGGACTTTTTTGTTAGATGCCCACTATAGCCTCACTCAGAGTCAGGTTTTTGATCGTAGGATCACCTAAAATCATGTCGTTTTGATTTTCTTGCGATGTATTATCTCCACCCAAGACGAGCCTGACTCTGAGGCTTTGCTGTGGTTCAGGTTTTTGATGGAAGGATTAACTGAAATGCACCTAGGTGTATTTTCTAGTAGCACAGTGAAGCAAGTATAACTGTCACTATAACTCCGACAGTGCCTGAGACAAACAGAGGAACTCGATAGTGTTTCTGACAGATACTTGCTATAGCACTAGCTGTCAAATTTAAAAGGCGAGGTTCAAGTTTGAGGTTACAGCTGCAAAACAACCTGGAAATCAAGACTAAACAAAACCCAGACTCTCACACATACATGCGGAAAAAACTGATCCAAACTCAGCAAACATAAAATATAAACCTCCTCAATGCCATTAAAACCACATTTTTACAGTGGCACAAATTTTAAAGGATGGAGTTTTCTGTAGACGCTGTGTCACCGTGACCTACTCATAGCGCTTTATTTAATTGTTTATAGAGTAATAACATCAGTGTTGTATTGACTCTGCCTCAGCCAAGAGTGGTTTTCTCTGCCCAGAAGTAGCCATTTTGGATGGTAAAAATGTCTTTAACAGCAAATATGAGTCCAACCTACACACTTCATTGGCCTCTACCAGCTGTCCTTGGCTGTATTACTAACTAATATTGGTTAATAAAAAAAAGCCTAAAGTGATCTGTGGTTTATGTATTTCGAGCAAGAACCACCCCCTGTCCTTCATTACTCTCTTGCTCTCACTGACTTGTTTTCTGGTTGTGATTACAGATAGTTGGTCTGGTTTCCTGTTTCTGGTGTCTATAAACATAGCAGCTCTAACGCAGCTGGGTTTCCTTTCAGAGGCAGATGGGTGGCCTCTTTTTCTTTCATATCGAATCAATATCAGTGGCACAGTATTAAGACAGCTCAGTTTAGACCCTTTTACACCACTCCGTTTATTTCTTCGATGTCCCTCAATTTGTTGTACCATCCTAGCAATGGGGTGCATTTACACACAAGTCAGGAAAGCACATTTGCTGAGCCAAGCTGTTTAAAATTGATTGCCAGTTGGATATGCTTTATGACCATTTTACTATAAATCCACCTTTTTGTCATACTTAAGTGCTAAATCATGTTCAAATTAATCCCTCACGGTGCATTATCTTAACACAGGGGGCATGTATAAAAGCTTTCTGACATCATTTTTTGTATGGGGCAAACGTAGTTTAGTGGTGTTTCATATCTCTAATGCTAATTTAGTTGGGTATTAGCCAGGTTTTCCTCTTCTTGCCAAATTGCTATTTTCATGGCCATCATTAAAATGCCTAAGCTGATCTGAATCTAGCAAGAGGATTAAAAATCAGAGGATCTGGCAATACCAGGATATTTAACCAATTTGGTTTAAAAAAAAATTGGAACATCACTGACTTGGTGCAGATGCATTAAGGGTAATTTACACAAGGCTATTTACACAATTTAGGTCACCTCATTTCACCTGACATGTAATTAAAGAGATTGATTTTATTACTTTATCATTTAATAAACAATTAAATGTCAGAATTGCCTAATTTACTGGCACTGGAGCAACAAGACATTAACTATGACCTATGCTGAAAACCTGCTAAAATGCACCAAAAGGCAGAAAACATAACTGATAAAAAAAAAAAGCCAGCTGACTGATATTGCAGGGAAGCTGGTTATTTATACCAACGGATATATAAATCCAAAGGTACATCATTACACCAATAGTGTAGTCGGTTTGAAAGGGATATGTTGATACAGTTCATCTAACCATAATGTATTCTTCCTGTACCATCTAGATAGCCAACTAACGAATGCCTTATTTATGCTAAAAAAAATAATAAAAGAAGATTGTATACAATGACAAAAAACTGACTTATTTTAAAGTTAGCAGGATGAATTAAGTTTTAGGTTCTTGCGTAGGTATTGCTGTTGCTGCACCTTTACTACTGTCACTCTGTATTGGTGTTAATGGCACTGAAAAAGCCTGTCCAGCTGTTATAGGCAAGGACCTCAACAAACAAAAACTGTTACTCAGACCAGGCTGGTTCCAGAGACATGGTAAAAAGTAAAGACGATGATCCAGGCCAAACGCTTACATAAGTCTGGAGTATTTTCCAGTCAACCCCCATTTGGATTTTTTTGGAAGGACAGATACAGTACAGTACAGGTGACCTGTTTTCATTTCACAATGTACAATGCTGTGCTCAAAAGAAGCTTCTTAACGGATCTATGATATCCTGCATTGTTTTGCCCATTGATAAGTTAATGAGGCTGCTCTGCAGCCAAATTAATCATACGTAACACAGCAAAAGACAAAAGGGTTAAAACCAAAGGTACCGAATCAAATTGTTAGTGAGTCAGCTATTTTAGCACCAATATGTTAATCATCTGTCAGCTAACTGTACCTAATGCATTGTTAATTATTAAATTAGCACTGCTTCCTTCCTCTTCAGAGAACTCCATTGGCACATGTTTTCCCTGAGAGAAGCCTTAATCCATATATCCCACTCTCAGTATTGGGAAACCATGCCTGTGATGCCATTTCTATGCAGCAGGAGCCACAAGGTAGCCATTGAAGGTGATGTAGACGTCGACGTCATCGCTGTAAATGGCGTTCTCCCGCTCCCGCTTAAAGAGGCGCACCCAGACTTCGTCATTAAGATCAAGAGAAAGCATGACGCTCTGACTCTGCATGATGGAGCGGTCACTGGGCTGTGCGTACAGGATCACCTGCTCGCGTTCGTTCTGCATCAGGTGCAGATAGGTCTCCTTGAAGTTCCACGTGTGGATGTTGATGTTGAAGAAGTAGATACCCGGCACATAGCAGTAGAACTTGCCTTTAAACATGTTGAAGTGTTCATCAAGGTTGACAAAGACGGTGTCAAAGAGCAGCGCCTGGTAATAGTCGTCACTGTGGAGGGCCTTCCTGCGGCCCACTGAGAAGGATGATTGCTGGGTCTTGCACGGGTCTCCTGGAGCTCCAGCCTGCCCTTTACTGCCTTTAGGACCAATGGCTCCTCTGGGACCTGAAGGTCCTTCTGCTCCTGGTTTCCCTGGAGTTCCTCTCTCACCTCGATCACCTTTATCTCCTGTGAGACAGGGACAAATGAATGGATATATGGACGAATGCATAGAAATTGAAGGTTTGTTTTGGTGATGGAGGGAGTAACAAAGCTGAGGAGACAGTAAGGGAATGAATGAATGATGACACAACTGAGTAAGTAAGCAAGATGGAGCAAGGAGTGAGTGAGTGACTGACTCCAAACACCACACGGTTCACATTATGCACTAGCAACCCTACAGCTGTTAGGCAGCAATAATGAAATGCATCGATGTAAAATTCAAGTCATGCTTAACACACCATGTCCAATAGCCACAGAGTATTATGGCCTGTTTTAACCGCCTTGGCTCTTAACAGGAACTAGCTGTGAGAAATGAGATCTGCAGTGTATATAGTATGAATTTCACAAGCACTATTTATAACCACATTTTAACATACTACTCCCAGTCATGTCTGTTACAGTGAATCCAGTAGAACAGCTTTTACTGAGCTCTGAGTAAACACAGGCGTCTGCGAAGCTGAGTATTCTCAGGGCTGTAATCTCAGAACGCAGACAAACACGACACACATGTTGCCGCTTGTAGTTTACTGCCACATAGGCAAGTTTCCTGCCAGGTCTGTATGCCTCTAGAGCCTGCTATCTCCTCATGGGGTTGACTTCTACCGAGTCGGCTTGGTTTTTCTGATTAACAAAGCAGACGAGAGACGAGAGCTGTGGTCTGCATGCAGGGGGCTGAGGCTAGAGCCAGTGCAGCATTTTCCAGTGCTTGGTAGCGCAGGGTTGGGCTGAGTTTGGAGTCTGGCAGAAGAAAATGATGATAGCATGTGAGAGAGAGAGAGAGAGAGAGAGAGAGAGAGAGAGAGAGAGAAGAAAGCATGTTAGAGGGTGTGGTTAATGTTTTGGGTCATCACTGGGTTACATATGATATAGGACTTCCATTCCTCTCTGATCACAGAAACACTGCTACACTCATGTAGGCAAATGCACAGAGCAGAAGCATGAGAGAGAGGGGAGGGGGGAGAGAGAGAGAGGGGAGAGGGGGTGGGGAGAGAGAGAGGGGTGAGAGAGAGTAAGTGAGCTAGCATTGTAGTGGGTGAGTAATTAAGTAAGAAAGGGTAACAAGATGAGTGCGTGAGTGAGTGACTGATTGAGTGACCAGTAAAGAATAATCTGCAATACAATATAAGGAGCTAAATTGGTTATAAGCTGTTCTCTAGGGGGAAAAACATATGTTGAGATTTTTGTTGTGTGTAGCAGGTTTATCCTTACCTTTAAGAATGGTCATGTTAATGAACGTGCGAACCTCTGGCGTCTGATAGGCCACGGGACGGGGCGAGTTGCTGAGGGGCGGATCCAGGTGATCGCAGCACCTGCGGCAGTATTTGGGTGGTGACCTGGAGGGGGAGGGGACAGAGGCCACCAGGGGGAGGAGCAACAGCACAGGTAGAAAGAAACCAGACATGACCACACCTGAAGAAAAGAGTGAGAGAGTGAAAAATATATTAAATAAATAAATAAATAAATAAAATATCATCAAGAGAAAGTATAGAGTAATGGAAAAAAATGATGAATGCTGCATGTTGGCTGAGCCTCAGCATAATTACTGCAGATGAATGGTTAAGATGCCTTCATTAGGAAAGGATCGTTACAGATAAATCAGACTCCATCTAATAAGAGCATTGATTATTATATTCCTGTTTGGACAGATCTCTGGAGGATGTAATGCATTCAATACCCATAAGAGTAATGGGTAATAATAGGTATTAGGCAATTAGCTTGCGCTTCGTTTCAACCTAAATAGAGTGATGCGGCGGCATTTTAATCCTTCAGTCTCTCCATCTCCATCTCCACGTACTGATAACGTTCCAAAGCTTTAATTCTCATGCAAATATCTCTGTCAGAATCATCACTTACTAGCCGAGCTGAGCCTCGGCACGACCACATCACAGCATTTGATACGTCTAATATGATGCTGGGGTCTTTTTTTTTTTTTTTTTTTATAGGATCTAAGAAAAAGGTGAAGCCTTTTTTTTTCTTTTGTAACTGTGCTAATAATGGGATCTCAGCACAGTAGCTACCTATTGAAGTGCAATTTAATTCAATTTTATTTGTATGGTGCTTTTAACAATGGACATTGTCACAAAGCTGCTTTGCACAAATATATAAATTCCGGATGGACGATTTAAATTTATTCATAATGAGCAGGTCAGCGAAGATGGCAGTGAAGAAAACCCCCCTGTGAAGATATTAAGAAGAAAAGAACTCAAAGAAAAGAACTGTTAAAGTTATCATCTGTTCACTGATGGCGTGCAAAAGTGTTCATAGCCATTGCAGCCCTAAAGCTTAACAGCACTTGCAGTCCTAAGCCATTGTAACAAAAAAAGCCATTTTCATGGTTTCTAAATGGTACAATTCACAGTAATCTCGTATCTTTGGGCTATCCAAAGTTAACTGCTAACAATTCATTTGGATAACCAAACACAGCAATAGCAGCAACCAACAAATTAGCACTGAAATCTAAATGAATCACAATTATTTCAGTACAAACCCACTGAATTGGTTTCACTAAATGTTTTTTTTTTTTTTTTTTTTTTTTACCAGAGGACAAAAAATGGAATTTCCACCTGGTTAATGGCTCATATGAAGGTAGACACTCAGCACTTTTCAGTGAATTTCTGTTCTGTTTGTTTCTATCTTCAAAGTAAATCAAAGTTGATATCAAGCCCTTTTCTGCTCTCTGAGATGCCCCAAGTGCTTTTTAAAACTGTTATCTTCAACCACCAAAATTCTGTGTAAGGTTATTCAGGAGTCAAACTTGCTGCGCTAAAATAATTCCAGTGTAGGTTTAATGTATGGTTAGTTTTCTTACAAGCTTGTTTGATTTAAACAAATGCAAATTCGTTTGTTTGTTCGGACAAATCTCTCCTAAGAATCTAGAAATAATACTTTGACTTGGACACGTGTGGAAATCAACACATTTAAAAGAACCGTCCGTTTAAAATGAAACCGAATTCATTTCCATTGTGTAAGCGAGCCGGTTTGTAAAGCCATTTTGCCAATGTCGGCAGAAATAAGTGACACACCGCATGGAGAAAATGATAGTGTTTGTTTAGTGACCGCATTTATTGTGATAGCCAATCTGCCGTAAACTGTTTTCTCATGCTGAACGGGCCCCAAGGACACCTGGTCAGAGCTGGTGATTTGAAAAAACCCAGAGATTGAGGTAGTGGTGGTGGTGGGGGTGAAAAACCCATTAAAATGAGACTGTGATGTCTTTTGACAAGGGCAGAAATAGAGGTCGAGCTCTTGGCATTGCAGTAAACATTGGAAAGCAGGAGAACGAGAAAGAAGACAAGAGCAAGAGAGCATGAGAGGTAGATAGAAAATTGAGAGACGGAGATGTAGGAGGTGGCGCAGAACTTGGCCCTGTGGGCTATGTTGTTTTTGGCTGTAATTTTCCTTGTTTCCTGAGCACTTCTTTTTCTACACCTCCCCTTCACCCCCTCCTCCTGTGAAACCCTCGCAGCATACATCTGTCACTGCACTATATCCACTCTACCTCTAGCTTTCAGACATTACGTGAAATTTCATTTTATTTATAACTTCGGTTTATGCAGGTGCATAATATTACGTTTTAATATTACATAAGTCCTTAATCTTCTTTAGTATCCGTGACTTATTTTCATGCTGCCTTCACAAACTCTTCAAAAAGAAGATCTTATTTACTACCTGCGAAGTAGTAAATGAAGTGCTTGCATTTTCTCCTGCCTACCTCGCTCGCTCTTGTGCTTTCTTATGTTTACTGTAGCTCGACCTCTATTTCTGCCCTCGTCAGAAGACATTACCATCTCACAAGCTCCTAAGACTTTCCTGTTTACTACCTGCCAAGATGCAATTATGATTTCTTTCGAGACGTGTTCCGAGGTTTACCTAGCTATTGATTAGCTATCGACTTTGTTTCTAGAGTGTTTTGTTCAATAAAGCCAAACGTTTCTGTAATTTTTGCTCAGATATCAATTCAGCCACTACATTTATGCTGTTAGCATTGAGTCATATGCTAGAGTTTCTGGGCTAAAATTCAGTTTTGTGTCCCTGCCTGCAAGGATTGTCTTATTATCTCTGATATAAATGCAGCTACGATGTCCTGCTTGCAGTATCAAGCTTACATATCAGAGAAGGAATGCATGAAAATGTAGTGTTTGTTCTGTGTATCTAGTAAACAAAAGTGCACATACTGGATTCATGAAATGTGAGAGGGTGTGTTACATATCTGTAAGAATTAACAGCTAGATTGTGTGCCAGAAGAATTCATTTCGTTTCTGATCCCAGATACATGCCTTCAGAGTAACCTCTTCTCTGCATTTTAACGGCTCTATAGTTCTTGGCACCCTTAACAATAGGCAAAATCAAATATATGAAAGAGTACATTCTTTTGGCAATAGGTAAAGGTTGAACACATGGGGATGCTGTGTAGTTTTGTTTAACTGTTTTTTTTTTCACCACATAGAATTTTAAGACTTTTGATTCAAAATGAATATTTGTTGAAGCTTCCACCTTAAAGGAATAACGGCATAAAACTTATTCGTCTGTTTTCTAACAAGGTTGGAGAACGTTTCCTCCACACCAAACATTTCAGATCATTTATATTATTCATTTTTTATGCCGATGTGGATGTCTTTTTTATTTTTTTAATTTTTTTATAAATTTAAAACATAACTTTTCAGATCAGGTGATGAGATGACTGTTGCCAAACATTGATTTTGTGTCGCACAACCATTCCTGTCTTAATTTGAGTGCATGTTTGCGGTCTTTATCTTCTAATCTGCAGTCTTGTACTGTAAGTTGTAAGCACCATCTACTGCCAAGTCTTAGAAGAAGATTGATGATGCCTTCACAACAGCAACAAAAAAGGTCAATGATCCAAGTTTGATCATGCATTCTCTTCCAAGGTGAAAATTCTCTCTTTATTTTTTTTTTAAACCATAGCCTTGATTGTGCATAATTATATATATTTAAATGCTTATTAACAATTAGAACTATTACATGACTTGTGTAGTCAAAAACAATTACTCTTTTTTTTTTTTTCGCATTGAAAGCTCAGCCATGTGGTAGCAGCACAATGTTTAATATCTTGCAGATAGAGATTCAAATTGAACATCAGAATGAGGAATATATATGATTTCAGTGTCTTTGACCATTTCCTAGTTGTTGTTGCCAGACATTTCATTCATTCACTGTCTACCGCTTATCCGATCTATTCTTGGGTCACTGGGAGCCTGTACCTATCTCAGGCGTCATTGGGCATAAAGGCAGGATACACCCTGGACGGAGTGCCAACCCATCGCAGGGTACACACACTCTCATTCACACACTACGGGCAATTTAGAGATGCCAGTCAACCTACAATGCATGTCTTTGGACCGGGGGAGCAAACCTGAGTACCCCAAGGCACGGGGAGAATATGCAAACTCCACACACACGGCAGAGGTGGGAATCGAACCCCCAACCCTGGAGGTGTGAGGCAAACATGCTAACCACCAAGCCACCGTGCCCACCGCCAGACATTTCACTATTACAGAAATTGCTGATCCCCTTGCATTTTTATAGACAACAGTGTCTAAAGTTTTCACAGCATGATGCAATAAACAAAAAGCATCAAGTGAGGTGCAGCTTTTAATGCAGAAACGCATGTTGTTGATGAGAAAGATCAGAGAGGAACGCCCGGACTGGCTTGAGCTGACAGGAAGGCTACAAAAGCATCTCAGAGTTTTTGTGTTCATCTAAACCAGTAGTAAACACTATTCTCTTTACTTTTCTGCGAACTTTCAAAGAAATTAATCACAAATATTTTCTTGCTGACAGGCATGGAAACGAGTACATCCTCATACACGCCCCACATAAATAGAAAGCTTATTATATTATGTTTTTTCTCTCATAACAGTCCCATTTAAATCTGTGATAGCTGTTTTTCTGATGTTCATGACCCTGTCATGTGTTATTGTAGTTACTGTATCCTTGGAACTTTCACTGGGAATTTTATGACACATGTTGAGACTTTGGCTTTCCTTGGCTTTTACAACTTTAAGAAGTGGGTGGAAGAGGAAATCTGCAGTGTTTAATCGAGTTGTAGGAATGTTAAACAGTCTTTGGGCTGAATCGCTCCTCCATTTTTCATGCATGGCAGATTTCTGGGCTACTTTATGATGATTAAACATGCTGTCAACTTCTTTTCCCTTTTTTTTTTTTTTTTTTGCACTTTGGCTTGTCAGACATGGCTTATTGGGAGTGTTGAACAACGCACTGAATCAGTGCTCAAGTTTCTTCGTCTCCGGATACATTCGATCCATCTCTGATTCATGCATCTTTCCCTGCGTCCATTTATTTTCTGTTCACATTTTACGCCTTCAGTAAATCAATATGATTTATTCCCATTAATCAAATTGCACATTGGTCCCTTTAAATCCAACACCCTGCAGGACAAATAGAAATGCGCGCAACCTACAATTTGCAGCGCTATATTTAGTGCGCGCAATTCCCACCGCGCATGCGCAAAAAAGCCGTCCCATTACTCTACATAGCCTATTAATGTTTCCTTTTTTATTTAGTTTTGTGAGCCATATTCCAAAAGTTGTCATGTCTATGAAAGATTGTTCTGTGCAACTTTTTTTGGACGTGCACAGGGGCTATTTATTAAGTAGAACGAGTTAACCCTGATCCTCTTTCCAAATCCAGATGTTTTAACACAAAGAGAGAGGGAGAGAAGGGGGAAAAAAAGAAACACGGCAAAAAGAGCCACGTCCTCACAAAGGAAGCAGCAGTAATGAGTGTGGAAAGCTGCATGCTGCATGCACACATTGCATCTCATGCATGGCAAGGTTGCCAGCACAGCAGAGCCTGAGGATTTTCTCACTGTCAGTTATCATAAATGTCAATCATCTCCAGCTTTCCAGACTTTATCCTTCTTATTTTTTTATTATTATTTTTTATTTTTTACATATTGCAGGTAATTTGCGTGTGTGAACGCGCAGGTTGATCGCGCTATTGTGGAAAAAAAGAAGAAAAAAAAAAGCAAAACAAATATATTTATGATCTTTCAAACTTTCACTTACCGAGGGATCCTCATGCAGCCGATCCGAGTGCTGCTGCTGCTGCTGCTGCGTTCCAGTAATCAGCTGGAATCTCTCTCTCTCTCTCTCTCTCTCTCTCTCTCTCTCTCTCTCTCTCTCTCTCTCTCAAGGAGTTCCCTCCTTATGAACACTGTATATGATTATTTTCTCCTCCTCCTCTTCTTCTCCTGTACTTTAATTTATCCTCCCTCTCCCTTTTTCAGCTTTATCCCCTCCTAAATTCCCAGGGCTTCTGACTTTATGTGTAGTTTTTCTAGACACTCTGAAAATTCCTTGAGTGGACTCTGACCAAGAAAACCAAAGCTCAAGGATGGGCAATGCCTCTGACTGGGCACAAGCCCTTGAGTGGAAGGAAGAATGAGTATGAGAATAAAGATTCACACATAGTCTTATACAAGATTCTCAAACCTATATATATATATATATATATAGGTTTAAGGAGTTAAGGTGGACTAAAAATTGCTGAAAGTCATATTTAGTCTCTGAATCTTGCTTATGAGTGCTGTTTGCTGACCTCTATAAGCTTCCCTTAGATCTGCTTTACAATGTACAATTTCTGGCCAATTTTGCTCTCACAGACAAAAATCTCACATTAAATATTTCTTCCATTGTGAGTTGAGGTCAGCACATAACATTACAACGCATAGTGTGACATGTTCACTGGTGCCATTGCAACCAAGGTTTCCAGAAGTATCAGAAGTTTTCGATTAAAGTTTTAAAATGTGAGCGCAACTATGAAGGTCATTTCCAATACAATAGTAGGAGGACAGCAACGGATGATACAAAACTCAAAATACAGTTTTAAATAGAAGTGACTAAATGGGAAGAAAAAAAACATTAGGCAACCTAATACATAAACAAATCATATTAATTTTTTAGATAAGTAAAAGCTATGTATGTAAGTTTTTCTATATAACTTTTTAGTAAGTTTTTATATAGAGCTGTTATAGATTTTATTGGGGTGTCATACAGTGTGAGAAGTTATAATCCTTAATACCGCTCATGACTTCTGTGCAAAACTAAAGTAGCGACTAATTGAACACAAAAATGTTTCAGCTGATAGGTTTCTTCTAGCTAATAAAAAAAAAAAAAAAAAAAAAAAAATATATATATATATATATATATATATATATATATATAATATATATATATATATATATATATATATATATATATAATAAAAATAATAAATTTCATTTACACGTATGTAACTGGGTTTAAAGCATATTTACAGTATGTAAGTATAACATCTGTAGGCTTCTATCTTCATTAATATTTGTTTATGATTCTTTCTAGGCTGAAACTGAAGCTGGCAGTAGAACAGCTTGCATTGGCACAACACTATAAACAACCTTGAATGAGACGCATCCCCAGGCTATATCATGAAAATGTTACGACATGCAAGTAGCCACAATTGTCTGCGCTATGTAGAAAAAGTGTTACTGAAGTTAAATCATTCATTTATAATTCTGTATCGCAAGAACCACATGTAATATTTGCAGGCAGTAGGTCTTAAGTCAAATACTGCACCTATCTAGTTGAATACCTATTTTACCTTTCCAGTCAAACTCTATTAGGAAACTACTAGAAATTTAAACCAGATGCAATAAGAGCACAATTAACTCATCTTAAAGACTTCATAAACATGATTCCTGTTGCTTCGGGTCTGTTCCTGGTTAGTCCTGATGACTACCAGGACTAACATGTACCAGCTTTTCCTCACACTGTGTTTTCCTCACACTTAACACAGCGTTGACGAATCGTGAACAAACTCGACTCATCGGTTGTAAAGCATTCTGCTTTTTTCTTAGATTGTTAGATTTAATCACAAGATCATCTAATGTGCAGACTGTAAATGCGACATAGTGTAATGAGCCAACAGACTCCAATAGGGTGGAACAGTGCCGTGGGGAAATGGCTGCCAAAATTAGGTGTGAGCTATCATTGTGATCGTCTTAAATAGTTTACTTCAGAGAAGGACACTATCGGGAGCATGTATGATCGTTATTTTTTTTCGACTGTACCCAAAGGATTGGGAAATTGAAAATGGGATGCTTTTTGTCTGTGAATTATATTCTTTAGTGCTGAACTGAGACCGTCTAATACTATGAATTTGGGGTGTAATTTGGTTTAGAGTAGTGAAAGCTCATCAGGTATTGATTTGCTAGTTAATTGTGTAGAAATATTTATTATACCTAATATTACTGACCCCATGTATCATGTATTGATGTGCATATTAGTCCTCAATCAGTGAACAACACAAATGGTCACAAAACTGACCAGATATTATTTGAAGCATTATCAACAACACTGAGTGTATTAAGTGTAGGAGATTTACTGAGATACATGTCTCATAACGACAAAAGTAGTAAAAGAAGTAGAAAGTAGTTCTGCAACGAAAAGTTTTTTTGGAAGAGTTTCCTAAAAATGGGGCATCATGCAAGAAAATGTATGGACTGACGATCAAGTTGGTGTTATAATTTGCTTGGTGTTGCCTAATCCAGATTTGGTCTCTTATAAATATCTTGCGCTACATCTTGAAGTATTATTAATGGTAATTATCTTCGTGAGCAACCCTATGGCCACAGGGTTCAAGGCTACATTGTCAAGTCAAACTTTATCCACAGAGCACATTTGAAGACAAAAGAAGTTGACCTGATGTGCTGTACAGATCAATCAGACAAATAAGCATATCATTCCATCATTAAAGCCCAGCCTTTCATCCTCTAACAATGGTTAATCATGGTCAGGGTCACTGTTGAACTTGGGAATTCTGGGCATGAGTTGAGAATACACCTTGAATTGGAATGCCAGGTGAAACCAATCCATCTTGTCATATGGGAGGAAGCCAGAGAACCAACAGGAAACCCACATGGAGATGTGGAGAACATGTAGAACTCCATCCCTCGAGCTCAGGAATGAACTAGGAACCTTGAAGCCGTGAGGTGACAACGCTACCTGGATAAAATATAGTATATACCTGAGCTAATTATAAAGCATTATATACAATTTACATCATGATACTTTGCTGGTTTAGTTACTTGGTTCATGATTAATACAGATGACCATGTTTTTTGTGCTTAATATGAACACAGCTTGTTCCTTGCGGTAAATGAACAGATGTTCAGTTTTCTTAAAGCCCCAGTCAAGAATTTGTGCAGCTGGTGGGCTGACATGTTCTCATAATTGCAAGTTTGCTAGAATTTGTACAAGCTAACGTACTTGAAAAGTTATGTGGGGTTGAAAGGATGCCAAGTGTAGGTATATGGTCACAGTTTTTCCTATGACCTCTTTTGGATCGAGTATGGGCAGTTACTGTACTTTAACTTTGCAAATCCTAATCCTGATTAACTTTTCTTTTTTTTTTTCTTTTTTTTTTTAAGTTTTTTTTTGATTGAGCCCAGATTAGTCTTTTTTTCAGACTAATCAGCCTGAGATACAATTCCATTTTATTTATTTGTTATGACCAGATTTGTTATATTTGTTTAAAGATTTTTAATTTACACAATTTTCTAGCAATTGTTCCCAGTTTGTCACTGAGTGGCTTTAATTGAGGAACTCATCACTTCAGTTCAAGTAATGAATAAAAATTGTACATTTAGTCCAGCCTGCCATATACCTGCTGCTTTCTTTATTTAATTGAGTTTAAATTCAGTTAATTTACTAGAGATTCTTTACTTTGTTCACAATCTGCTACATCTATCTAAAAACCATGAACATTATCATCATCATCATCATTATTGCTTATTCTGAAATGTAAATCTGATCCTGTGAAAGGATTAACACAATGCATATTTAGTAGCTTAGAAGTTTTTTATTCTTTAGCACTCTTGCTTTGGTAGTTCATTGACTGACCCTTAATTACATGCACCATTTCTTAAGTAATTTCAAACATATGTATAATTTGGATGTTTCTGACTAAATAAATCCCTTTGCTCTTTTCAAACTAACATTCATTCATTCATTCATTCATTCTTGGGTCACGGGGAGCCTGTGCCTATCTCAGGCGTCATTGGGCATCAAGGCAGGATACACCCTGGACGGAGTGCCAACCCATTGCAGGGCACATACACACTCTCTCATTCACTCACGCAACCACACACTACGGACAATTTAGAGATGCCAATCAACCTACCACGCATGTCTTTGGACCGGGGGAGGAAACCGGAGTACCCGGAGGAAACCCCCGAGGCACGTGGAGAACATGCAAACTCCACACACACATATGTGCTGGAGGCAGGAATCGAACCCCCAACCCTGAAGGTGTGAGGCAAACGTGCTAGCCACCATGCCCCCCTAATATCAACTAACATATTGCTTTAATTTTAATTAAGTCTGTGAAAACCATCCAAATAATGGATTCTCTCCTGTTCACTCTGATTAATCTAGCGATTTCCAGTTCACTTCCCAGGCCCAGATTAGAGAACGAAAGAAAGAGAATTGAAAATCTCTTCACCCATTTAAGAGCTTCTGCACCCCAGAGCTTCAACTGTGTCCAGAACATCAGTTTATCGATGGCACGTGAAGTGTGATTGGAACTCAGGCCTGACATGTGTTTCACACGTGGATGCTTTCACAGGATCAGTGTGTGAGCATGGATGCAGTGTGTGAGCATGGAGAATGAAGGTATTTGCTCTATATATCACACCATTGATTACAAAGGCGTACAAGCATAAAGCTTCTGTTATTTCTAGAATATTAGCTGAACATCCACCTGTCCATCTATTTTCTTTACCGTTTGTCCTACGCGGGGTCATGGGGAGCCTGAAGTCTATCGAATGAGACTTGGGGCACAGGGCAGGGGAGACCCTGGACAGAGTGGCAACCCATCACAGGGCACAATCACACACACTCGCACACTACAGGCAATTTAGAGATGCCAGTCTACAGCTTACAACGCATGATGTTGGAATAAGTGAGGAAACCAGAATACATAGAGGAAACCCTAAAGTCTTGGGGGAATATTCAAACTCCATGTACACAGAGTGGGGGCAGGAATCAAATCTAAACCCTGGAGATATGAGGCAAACCACTAAGCCACCATGCCCCCATGCTTAACTTAACATCAGCTGCAGTTCAAGCCATATTTGAATGAAAAGGAAATTATTTTGCACAAATCTTCTTTACATATTAGAGCAATGAATTTCTCTATAAGCCACTTTTCTTTTCTTTTTTTTTCTACCACCTGACATTTTATTACATTTTAATCACACACACCAAACAGCATGATACTGAATAGCAATTAAACAAGAAAATATAAACCTTTTGGAACTTGCTCGAAAAAACGCTTGCTCGTAGATACTAATGAGTCTCTCGAGAGTGCTTTATTCATTAGAGACAGGCCCTGAGGGTTAAAACCGTTAAGCCTATAGATAAAAAACCTCAGAAGCAATAGCATTAAATGTACAACAGAAATATGTTGTGTGATAAAATGCTTTAATTAGAGTAATAAAGACTTTTTTGATCTAGATCCTTCTAGCAATTTCTTAACATTTCTTAATTTAATTTCCACTAGTTTAATATCTTCAAAAATATTTGTAGTGTTCAATAACCTTTGACTGGCAGCTTATGTTGTGAATCAGTTCTGCTGAGTTGGGATGAATTTGGATCCTTTTTTCTGACAGGTTGGCCATGTTGCTTTCACAGCTGCTGAATCTGAAGCATTGATAGCCAAAGACAGATGTTTCTGCACATGATGTGTGTCTGTATTTGGACACGTATTTCTATCATGGTGAGGACCAAATGTCCTCACAAAGAATAGGAATCTCTGACAGTTTTGTGCTGAAATTTGGCAGGAAAATTGCAGCTTGACAAAATGTGTTAAAATTTGGAATCGTATTAAACAGCTGCATTAACATTCAAGCCAATGGAAGGTCTTCATAAGACTGTATGTTTGCGTGTAAGTGAGTGAATGAAGGAATGTAGGAGTAATATAAGTTGACACTCAACCTAAACAAAGGCTTAGATTAAAGACTTAGAGAGAACAGATGTCAAATTTACTCCGTCCATAAAGCATAAATCTTATCTTATCTTTTCTTATCTTATCTTATTATTATTATTATTATAAATTTATTAATTAATACATCTATTTGTTTGTTTGTTTGTTTGTTTGTTTGTTTGTTTATTTATTTATTTATTTATTTATTTTCTTGAGCTGCTACACACTTGGAGGAGAGCACTAACTCTTCAGTAACTATTCCAATCCATGTTTAGATAGTGGATTTAATTATAATTATTTTTTTTTAAAGGGTTGTTCACACTTCACACAATGAGCAAAATCCTTATGTTACAGATATCCAACATTCAAACACCAAGTTCAAATAAGTAGATCTCAGAGAACCGATAACATTAGTCCATAATGAAAAGTGTATGCCATAAGACTAAGATGTGAATTATGTGTATATTGTACTTTATAACATTGCCTCATACACAATAGCCGGGGAGATTGCATACAATCCCACAGAGTCTCACTTTCAGGGCTGTTTTGGGAGAGAGGAAATTAAGGCAGGCCCACACTGATCATAAATGTTAATGTGAAAACCTCAGACACTCCTAAGGATGATAATCCAGTCCTGTCTCCTATTCACAATAACATTTGCATTTTATTGTTTATTGTTTATCACTTTGAACAATTGTCATTTGTACAAAACAGCTTTACAGACATCTGGATGTGATGAGGAAGCCACAGGCGACAGTAGCAAGGAGGAAAGAGAACCAGATTCAGAAGGGAACCACTTCTGGGTTTACACTGTATAGTGAGATACTAAATACTCACAGTATACCAGTGTATAAAAGTTAAAACAAACAGTACTAAGGGTGTTTAAGGATGTTTATTATGAGTGTATTGTGAATCAGTCCTGGAATGAGACACAGGACAATCTTTTTGATTACACCAGTAGGTACGGTGTCCATGTAAGATTAATTGTATGGATGATGAACCTTTGCGCTGCTGATGAAACCCTGATCTGATCCATGATTTCATTATGTCACATTTAGATTACACTGTTTATTGGTTTTCTACTGCACTCCTTAAATGACCTACAGTACTTTCAAAACCTGGGTTCTGACCCTCACTAAACAATCTGGCTACATAACTCAAGTTTTGAACCAATTGCACTGGCTTCTCATAACTATTCTCATTTAGTTTCTCATTTTAAATAAACACAGTCTTGCGTCTGTCTACCTTTCTGAACTTCTCCATCCCTACCTAATGCCTCACTCTCTCTGTTCCTCTGATACTACATTCAGTTCCTCACGCATCCAGGTCTGCCACGAGTGACCGATTATTTAGTGCTGCTGCTCCCGAATTTAACACCTTTGTGAATGTTCAACCTTTTCGTCCTTTAAATCTGAACTCAAGAGCCACTTTTTGCACTCTACACCACTACTGCTAGCGTGTTTCATTTTAAGTGTTAGCTTTGTCTCTTTCTATTGGGCAATTATCCTGCTTTCCTTCTAGTCTGGTTGTCACACCTATATTTTTAGTTTGTTTTTATGCTTTTTTATGTTGTATTTTTCTGTTATATATATTTTTTTCTGTGAATTCTATCTATTGTTGCAAATTCAACGTTGGAGAAACAAGCTAGTTCTTGTTATCTTGTTATTAGGTTATAGTAGCTCAAAACAACTTATCCCTTCCCAAGCCTCTTTTTCTCTCTCTCTCTCTCTCTCTCTCTCTCTCTCTCTCTCTCTCTCTCTCTCTCTCTCTCTCTCGAAGTTAACAAGAGAAATATGTGGCTTGTTATGTTACCAAGAAACCACAAAGTGGTTTGTGAATATTGTGAACAATATTCTCCATCCTGGAAACTTTCTCATGAAGGAAAACTTCAGTTTACAGCTTTCAGGCCTGACTGATACTGCAGCCTCCCACCAAATATGATAAATAAACATCTCCAAACAGAAATCTTCCCCATATCAATGATTACATGTTTCTTTTATTTGTTTATGTGCAACATCTACCATACAAATGTCTTTCTATGGAAACGATGATGTATTTATAAAATAAACCTGTTATTTGAATTACAACTAACGTACCGTTAAAGCTGCTGTTAGTGAACGTTAGTCGATCGCTTCTGACCAATCAGAATCGAGAATTCAATCCTCTGTTTTGTGTTCTGTAGTTTATGTCTGTAGTTTATATCCTGACTCGCAAATTCAACTGGATTGCTTTCAAAGACTATTTATAAAAATGTGATTCAGATTTGGAGGATTCAATTTGTTATTTGGACTGTGATTACGTGTAAGAAGATAACTGAGTCTTCCCAATACACATCAATAAAACCTACCTGCATTCTAAGTTGAGCCTGAGAGGTTTTCTTAAAAAAAAAAAAAAAAAAAAAGAAGATGATTGATATGTAATAACAGTGCCTGTGCCTGGCTTTCTCCCTTTCTCAAGGCTTATTTCTATTTATGTTTCAGTTTCTGATGCTTCTCTCTGCCTGTTTGTGTACGTTTGAACCTGCTTTATCCTCCTACTCTCTAATTTCTATTTCAAAGGCTTCCCTCATTCTCTTTTAGTCTTTCGCTCTAGGCCAGATCTATAGATTCTTGTAAAGTCTATCCCCAAATTCCTCCTCCTCCTCCTCCTTCTCCTCCTCCTTCCCCTTTTCCTTCTCCTCCTTCTGTTGCCTTAATGTGGGACTCCTGAGAGGAAAGGTCTGGAAAAACCCAATACCCACAGCTGCAGTGTGCATCATCACAAAGACAGATGGGAAACGGAGCCCTGCAGGCTTGAGAGGTAGGCTGTGAGGGATAAATAGTATACTGAGAATAAGAAAAGATCTAGTAGGTTTTTTTTTGGATGGATTCTTTAGGCTTGTGAATGAGTCATCAGCCAGCCACCATGCTCTCATTACGTAGTCTGTGGGTAAGTAAATTTTAATAAACTGCACAATAAACACTGAATTAACATTTAAAATTGGAAAAAAAAAATAAGTGGGAATGAAATGTGAATGTACATTTGAGACAGTAACACGTCACAGAGTCGTGCAATGAGAGCTTACGGATAATGGTATTATCCTACAATGCAAAGAAAAACATTACATACATTTGAGAATATGGAAGAGAATTAAGTCAGGACATTTTTGCCTGTGTTTTCTGTCCTGTAGTTTCCAAAAGCTCTAAATTAAAGCGTTTGTAAGCAATATTAGCAACAGTTGTAGGATTTCATTTTTATTTCAGCTTTCCCGAAAAACGTTCTTCATGTCTTCAATAAAATTTTGTACTAAAGTATTAACTATAAATAGTTAGTTAACTATAAATAGTTTCATGACCCTGAAACCTTTTTTTTAAAAGTGTGAGCTATGGCATACAGGAAGTGGTCATATGTTTTGAAAGGTTTTCAAGAAATTTCTCACCAATTTAGGCATTTCTTAAAAACTGATTTGCATCTATATTCTGACTTCTCCTTTCTAAAAATGCTAAATTAAAGCAGCTGTAGGCAACATTAGCAACAGTTGTAGAATTCATTTTTGTTTTAACTTTTTTAAAGATGTTGTTTATGTCTTTATGTAAATAAGGTTTTGTATTAAAAAATTGACCATAAATAGCCTCAACACTGAAACCTTTTTAGTATTTTTTTAAATGTAGGTGTCCCAATATCATAGAGTTTGCTTAATTCTGTGTTCATTTCTGCAATAGCAAAATCATTAAATCCTGGAGAGGATAAATGAGCTTAAAAATCAAAGCTTTTCTCCATACTTTTGTGTGGTTGAAAAAGAATTGGCCCCAAGATGCGATATTCCACTGCTGCATTCTGACTGATCTCTAAAGAAAGGTTGCCAGCAAATGATTCTACAACTGCTGACATGTAGGGTGCAAACTCCTCTGCCCTTGTTTCTCAGCTTATAACTCCTTTCTGTTATAAAGTCCAATCCATCCAAGTGTATCAGTTTCCACTGAATCACACTCTAACTCTCTCTCTCTGTTCAGCTCTGTACTTGTCCTGATCCGATCCAAATCATAAGAGCACATGGAGAACAACTAAATGTTATGGGTGTTCTCTAACTGTGCTTGTGGTTTGTATAAAGCTATCAAAACCCAAAATCTGGAGTGTTTTATAGGCTAAACACTGGCAGGAAGAGATGTAGAGAGAAAGTCAGAAGGGGTATTAGAAGACACAGAATACATGGAAGTTGTTATGCAAAGATTGGACAAACTGATATGCAAATTTCATCCTAAAATTGAAAGAAAGATATTGAATACATATGAGCATTTGGAAGAGAATGGAGCTGGGACAATTTTACATGTACTACATGCATATTCTTGTCTCCAGTTTTGAAAAGCAACAATTTGAAGCGTCTATAAACAATATTAGCAACTGGCAGATATTGCACTTTCATCAAGATTTACTTATAGGAAGTTGATTAGTGCAAGTGTTCTGTGTTTTATATGTGTGTTCTAGCATACTGCTCCCAAAAACTAAAACTTAAAGCAGCTGTAATCAATATTAGCACCTGGAAGATGTTTTGTTTTTATTTCAACTTTGCATGTCACTCAAGTAGACATAGTAGATTAAAAAAGTATGGATAGGCTTTTTTTTTTTTAGACAAATCAAAAAATTACATAACTGTTCTTGTATTGCATGTGTGTTTGCTTAGATTCTAAAAGTTCTACATTTAAAGCAGCTGTAAGCAATATTAGCAACTAGTGTACATTTTACTCATGGAAGGCTGATCAATGAAAATCAGATAATGTTCCATGTTTTATATGTTGATTCTGCCTTAGAGTTTCTAAAAGCGCTAAATTAAAGCAGCTGTACGCAATATTAGCAACATGTGCAAAGACATTGCTCATGCCTTTATGTAGTTGAATTTTTGTGTGAAATAAGTGTTACTCATAGAAAGTGTCCATTGGCTAGTTCTCATGTACTTTAGCACTTTGCCACAAAATGGCAGTAGGCTCGATTTCACTTCCTGTTCCAGAACAAACACAACTCTCCACACTTCCTCTCATCATTTTCAGTGTGTGTATGTTTATGATAAAAAAGCCCAGGTTGGATATTGAATAGTGCATGCTGTAAAAAACTAAATACTCATAAAATCACAGTCTCTTTGCATGTTCTTTTGCCCTTGCCTGATTACCGTGTACTCAAATCATACTGGTTCATCTTTGTTAAGTTGTAAAAACAGGAAGTTGAGTGCTATTTTGCTGTGAATGTGTCTGTATGGTCTAGAGCAAATACTTAAACCCTATGTAGGAGACTTTAATGGAAGCCAAGTTCCCTCACCCATGTATTCTCTACACCGCTTATCCCTTATCACGGGGAACCTGGAGCCTATCCTAGGAGACTCGAGGCATAAGGCAGGACAGGACAGGACATCCTAGACAGGACGACAGTCTACTGCAGGGCACAACCACACACACACACACACACACACACACACGCACTCACACACCCATTCACACACTATTGACAGTTTAGAGATTTAGAGCACACATGAAACTTAATGTAGTGCTTAGATCTACGTTGTCTCTTGTAGTTCTGTGTTTTATGTAATGCCACAGTCCTGGAGGAACATTTGTTTATTTCAGTGTGTTCTGCACACTAAACTATAGCTGTGTACGGTTGAAATGACAATAAAAGCTTGAATTTTGAATCAATTTGAATATAGTAGTCCTATAGTAGGACTCACTCTACTTCATACTACGGCCTTCTTCAGCATTAGTGTAAACGTAGCTACAAATGGATAAAAAAATATGATTTGTCGTTCTTTAATATCCAGAATGATTGGTGTTGGGAAATTGTGTGTAAGAAGATTTGCACTGTAAGAAGAATAAAACACTTTCAAAAATTGATCCTGAAGTACAAGGACTACTTCAAACTAAGCAAAATTGCTTTTATAAAGATCCGTCTCTGCGTGATGTCTCTTAAAGCAAATGGAAAGAGAATGGACTATGTGTAGCATAAGGATTTTTTTTTTTTTATCTGGACCTAACGTCTGGGTTTGTTTGTCTACCAGCGACAGTCAGTCGGGCTGCTGTGCTATTGATCTGCTCTGAACAGTGTCACACATTCACCTACACGTACAACCGGCTCTGAGAAATCTGCTACCTAGGATATTTCTGTAAATACACACACACACACACAAAAACTTGCTTAGGGTTTATGGTTTGTTGTTAAATGCAAAGCTTCCTGGTCTATCCAATAACCATAAATATCTTCCTGTCTTTGAGGATTATTCTTAGACAAGGAATGTAGGAATTTTTGTGATTTTATCTGTGACGGTTGAAGTCAAATATTCTCGAATTTGCTGCAGCTTACTGAGGCTTTTGTGCTTTATGTGTGTGTGTGTGTGTGTGTGTGTGTGTGTGTGTGTTTTATTCTATTAATTGCTAAAATTGCAGGTTCAGGATTTTTCTTTTAAACTCATACCATAACGTTCTATGATAGCTGTACTCCAGTTTGTCGCACATGTATCTAAGACATGACGACTGGAGATGCTGCATGGCAAGTATAAAAAAAGGACTGTCCAAAGCTAGATATGGCCAAGCTGACATGTATGGATATTCACTCTGGCTGAAAGGAAATGCTTGCATGCTGTTAGACAAGAAAAATGTGAAAAAACAATGTATGATTTTATTAGGAAATTAATGCGCACGTATAAAAAATGTTGAAATATCTTACAGAATGTGAATGGATAATAAATAAAAGGTGAAGAATCTGCATTATTCCGGACGTCTCACAGCAACGTACAGCCTGAGAACAAGCTCATTTCTGCTGTGTTTTTTTTTTTTTTTTGGCTGCAATTTGAAATTGTTTTGAAAATTTATATATAAAAATATAGTTAGAATTTTAGAGATATTTAAAGAGTTTTTAACCTGTTATAATGACCAAATGCTCATGCCAAAATATATCCAAAATATATACTTCAGCAAACATGATGGACATTCACAAGAAAAGGGAAAAAAAGGGTTCTGTGTGCAGATTAGACATTTTCAAACCATAGTGAAAGTTCCTCTGTAGTTACCAGCCTTTCAGACTGAGCTGCCCAAGGCTATAAATACTCCTCTATTTCTCCCATTATAGAGTGTTTCTTTCTTTTCTTCATTACAATCTACGACACACACTCTAGATCTCATCTACACTGCAAAAAACATCATAGCAAGTGAAAATATCTTGAATCCGTGCAAATATGTCTAATTTGTCTCATTTATGATTAAGATAAATATAAAATTCTCTATCACTTGTTTGTAGATACTTTTGATATAAAGCTTTAAATTTTATTATTCTATTGCTAAATGTTTATCTTTATCTGCCAATAAAACAATAGTATTGAAGGGTCGAAAAATAAATGTTTAATAATTTTATACACCGATCAGGCATAACATTATGACCTAATATTGTGTTGGTCCCCCTTTAGCTGCCAAAACAGCCCTGACCCGTCATGCACTGTGTATTCTGACACCTTTCTATCAGAATCAGCATTAACTTCTTCAGCAATTTGAACAACAGTAGCTCGTCTGTTGGATCGGACCACATGAGCCAGCCTTCGCTCCCCATGTGCATCGATGAGCCTTGGCTTCCCATGACCCTGTCTCCAGTTCACCACTGTTCCTTCCTTAGACCATTTTTGATAGATACTGACCACTGCAGACCGGGAACACCCCACAAGAGCTGCAGTTTTGGAGATGCTCTGATCCAGTCGTCTAGCCATCACAATTTGTCCGACTTGCTCAAACCCTTACACTTGTCCATTTTTCCTGCTTCTAACACATCAATTTTGAGGTCAAAATGTTTACTTGCTGCCTAATATATCCTACCCACTAACAGGTGCCATGATGAGGAGATAATAATGCTCATAATGTTATGCTTGATCAGTATATTTAGTTTATTGTAATCTTGTAATAAGAAATACTAGATAAATCTGACAATTTGCAGGATATTTTCACTTTTTGCAGCGTTGGAATAAACAATAATGAACCCTAATGTTAAAATTAGACTTCATTATTGCAGCATAGCAGTCCATCAACTCTTCTAGAGCTCACGCCTCTTCCTTCTCTGAACTTATACCTACACACCACTCTAGTCTAGGACAAGCTGACAGCAGCTCCTGGCTGGGAATAGGATCAGTGTGTCCTGCATGTCAGGATGTGATGAGTTGTTTGATCCAGGAAGAGAGTTTGGTGATGCGTGTGTAAACGCCATAATAATCAGCTCGGCCACAGCCACGGCCCCAGCTTACTACACCGGCCAAAAACCAGCGACCGGATGGCTCCTGACAAACCAGCGGCCCTCCGGAGTCTCCCTGAGGAGAGAGATGGAGAAAAAATTTGAGCAACGCTGGATTGGTATGTCTGTGTATTAAAATAAAGTGTATTATTTTCTCCACAACAATTATTAGCAATATTTGGAATACATGGAGTTAAGGATAAACTAGAATGAGTGAAAGGTATATGATAGAACATGAGAGATAAAGAGAAGAGGTATCTTACTTGACATGCATCTTTTCCTCCACGCCGATAACCAGCACACAGCATTCTGGGAGTGATAATGTATCCATAGGAACGGACACAAGCCTCCTCGCTGACCAGATGCACATCGACCTTCTGCAAGATGTCGCTTATGCTACCTGGGGGAATATATGTTAATACATCATTAATGAATAATAAAGATCATATAAATTATTTACCATTTTTAAAACGGATTAAATCATATGCATTAAAATATAAAGAAAAAAGGTGAGTTAAACTTAAAAAATAAATACATAAATAAATACTTCAAAAAAAGTATGGTGTCCAAATTGTGAGTGTGTATTTGTAGTTATGCACACATTATACTTTATTGTTGCATTATAAAGAGATGAACAAATGAATCTGACATTGAAATGAATATGAGATTTAAATGGATCTGGGATTTAATTGAATCTGAACTCAAATGAATATCACATTAAATAAATCTCAGATTCAAAGAAAAAGAGATTGAAATGAATCTCAGATTCAAATGAATCTCAGATAAAATGAATCTCATTTCAAATGAATCTCTGATAAAATGACTCAGATCAAATGAATCTCAGCTCAAATGAATCTCAGCTCGCTCAAATGACTCGGTTCAAATGAATCTCAAATCAAATGAATCTCAGATCATAATGACTCTCAGATAAAATTAATCTTAGATCAAATGATTTCAAATGACTCAGTTCAAATGAATCTCAACTCAAATGAATCTCAACTCAAATGAATCTCAAATCAGATGACTCTCATGTAAAATTAATCTTAGATCAAATGATTTCAAATGACTCAGTTCAAATGAATCTCAACTCAAATGCATGTCAGATTCAAATGAATCTTGGTGTTCATTTTTTTTTTACGGTAAAAGTGGAAGTTACCAAAGTAAATTAAATTTAATGTCAGCTTAGTGATTTCTTCTACCAATTTCTCTTCATGTCAATGTATATACGCATGTCCTCACCTCCTTCTCGGAGCGCCCCCCAGCCCGTGACCCAGCAGAGCAGACCAGGCTCCAGCTGGTGTGTGGGTTTGGGCAGGCAGATGGGCAGTGCCAGTGTGCCTGCTGAGATGGGTCTCTCAAGCCTAAGCAGTGCCAGGTCATAGTCGTGGAGCTCGTCATCGTAATACTGGTGCAAGTGGATGTGAGTCACACGGAGAGCTTCCTCAGTGCGAGTGGAGGTACGCAGACGCAGCTTACCTACATACACCGTCCATATGGAAGGTGAGTACAGACTAGGGGAGCAGAAGAATTAGGCTCTTAAACTTGCCTCCTTTCATAGCCTTTAAGAACTAAGTGTGTGTATTATATGGTGACCATTTATTTACTTACATACAAACTTAAATATTTTTAGCGATATAAAGTAAATTTTAAAAATGATTTGTCATCCAGTATATTTTTGATATTAATTCTAATTTTAGCATGAATGTTCACTACACAGCACGTTTTACTCACCGATCATCGTTAAAGCAGTGTGCTGCAGACGCCACCCACTGGGCGGAGATTAACACTCCGCCACAGATATGATGCCCACTGATCTGCAGGCTGGCCTGCCATGGCCACTCCCCCTCTGTTGCATTAACTCCGCCCACCACTCGGGTACTGAACTGACGCAGACCGCAATCTGTAGGAATATTTTAGCTTATAGTTACTGAGGCAAAGTGGTTCAGTTTGTGTTTACTGTTTGGTGAGTACTATTTGGAAAAGCAGGGAGACGTGGAAGTTAAGTTTATTGGGTCCTATATAAATATTTGAAGCATTTGATTACTGTTTACAGACTACTGTCTATATTATAGAGGAGTCTCACCGCAATTTTTCTCATCAGAACCATCAGGACAGTCGGTGATAAAATCACAAGCAGGATTCTGCTTCTTCAAACAGGTGCCATCAGCACACATGTAGGTCTTATCAGTACAAGGAACTCCTACACATACACACAAGCACATCGCAAGGTCTAATATTCATCTGCGAGGTTTTCTCTGTATGTAATACTAATTTGCATTTTCCTTTTAAATATTAATTTCACTTTATGTAGCCATAGTGTGTGTTTAGTGCATCATACCCATTGTGCAGTTCTCTTCATCACTCCCATCAGTGCAGTCCTCATGCTGGTCACACAACTTGTAGTAGTCCACACACTGACTGTCCCCGAGACAGCGGTACTGAGCAATGCACACTGTGACACACAAACGTATACACCATATTATTTCATGATGATGAGCAACAATATTTTTGAAGTTAAAATACATCAAGGTGCTGTTTCTTTTTAACAGAATTCGGTAATTCAGATTTTAGTGATTCTGAAAAATTATAATGTTTTGATATTGTTAAATGATATTTCTGTCTATTTTGAGCCAAAACTCATTCATTCATTCATTGTCTACCGCTTATCCGATCTATACTCGGGTCACGGGGAGCCCGATCTCAGGCGTCATTGGGCATCAAGGCAGGATACACCCTGGACGGAGTGCCAACCCATCGCAAGGCACTTGAGCCAAAACTGTGACTGAAAATGATCAATTCTGCTTGTTACTTTTTTGTTTTTCAAATCGTTTGTGAAATTCTAATTCTTCATCAGACACTGCATCACCACAGCAAAAGTACAGACATAAACTGATTCTTTGCTATAGAGAACTAGAGTATAGAGTATAGAGAACTCTTACCACAGTTTCTCTCATCCAGACCATTAGGACAGTCTGAGATCCCATCACATGCAGACACACACAGGCCATTGACACTGCACAGGAACTGATCAGGACAGGCTAAACAAACAAACAAACACACACACACACACACACATCAACAACACCATCACACACAGATATGTCACAGATATGTGTACAGCACTGCATCTCTATGTATGCAGATGTGTGTGTGTGTGTGTGTGTGTGTGTGTGTGTGTGTGTGTGTGTGTGTGTGTGTGTGTATGTGAGAGAGAAACAGAGATTGGCAAGACAACTAACGATCTGATTGGTTAAAGATGCTGTAATGGACTTGGAGGCCAGGCCCTGTGAGTGACACCTCTGACGTCATAGAAATGGTGGTAGTGGAGGAGCGTAGGTAGAGTCGCTCAGCGTACGGCTGCAGAGCCCTGGTACCACACATTCTGTACACACACCACACATGTCATTTAACCGTTAGCAAATTTCAGTGCATTTCAGTCCATGAATCATCATTAAAACAAATTTAATAAACAAACACTGTTTAAACATGTATTGGCAGACAGACGTACAGGACACAAATGCATACTTAAAGTGTGTTTATTTCCATAATACGTTCATTCAATACTGGTAATTAATACAGTAGGCAAAAGATAAACCGAAATAAACAGACTTACAATGCAAGGGAAACAAGCATAACATGATACTAATTAACGACCATTGCAAAAGAGCAACTACGACAGGAAGCAATGACCATATATGGAAAGGACAGCTAGTGCACAGATTATGGTATATCAACAGGGAGAGAATCAGGTAAATATCAGTGCTGAATCTATCCCAGTTGACACACTAAACTCTACATGCTGCCTGTCCTTTCCTTATATGGTCATTGCTTGCCTGTCCTTTCCTTATATGGTCATTGCTTCCTGGTCATTGCTTCCTGTTCTATCATCATGCTTTTCTGTTCTAAAGCATGATGATACATCAAAAGCGACAGAATAAGGTCAACTTTTTTTTAATAAAGAATGTTCAAATCTGGGGGAATTCTTGTGTAAAGTTTCTAAACGCTTCTACAACATTGATGCAATCTTTGTAGTTGTAAGATGTTAAACACATTTACATTTTATCTAACTGGTCTAACTGGGAACATAACTGGGCCGTATTTATCTAATTTGGAAAGAAACTAGGGCAGATTTTAATGGAGGAAACAATGGAAGAATGAATCTTTGTCTGATTTATGCTATCGTTATTCATGATACGAATAAATGATTTTGATTGTTCATTCATTCATTGTCTACCGCTTATCCGATCTACTCTCAGGTCACGGGGAGCCTGTGCCTATCTCAGGCGTCATTGGGCATCAAGGCAGGATACACCCTGGACAAAGTGCCAACCCATCGCAGGGCACACACACTCTCATTCACTCACACAATCACACACTACGGACAATTTAGAGATGCCAATCAACCTACAATGCATGTCTTTGGACTGGGGGAGGAAACCGGAGAGAACATGCAAACTCCACACACACAGCAGAGTCAGGAATCAAACCTCCAACCCTGGAGGTGTGAGGCAAACGTGCTAACTACTAAGCCACCGTGCCCCCCCTTGATTATTCATTGAATATTTAATTGCAATCACATTCCCGTTGAGCCGACGTGAGTTGAGGAACTACAAAATGATATAAGCTCATGATGAATTTGATATTCTGCAGGATGTGTATTTCATGCTTCATTTTTCCAAGAATGCTTCAAACTCATTCCTGAAGTATTACAGCCTAAAGCTCACCTGCGGTTCTGAATAAGCCACTGGCCTTGTGTACAGTTGTGCTTATAACTGGCTCTGCTCAGCTCATAGCCCTCAAACTCCAGGGTCAGTCCATACTCTGATGAGGGGATCTACAGACACAGCAATTTAATAAAAAGAATACAATAAAATAAACAATTTTAATGGAAAATTTGAATTTTAGTGGAAAGTTTAAAGGAAATTTTTTAAATGAAAATACTCCAATTTCCAACAGCCATTCACTCATTCATCTATTCATCCAAGGTTCCTGAAAGCTAGGCTAATCTCTTTGTGACTCACAGTGAACTGCCAGGTGCAGTTGGTATTAGGTGGATAGTAGCTGGGGTAGAACGGGGTCCGTAAGTTCCCTTGAACCCCTTCATTTCTTTCCAAGTTGATGATGTAGGAGCAATCTACAAGAGAAAGACATCATCTCTACCACACAACATGTCAACTCATGTCCAGGGCCATTTCAATCCAAAATCTGACATAGTTTATAGATGGATAAACCAGATCTGTCTAAAATATAGACTCATATTTGAACTATGAAATATTCTATTCAAATGACATACTCTTTTTAGGCCAGGCCTGAGCGGAGAGAGAGAACGGGTCTTTATAGTTGTACTGGCCCTGTTTCCACACCACCGTCATCCAATCAGCAGAGGATAAAACCTGCACCACCTGCTCGTGCCTGCTACAGCCATACAGACTGAAAGAGGAGAATAATGGGAGAATTGAACAAAGCATGGGGGAAAAGGATGGGAAAGAAAGAATCGAATGAAGAAATGAGAGAAATATGAATCAGCAGTTTTTTTTAGGAAAGGGTTGGGAGTCAGATATTTAAAAGAGAAAAGAAAAAAATATTAAAAGAAATTATCTGTGTAGTATTAACACAATGTTGGGTTCATTACAAATTAGTGGATTCATCACTAATTACCGCGTTATTTTATTTCAACAACATTCACTCAACCGTATTATTACCTTATTGAACCCATTCACCCTTAATAAAATATCCACTTCACACACTGAACTTTTTTCTTTATTTTTAATGATATTCTGATATCAACTGAGTTCTCTCTAAAGTGCAACCCAGACTGAAATTAATTAAAAACATTAAAAGACATTTTTAAGTGTGCATATGTCCTATGCTATTAGCTCAGATGCTAGCTAACATTTTGCAGGGGACACCCTGGACTGTGTGCCAAACCATCACTGGGTACAATTGCACACACACTCACACACTACAGACAATTTAAAGCCTTCAGCACATGTCTTTGGACTGGGGGAGGAAACTGGAGCACCCAGAGCAATCCCCCAAAGCACGGGGGGAACATGTAAACTCCATGCACACAGGGTGGAAGTAGGAATCTAACCCTTGGATGATAATATAGATATAGTTCCGAAATCATTTATATATTTGTGTGGTGTGATGTGAAACTCACGAGGTGATGAGTGAGGAGTCAGCAGGGGCGATCGAGTCATAGATAGCCAGCCGGTCTCGGCACTCAGGTAGCAGCCATTCCACCCTCAGCTCCAACTGGGAGTCTTCAGGGGCTTTCAGGTGCCATAGACACGACGAGCGCTGGGTGTTCGGACCCTTCAGAACAACAGGAATGCCGTCAGACACCGACTGATACCGGTAGCAATCTGAGACACAGAGGAGATAGACTCTATCATGTTCAAGTTTATGCATATCATGCCAATATAGCTTGCTGAATTGAACAGAATAAGAATGAATCTAATCACTCCATTCAGGTTGAACTGAATTGAAGCAGAGAGCTGGATAGGGTAATTATTAGATACAAAGAATAGTAGAGACATGTGGAAATGGAAACTCGAGAGGATAGAGATGGATAAAAAAAAGGCTCATGGAAACCAGAACCATAACAGCATTACAGGCAGGTACACATAAATCCCCAGGCAGGTTTCAGAGAGGAAAAACACACACACACACACACACACACACACACACACACACACACACACACACACACACACACACACACACAGTCTGTAAATGTTCAGGCACTGCTCTTTGTTCATATTAGATCAGACATGCGTAAAACAGAAAGGCAGAAAACAAAACTGAAAATGTCATACCAAATGAGGCTTGCAAAAAATCTATAACTTTGGGCTGGGTTTCTGTGAAAGCAAAACAAATGAAAATCATCTAAACGCAATATAGAAAATCTTTGGCATATGAGTGGCACTAAAAAAGCAGCACTGCAGAGTTTGCGGTAGAGTTTTTATGCAATCATTTACACTATTACCTGATAAGGACAATGAGGACAGAAGAAGCAGGTATCCCTCCAAGTTAACCGTATCTTTTGCACCTGTCTCGCTAAAGCTCTGCAGGGTTCCCAGTAAACTCTCATTGACCTTCTGCATGGTGACCTTCCCGACATGACTCTCAGGAATGGAGAGGATGAGCCAGAAGTGCGCCACTACACTGCCCTCACTGTGGAAACAGCATTTTACCAATAGCAAGGACATATTTGTCAACGATCTTTTATTGAATGAAAGAAGCCATTCTTACCTAAAACCAAACACAGTTGTGGATTTGAAATAGCGAGACACATTAGAGGACTTCATAAGCTTCTCAAGCTGCAAGAATTAATGAGATACAACACCATTATATATTGTAATATATACTATAGCAGTAACATGTTGGACTACTGAGCTGTAATGTTTAGTGATCACCAACCCTGTTCCTGGAGATCTATATTTTTTCTAGTATACAGGATCTGCTTGATCAGTTCTAATGAAAAAGGGTCAGAACTGAAAACTGTAGTAATGTAAATTTCCAGGAACAGGTTTGATTCTGCTGTAAAAGTGGAAATATTTTCTGACCATGGTTTCCACACTGCGAGCTTCCTCCCGGAACGCTCGACTGGTGTGTGAAGAGAGAGCGGTGGAGAAGTTCCTGTTCAAGATAGAGATCTGGCCTATATACTCCTGCTCCACTCGTACCTCTAAGACCCAAACTCTGTACTCTAAACAGAATGGAGAGGACAGAAGAGGAATGAACTTCTATAGAGCAAAAATGAATGAATTTAATTAAACTCACTGTTAAAATATGTAAGTGTATAAAACCTGCTGGATTCCATTTATTAGTCCATTGATCTAATGAATTAATGTAGTGCTTTTTTTTATGTCTATACCTAGAAAATACCAGGCCAGCGCTGAACCTCCAGCCAGAATCAGAAGAATGAAGATGACGATCAGGGCAATAGCTCGCTGTGAGACCATCTTATACGTGAACGTTGACATCAGGATGTTATCAGAGCCTACCTGTAAATAGGTAACTAACATATTACAGCACAGATCTGGCAACAATATGAACTGTAATCAAAAGTCACAGATGAGAAAGTGATATAAACTAAAAGGAAGGATCCTGAGCCATTTGTGCAGCTTTCAAGTTAACATATCTGAAACATTGACATTTTCATCCATCCACTTGGCTCTGTACATTAACATGTTACAATACTGAAATATTTCAGTCAGAAATTGTATTTATATACTTATATACACACACGGTCTGCATTACTGAAACTTTGTAAATCTAGTAGGAATTTTTAGTTCAGTTTGGCCTACTAAAACATTTACAAACAAGGCTTTTTGGAGACATTTGACGAGAAGTGAAGAGAGCCAATCAGAATGCAGTGTCTAGAATTTTGGACATTTGCCTCCATTCACTTGCCTCTGCCCGTTAACAAGTTACAATACTGAGATATTTCAGTCAATTCAGTACTTGTATGCATTGACAGTTGTATGGAAATCTATCTATCTATCTATCTATCTATCTATCTATCTATCTATCTATCTATCTATCTATCTATCTATCTATCTATCTATCTATCTTAGTTTGGATCATTCTCCTAAAACATATACACACAACCTTGAGACCTTCTAAAGAGATTTGAAGAGAAGTGAGTAGAATCAATCATAAGGCAACCTTCAGCTTTTTGGAAATTTGCATCTGTCTGCTTGGCTCCGCCCATAAACATGTTACAGTACTGAAATATCTCAGTCATTGAATGCTTTAACAATGATATGGTTTATATGCACAGGGTTGCAGCCAATCAGTATTTAACCTTCAGCATTCTGAAGCTGGTTGCCAGAAAATTGTAGAAAAAAGGACATCAGATGCTCTGTGGGCAGTGTTTCTGCTTTTAAGTACATAAACTTTGGAGTTGCAACATGAATAATAAGAGGGTTGTTCACGTGAAACGCAACCACAGTTGCAGATTATGAAACATTATAAAATGACAGTTTTGTTTAATTTCATAGTGTTTGCAGATGAATTTAGGCAGGAAAAGAGCTTTTTAACCAAAACCTTTCCCTGAGATTTAAACTCTAATTCGACACACTCAAGCTGAATAATCAAACTCGGCAAAATAAAATGAATGAGCTGTAATGATGAATTCTATGTTTAGGAAAAGATGAGAATGCTGTCTGTGTCTCAAAGTCTGTTCCTAAAAGTACTTCACAGCTTTAATATGCATTCTAAATGATTATTATCAGGTGTATTAGATTAGAGTAAGATCTATAACCACACATATGGACAAAACACTGTATTTCCATTTTATAAGTAGTTTCAACACTTCACTCAATTTTGACATTTTCAGCAAAATGATTTGTGTTTAGTCGCATAATGTGACTAACATGCTTCATCACATGGATCACATGGAAACACATGGATCATCACAACCACAGGACACAATTTCTTGAGAATTTTGGTACAAAGCTCTTACTTGCATGACAGGACTTGCCACGTTTCCATTTCCATACTCCACGCAGTACACCGAGCTCTCTTTATTCTTGTGCTCCATAATACTACAGGACTGATGTGTCTACCTGATGCATTTCCAAAAAAAAAAAAACAGCAAACACACACACAACAATCACTCAATCCTCTCCAACATGTGATTGTGCTGCTGTGAAATACAATGAAGATATCACTTAAGATAATTCCCCATGCTTCAGTGCCACCTGCGTCCAGACATGTGAGCAGGCCTAATGACCTCTGAGCACCAGAAAAGCAGCCCCTGTTTCCCTTTTATTTACAAATCCAAAGTTTGCCATGAATCAATATCCTCTTGTCGCTCTTAAACCCTGTCTTGGCTGCTGATTTGTCCCTGTCCCTGTTTTGCATTTAATCTAAATACCGGACAAAAACACTAACAGCAGAGCTGACTGAGAGTGTTATTGCAGAGAGAGATGTATGACATGGTACATGGACATGGTAGCTAGGAAACAGTTAGCCTCGGCAGACTAAAGGGATCTTCGTTTGTTCCCTAGGCTCCTAGTGTCTAAGCAGCCATAGTCATATGATGTATTTCTTAGTTGTAAACAGGGTATAAGTATGTTATATGTGACTAAACATCACATGAGCAATCACCTCATGAGGTGTTCTTCTTAATAAATGACCCAATTATTTAACATTTAGCTGGCACAAATACATTTTCCTCCTTGAATGAAATCAATCTGTTGCTGATTTTATTTTTGTTGTTGTTTTTTAATTTTATTTATTTTCATTTTTAAACTGATCCAGTTGATCAAATATCATTTTGAATTTAGTTAATAAATTGTGAATAAACATGTTTTGGCTAAACACCAGCTTCCTGGTTGCTTGGTTAGTTGTTACCGTGTCTTTTTGTTCCTCTCTCTTTTGTTTTTATCTCTCTCTTTCATACTGGGGATTATGATTGCTTTTAACAAGAATGTATTATCAGTATTCTTTTTTTTTTTTTTTATGTGACATATTTATTTTTTCATTTATGTGACATATTTTTAATCATGGACATAATAAACACATAGTCAAATAAGTCACATAAATAAAACTATAATAATGATGATAATAATAATAATTCATATTTATTCAAATATACCTGAAATATGGCTTACACTATTATGGCTTACACTAAGCAATATTTTGCTTATTTGTTCTATTACCACTACACGGTATATGTACATTTATAAGCTTGTCTCTGGCACCATCTGTGGCTACACTTGAAATAAACTAAGCCTGCTTTTCTGTGAGAAAATTCTCCTACAGGTGTCCCTGGTGCTTACCATGAACTCTGTGGTTTAACACTAATTCAAAGTTTCTCTCATATATAGCATTCAGGGTTCTATCTATCTATCTATCTATCTATCTATCTATCTATCTATCTATCTATCTATCTATCTATCTATATATATATATATATATATATATATATATATATATATATGGAAATGCTCCATTATGTTAAAAAAAATATGGCACTAATACTAATCAAAATTTATAACAGGATGTAAAGTATGGACTATTGAAAAATAAACCTTAAATACATGACATATTAAATGGCAATATACTATATAGAGTATACTATACACTATAGTAGGCAGTCTGTGAGAAAGAATTGTTTGGTAGACCACACTGTCATGTGACTCTAGGCTGTTAGGTTCAAATGTTGATTTCTTTGAATTAGAGCAACCACAAGCTTTCATTATTGTTCAGTTGAAAATTGCATTGCATTGCGAGAAACTCTGTTGGCAGTAAATATCCATGTCACTCCATACTGCTCTTGAAAAAGGGAATTTATAGCTTTATATAGCATGCCAATTTGAATATGTATTTATTGTTTTATGTCCTCATGATCGACTGAGAAATAAACCATAATTATGGCGATATGATCTGATAGATTTTTAAAATGATTTTCTATCTTATAGGGAATTAACATGAGGTTTCATGCCTGCCATCTGGTGGTTGGTTGAAAATAATGACATTTCCTTAATGAGTTTCTTAACGAGTCCCCCCCCCATTTAAGCTCATGTGAGCAGCAATACATTCACCGATCAGCCATAACATTATGAGCAGTGAGAGGGGAAGTGAATAACACTGATGATCTCCTCATCATGGCACCTGTTAGTGGGTGGGATATATTAGGCAGCAAGTGAACATTTTGTCCTCAAAGTTGATGTGTTAGAAGCAGGAAAAATTGGCAAGCGTAAGAATTTGAGCGAGTCAAATTGACCCAAATTGTGATGGCTAGACCACTGGATCAGAGCATCTCCAAAACATCAGCTCTTGTGGGGTGTTCCCGGTCTGCAGTGGTCAGTATCTATCAAAAGTGGTCCATGGAAGGAACAGTGGTGAACCGGCGACAGGGTCATGGTCGGCCAAGGCTCCTTGATGCACGTGGGGAGCGAAGGCTGGCTCGTGTGATCCGATCCAACAGACTAGCAGAAAGGTGTCAGAATACACAGTGCATGACGGGTCAGGGTTGTTTTGGCAGCAAAAGGGGGACTATTAGGGAGGTGGCCATAATGTTACGCCTGATCGGTGTATATAAGTCAGAAGTGATAGATCTGTAGAGTTTGTGGAAAATGTGAAAGGACATTTATGAATTGATGCACATGATTTAGATTTTCTAAGGTTTCTCAGGGGTTCTTTGCATGGTGAGGTTCAAGCTTTGTCAGCGGGTTCTGCACAGAACATATAATTGTTTTCCTTAGCAACTATTTACACTTCTAGATTGTTCCAGTTTTAGGGATTCCACACATCCTCTTTGTTTTACTTTCTGTTCCTTACTCCTATCCACCCTAGACTGTTTCTCTTTCCCCAAACTTTAACATCTCTCTCTTACTCTCTCAACAAAAGGTCACAGATTTCTCATCCTTCGGTTTATCCTCTTCTCTGTGCAACATTACTCCCACAAAACAAATCAAGTGCACTGTCTGTAGAGCTATTAGAAATCACCTCATGTGATTTCAGGCTTTTCCATGTTCCTCATCAGAATGTCCAGGATTACAGACGTTACTACTCTAATTCAACACTGGAGCTTCACTGTGGATTTGGACTATTTGGATCTGGAATGAGGACATGACTACCGGTTAGTGAATTTTTGATATTTGAAACTTATTTGAAGCGGAAAAAAATTATGACTTTTTTTTTGTTGAGGAAGTGCTGATGACATTTCAATTTTGTTTAAAAACGGTTTCCTTAAAAAGTAGTAAAGAAAAGCTCAACTAATCTGGAAACCTAACTGTAAGAAAAGCCTTCCTAGTTCATAAAAACTCCACATGAAGCTGATTGAGAAGCTGCTGAGAGAGTTTAGATCTTAATCAGAAATTTTATTAAGAATTGAAAAATCTAAAATGAGTTTTTATTTTATCTAGCACTTATTAGCCACACCATAGTTCAAAGTGTTATTTCACAGTGTTGATATTATTATTATTATTATTATTATTATTATTATTAATCTAAAATATATTTTAAAAAAGTATTTTATTTCTTTACAGTTCAGTGGATCTGGATTATAAAACAATATTAGTTTTGTGTTAGTTATTAGTAAAAGTGTTTAAGAAGAGAAAAACAACACCAAGTGAATTCTTTAAATAACGAGCAAGAATTGAAATCACTTTAGCTTTCATAGAGATGGGTGTCCTAAACATTATTTGCATGTGTGTTGAGAGGAAGACGGGGGCACAAAGGTGTGATAAAGGAGAAACAGATCTTGAGTCAGATAAATATGAAGGTGATAAGAACTCAAATAAACAACATTGCTGTGGTTTCTAAGATCAGCTATCAGTCTCATTTAGTACTTCTAATAGCTATCGATATTTGCGATAGTTTGAATATAGCTCGAGGGGGCACGGTGGCTTGGTGGTTAGCACGTTTGCCTCACACCTCCAGGGTTGGGGCCACGGCTCCGCCGTGTGTGTGTGGCGTTTGCATGTTCTTGCCGTGCCTCGGGGGTTTCCTCCGGGTACTCCGGTTTCCTCCCCCAGTCCAAAGACATGCATGGTAGGTTGATTGGCATCTCCAAATTGTCTGTAGTGTGTGATTGCGTGAGTGAATGAGAGTGTGTGTGTGCCCTGCGATGGGTTGGCACTCTGTCCAGGGTGTATCCTGCCTTGATGCCCAATGACGCCTGAGATAGGCACAGGCTCCTCGTGACCCGAGAATAGTTCGGATAAGCGGTAGACAATGAATGAATGAATATAGCTCCTGAATACAAGTATTATCTTGCTGACCTCTAACCAAGAATAATCCATTCTGCAAAACAACATAAAATTCTACTTAATGAGAAGGCTTTTTTTTTGTCCAGTCTTTGCTGCATTCAGAAAATATATAGACTTATTCGTTCTTCCTTGCTTTGTTCAGTTATATAGACAAAGGAATTGTTTATAGACCACCAGGAAAGGATTGTGTTGAGACACAGATCTGGGGAAGTGAACTAAAATATTTCTGAAGATGGCTCTAGAAAGACAACCCATCCAAACTGAAGGCAAAGAATCTCAAGGTTGCTCTGATGTAGATGTATGGGGATGGGTAGAATCAATCCCCAACAATATCTACAAAATGTCATAAGTCAGGTATTTGTGGTAGAAAGGATAGATGGAAAATGTAACCTGGACAATTCTGTCCCACAGTGAAGTATGGTGGTGGAAGTGTCATGTTATGGGACTATAGAAGGAAAAATGAGATGAATGTATAGAGACATTCTGGAGGAAAACAGGCAAGTTTTAGTTCTTAGAGCAAAGGTTCACTATCCAGCATGATCTTCACCTTAAACATACAACAAAGACAATCCAGTGCAATGCTTCACCTGTAAGATCTGACAATAGTGATACGGCAGGGTGATGTTTTCCATCAAATCTGATTAAGCACTAAAGAGGTTTCGATGCCTATTTTAGAGGAGAACATCCCACATATATTGAGATATCTGGGTAGGTGTTTAGCTCTTTTTTTTCCCTTCAAAAACAGTGAATAATTATTGAAGCCATTTCCACATTACAAGTCCTGAATGTAGTGTGTGAAGTATAATTTAGTCAGGAAGCTTGCTGTGCAAAAATAGGCTCACTTTTAGCTTTTACTCCTCTTCTTCTTTCGGCTTTTCCCTTCAGGGGTTGCCACAGCGAATCATCTCTCTCCACCTATCCCTATCTTCTGCATCCTGAACACTTGCACCCACTAGCTTCATATCCTCATTAATTCCATCCATATACCTCCTCTTTGGCCTTCCTCTTTGCCTCCTGCCTGGCAGCTCCATGTCCAACATTCTCCTACCAATATACTCACTCTCCCTCCTCTGAACATGTCCAAACCATCTTAATCTGGCCTCCCTAACTTTGTCCCCCAAATGTCCAACATGAGCTGTCCCTCTGATGTACTCGTTCCTAATCCTGTCCAACCTTGTCACTCCCAAAGAGAACCTCAACATCTTCAGCTCTGCTACCTCTAGCTCTGACTCCTGTCTCTTCCTCAGTGACACTGTCTCTAAACCATACAGCATGGCCGGTCTCACCACTGTCCTGTACACCTTCCCCTTGATTCTCGCTGATATTTTCCTATCACACAGAACTCCCGACACCTTTCTCCACCCATTCCAACCTGCCTGCACTCGCTTCTTTACCTCTTTCCCACACTCTCCATTACTCTGGACTGTTGACCCCAAGTACTTAAACTCCTCTACCTTCTTCACCTCTTCACCCTGTAACCTTACTGTTCCACTTCCCTCCCTTCCATTCACACACATGTACTCAGTCTTACTACGACTGACTTTCATTCCTCTTCTCTCCAGCGCAAACCTCCACCTCTCCAGGTTTTCCTCCACCTGCTCCCTGCTCTCACTACAGATCACAATGTCATCTGCAAACATCATTGTCCAAGGAGACTCCTGTCTGACCTCCTCTGACAACTGGTCCATCACTATAGCAAACAGGAAGGGGCTCAGAGCCGATCCCTGATGCAGTCCCACCTGCACATTGAATTCCTCTGTCTGATCTACAGCACACCTCACCACTGTCCTGCTCCTCTCATACATGTCCTGCACCACTCTGACATACTTCTCTGCTACTCCTGACTTCCTCATACAGTACCACAGCTCTTCTCTTGGCACCCTGTCATACGCTTTCTCCAAGTCTACAAATACACAGTACAACTCCCTCTGACCATCCCTATACTTCTCCATCAAAATTCTCAGAGCAAAAATTGCATCCGTTGTGCTCTTTCTGGGCATGAAGCCATACTGCTGCTCACAAATTTCCACTACCTTCCTTAACCTAGCTTCCACTACTCTTTCCCATACCTTCATTGTATGACTCATCAACTTTATCCCCCTATAGTTGCTGCAACTCTGCACATCACCCTTATTCTTAAAGATCGGCACTAACACACTTCTTCTCCATTCCTCAGGCATCCTCTCACTCTCTAAAACCCTGTTGAACAAATTAGTCAAAAATTCCACTGCTGCCTCTCCCAGACACTTCCAGACCTCCACCGGGATGTCGTCAGGACCAACTGCCTTTCCACTTTTCATCCTCTTCAAAGCCTTCCTGACTTCATCCTTTCTAATCTTATCTACTTTCTGTTCCACAGAGTTCACCCCTTCTACTCTTTTTTCCCTCTCATTTTCCTCATTCATCAACTCCTCAAAGTACTCCTTCCATCTCCTCTGTACACTCTCCTCACTTGTGAGCACCCTTCCATCTCTATCCTTAATAACTCTAACTTGCTGCACATCCTTCCCATCTCGATCCTTCTGCCTAGCTAACCTGTACAAGTTCTTCTCTCCTTCTCTAGTGTCTAACCTAGTGTACAACTCATCATATACCTTCTGCTTGGCCTTAGACACCTCCCTCTTCACTCTGCGCTGTAACTCCTTGTATTCCTGTCTATTCTCTTCAGTCCTTTCCATGTCCCACTTCTTCTTGGCTAACCTCTTCCTCTGGATACTATCCTGAACTTCCTCATTCCACCACCAAGTCTCCTTATCTTCTTTCCTCCTTACAGATGACACACCCAGCACCTTTCTCCCTGTCTCCTTGATCACTTCTGCTGTAGTTTCCCAGTCATCTGGCAGCACTACCTGGGCACCCAGAGCCTGCCTCAACTTCTGTCTAAATTCCTCACAACATTCCTCCTTTTTCAGCTTCCACCACTTGGTTTTCTTCTCTATCTTTGACCTCTTCTTCTTACAGACCATCAAAGTCATCCTACACACCACCATCCTATGCTGTCTGGCTACACTCTCTCCCACTACCACTTTACAGTCACTAATCTCTTTCAGATTGCCTCTTCTACATAGGATGTAGTCTACCTGTGTTCTCCTACCTCCACTCTTGTAAGTCACTCTATGTTCCTCCCTCTTCTGAAATTAAGTGTTAACCACAGCCATGTCCATCCTCTTAGCAAAGTTCACTACCATCTGTCCTTCAAGGTTCCTTTCCTTAACTCCAAACTTGCCCATCACCTCCTCATCACCTGTGTTCCCCTCACCAACATGTCCATTAAAATCCGCTCCTATCACCACTCTCTCACCCGTGGGAATACTCTCCATCTCTCTTTCTCCTCTAACTCACAACCTACCTGTGGGGCATAACCACTAACAACATTCAACATTACCCCTTCAATCTCTAACTTCAGACTCATCACCCTGTCTGACACTCTCTTCACCTCCAGAACATTCCTCACAAACTCCTCCTTCAGGACCACACCTACCCCATTTCTCTTACTATCCACACCATAATAAAACAGCTTGAATCCTGCTCCTATACTACGAGCCTTGCTACCCTTCCACCTGGTCTCCTGTACACACAGTATATCCACCTTCCTTCTCTCCATCATATCAGCCAGCTCTCTACCTTTCCCTGTCATAGTACCAACATTCAGAGTTCCTATTCTCAGTCCTACACTCTTACCTTTCCTCTTCTCTCTCTGTCTGTGCACTCTCCTCCCTCCTCTACTTCTTCCACCAACAGTAGCCCAATTTCCACCGGCGCCCTGTAGGTCAACAGCGCCGATGGCGGTCGTTGTTAACCCGGGCCTCGACCGATCCGGTATGAAATTCGTACTGACGATTCGCATGGTTAAATTTGGCAATGTTTTACGCCGGACGCCCTTCCTGACGCAACCCTCTCTATTTATCCGGGCTTGGGACCGGCACAGAAGTCACTGGATTGTGACCCCCATGGCTAGATTCACTTTTAGCTTTTACTAGTTTATTAAATAAAACTGTGCAAACAAAATGACAGTTTTCTCAGCTTGGTCTTGGAGTACAAAGTGACCATGAATGAAAAATCATGCAATACTTTTCAAAGTGCATCCTGAAGCAGACGGTGTAGTGATAAAAATAAAAATTGCTAAGGAATCAACAAGGATTTATTACCTGAAAGGCTAAAGTCTTAAGCTTTGTAAAGCTTTGTAGTGTATTAAAAATGCAAAGCCATATTATCTCAGATAATACACAAAGAGGTTGAGCTTTAGATCTTTCCTGAAAGGTTGGAGATATGAGGCTGCTCTGAGATATAGGATGCCACCACTGAGGAGCTGGGGCATGCTTTATGTGACTGCTTAGATCTCAGAGAAAGATGTGTCAATCAAGCTAAGGTTAAAGACCTGATCCGGTGTGAGGTTATGAGTTTCTGACTCAAGTTGTGATAATGATCACATTGATCATGCTGATTGGCTGCCATTGACGTGAAATGAGTCAAAGTGCAGACTTTTAGGAAGTTATAAACCAGGTGATCAGTAGTGCTCTGTATGCTTGGAAAAAGATAGAGGTTCTAGACTCAGGAAAGGATTTACTTATTTATATAATCAGAAGTCTCTCACGAATTGTATGCAAATGGTTTAAGCTTTTTTCCCCCTGAGTTTGCTGTTTCACTTCCTCATGCATGTTTTAAATAAAATGTAACGTTCACAAAT
>JAUCMX010000001.1:30826586-30919086 GCA_033459395.1 Hemibagrus guttatus | reverse complement strand
AGATTTTATGATTTATGAGGCAAAGGTTAAGATATATCTTGACCTCTGAAAGTCTTGTGGGTATTTTCTTTTATTTTTTAGGACAGTAAATATTGAGTACTTCATGATCAAATGAGAAGTTTGACATTTGTGTACGACATTGATGATCAGATATACAAGTTAGTAAATACTAAATATATTTTACAATTGTTTTCTTTTACGTTCAACATAACATAGACCAGATTATGACTTGATTAGGTTCATTTCATAACAATTGTCTTCTTCTTCTTCTTCTTCTTCTTTCGGCTTTTCCCTTCAGGGGTCGCCACAGCGAATCATCTCTCTCCACCTATCCCTATCTTCTGCATCCTCAACACTTGCACCCACTAGCTTCATATCCTCATTTATTACATTCATATACCTCCTCTTTGGCCTTCCTCTTTGCCTCCTGCCTGGCAGCCCCATGTCCAACATTCTCCTACCAATATACTCACTCTCCCTCCTCTGAACATGTCCAAACCATCTTAATCTGGCCTCCCTAACTTTGTCCCCCAAACGTCCAACATGAGCTGTCCCTCTGATGTACTCGTTCCTAATCCTGTCCAATCTTGTCACTCCCAAAGAGAACCTCAGCATCTTCAGCTCTGCTACCTCTAGCTCTGACTGCTGTTTCTTCCTCAGTGACACTGTCTCTAAACCATACAGCATGGCCGGTCTCACCACTGTCCTGTACACCTTTCCATTGATTCTCGCTGATATTTTCTGATCAGACAGAACTCCCGACACCTTTCTCCACCCATTCCAACCTGCCTGCACTCGCTTCTTTACCTCTTTCCCACACTCTCCATTACTCTGGACTGTTGACCCCAAGTACTTAAACTCCTCTACCTTCTTCACCTCTTCACCCTGTAACCTTACTGTTCCACTTCCCTCCCTTTCATTCACACACATGTACTCAGTCTTACTACGACTGACCTTCATTCCTCTTCTCTCCAGCGCAAACCTCCACCTCTCCAGGTTTTCCTCCACCTGCTCCCTGCTCTCACTACAGATCACAATGTCATCTGCAAACATCATTGTCCAAGGAGACTCCTGTCTGACCTCCTCTGACAACTGGTCCATCACTATAGCAAACAGGAAGGGGCTCAGAGCCAATCCCTGATGCAGTCCCACCTCCACATTGAACTCCTCTGTCTGACCTACAGCACACCTCACCACTGTCCTGCTCCTCTCATACATGTCCTGCACCACTCTGACATACTTCTCTGCTACTCCTGACTTCCTCATACAGTACCACAGCTCTTCTCTTGGCACCCTGTCATACGCTTTCTCCAAGTCTACAAACACACAGTGCAACTCCCTCTGACCATCCCTATACGTCTCCATCAAAATTCTCAGAGCAAAAATTGCATCTGTTGTGCTCTTTCTGGGCATGAAGCCATACTGCTGCTCACAAATTTCCACTACCTTCCTTAACCTAGCTTCCACTACTCTTTCCCATACCTTCATTGTATGGCTCATCAACTTTATCCCCCTATAGTTACTGCAACTCTGCACATCACCCTTATTCTTAAAGATCGGCACTAACACACTTCTTCTCCATTCCTCAGGCATCCTCTCACTCTCTAAAACCCTGTTGAACAAACTAGTTAAAAATTCCACTGCTGCCTCTCCCAGACACTTCCAGACCTCCACCGAGATGTCATCAGGACCAACTGCCTTCCCACTTTTCATCCTCTTCAAAGCCTTCCTGACTTCATCCTTTCTAATCTTATCTACTTTCTGTTCCACAGAGTTCACCCCTTCTACTCTTTTTTCCCTCTCATTTTCCTCATTCATCAGCTCCTCAAAGTATTCCTTCCATCTCCTCTGTACACTCTCCTCACTTGTGAGCACCCTTCCATCTCTATCCTTAATAACTCTAACTTGCTGCACATCCTTCCCATCTCGATCCCTCTGCCTAGCTAACCTGTACAAGTCCTTCTCTCCTTCTCTAGTGTCTAACCTAGTGTACAACTCGTCATATGCCTTCTGCTTGGCCTTAGACACCTCCCTCTTCACTCTGCGCTGTAACTCCTTGTATTCCTGTCTATTCTCTTCAGTCCTGTCCATGTCCCACTTCTTCTTGGCTAACCTCTTCCTCTGGATACTATCCTGAACTTCCTCATTCCACCACCAAGTCTCCTTATCTTCTTTCCTCCTTCCAGATGACACACCCAGCACCTTTCTCCCTGTCTCCCTGATCACTTCTGCTGTAGTTTCCCAGTCATCTGGCAGCACTACCTGACCACCCAGAGCTTGCCTCAACTTCTGTCTAAATTCCTCACAACATTCCTCCTTTTTCAGCTTCCACCACTTGGTTTTCTTCTCTATCTCTATCTTTGACCTCTTCATCTTACAGACCATCAAAGTCATCCTACACACCACCATCCTATGCTGTCTAGCTACACTCTCTCCCACTACCACTTTACAGTCACTAATCTCTTTCAGATTGCCTCTTCTACATAGGATGTAGTCTACCTGTGTTCTCCTACCTCCACTCTTGTAAGTCACTCTATGCTCCTCCCTCTTCTGAAAATAAGTGTTAACCACACCCATGTCCATCCTCTTAGCAAAGTCCACTACCATCTGTCCTTCAAAGTTCCTTTCCTTAACTCCAAACTTGCCCATCACCTCCTCATCACCTGTGTTCCCCTCGCCAACATGTCCATTAAAATCCGCTCCTATCACCACTCTCTCACCCGTGGGAATACTCTCCATCACCTCATCTAATTCACTCCAGAATCTCTCTTTCTCCTCTAACTCACAACCTACCCGTGGGGCATAACCACTAACAACATTCAACATCACCCCTTCAATCTCTAACTTCAGACTTTATCACCCTGTCTGACACTCTCTTCACCTCCAGAACATTCCTCACAAACTCCTCCTTCAGGACCACACCTACCCCATTTCTCTTACTATCCACACCATAATAAAACAGCTTGAATCCTGCTCCTATACTACGAGCCTTGCTACCCTTCCACCTGGTCTCCTGTACACACAGTATATCCACCTTCCTTCTCTCCATCATATCAGCCAGCTCTCTACCTTTCCCTGTCATAGTACCAACATTCAGAGTTCCTATTCTCAGTCCTACACTCTTACCTTTCCTCTTCTCTCTCTGTCTGTGCACTCTCCTCACCCGTGGGAATACTCTCCATCACCTCATCTAATTCACTCCAAAATCTCTCTTTCTCCTCTAACTCACAACCTACTTGTGGGGCATAATCACTAACAACATTCAACATCACCCCTTCAATCTCTAACTTCAGACTCATCACCCTGTCTGACACTCTCTTCACCTCCAGAACATTCCTCACAAATTCATAACAATTGTCTAAATTGTGCTTAAATTGGCCATACAGATGCTTGCTTAGAAACCCGTTTCTGCAGATTGCAGTATCAGTTCAATTGACGCCATTTTATCCACTGAAACCACTGTTTTTGGTCTATTTTTCCTCTATAATACTCACAATTCTCAGAAAAGTACACCATAATATGAATACATCATCACTGTGAATATTACTTAAACATCATTATATGACAGTCATTTATTTTGTAAGACATTACTTCTATGAATCTAGGAAATTATGTCACAATGTTAAGTCATTTTTCTAAGAATAGTGTTATCTGCATCAAAATTTTAACATAGCTCTTATGTTTTTAACCAGATATTGCATCACATTTATTTCCCTTAACTGAGTCCCTGAATGCATAAGAATTTCCAAGAAAACTTGGACGATATACAGTGGTGTGAAAAAGTGTTGGCCCCCTTCCTGATTTCTTATTTTTTTGCATGTTTGTCACACTTTAATGTTTCAGATAATCAAACACATTTAAATATTAGTCAAAGATAACACAAGTAAACACATCATGCAGTTTTTAAATGAAGGATTTTATTATTAAGGGAAAACAAAATCCAAAACTACATGGCCCTGTGTGAAAAAGTGTTTGCCCCCTAAGCCTAATAACTGGTTGGGCCACCCTTAGCAGCAACAACTGCAATCAAGCGTTTTCGATAACTTGCAATGAGTCTGTTACAGCGCTGTGGAGGAATTTTAGCCCACTCATCTTTGCAGAATTGTTGTAATTCAGCCACATTGGAGGGTTTTCAAGCATGAACCACCTTTTTAAGGTCATGCCACAGCATCTCAATCGGATTGAGGTCAGGACTTTGACTAGGCCACTCCAAAGTCTTCTTCAGCCATTCAGAGGTGGACTTGCTGGTGTGTTTTGGATCATTGTCCTGCTACAGAACCCAAGTTCAAAAACAAAATGAAGACTTTGGAGTGGCTTAGTCAAAGTCCTGACCTCAATCCGATTGAGATTATCTGAAACATTAAAGTGTGACAAACATGCAAAAAAATAAGAAATCAGGAAGGGGGCCAACACTTTTTCACACCACTGTATCTTGAAGTGTTATGGAACATCCATGTGCATCTGTATAAAGAGATTTGACCAGAATTAGTATTCTTGGAATGGAACGGGAAGGAAAGTCAGTTAAATATACAGTCATTCCACCATTCTGCTAACTAATATCTTTCCTCACTCTCAGATAATAATCAGTTTTTAATTTTTTTTTTCTTCCAAAGATGTGAGATAAGTTCTGAGAATTTAGCACTTCGAAGTTGTGAAAACCTTCATCAAAGCCCATCATCCTGTTAGAGATAAAAAGTTGTGTGGTATTAAGGACGTAATGATTAGATGTAAGTGAGGTTTGCATGCTTGCTGCACCAAACTTTTAATGTGCTTTTATCACATTCTAAGTGGCTTTCATTAGCAAATTGCAGTCTCAGATTAGGAAATTATAAGGAATTTTCTTAGTAATTGCTTGTTAGAGTTTTGATGAGGGGCTGGGGCTTATCAAAGGAAATCTGTGCACAAGCACTTGACATGCCACCCCAGGGCATCACAATCATTCACACCTCAGGGTATACATTAGTTGCCAATCCACCTTCTAATATGATTTTGGTGAGTGAAGTGAAACTAGAGATCTTTGCTTCATTTTCTTTCAATTTTTTCATTATCCTTTTCCATTCATATCAGTTCTATCTACTATGATTCATCTGAGCTGTCCTTTGAACTGCTGCTTATGTCTAGTCACATAAAACTTCATCAATCTGAAAACAACTATCTTTCATCTTGTTGATGTGGCAACATTGGGTTTCAAACTCACATTTTCTTGTCAATGAGGTGAACATTTTCATGTCATCTCCCTGAAATTTTTTTCATTTGCTCATCCTGGTCAGTCATTGTGGGTCCGAATTCTACCCCGGGAACACCCTCAGGATAGAACGCCAATCCATTACTAGACACCAATTTAAGAAGAAATCCTAGAAATCCACCTTGCATATTATTGAGAGGTGGGAAGAAACTAAAGAACCTTGAGGAAACCCAAATATACACTTGGACAACATGCAAAACTCACATACATCATTAAATTTATGTCATTTGTCAGAATCCCTTTTATAGAGTGACATACATAAGTGAAAAAGTTTTATCAGTGAAAACATTGATACTGGTTCACTAGGTCAGGGACTAAATATGCCACCAGTCTAAAACTCTGGTGGGGAGGAAATATAGCAAGAGAAGCACACAAACAACAATTTTTTAATGTTAGTTTTTCAGTGCTAGTTTAAGCACTTCATGAAGAGATAGAAGTCTTTAGACGTTGTTTGAAGACAGCCAGTGCCTCAACTGTTCAGACTGTTCAGGCATCTACAATGGTGTGAAAAAGTGTTGGCCCCCTTTCTGATTTCTTATTTTTTTTGCATGTTTGTCACACTTTATAGTTTCAGATAATCAAACACATTTAAATATTAGTCAAAGATAACACAAGTAAACACATCATGCAGTTTTTAAATGAAGATTTTTGTTATTAAGGGAAAACAAATTCCAAAACTACATGGCCCTGTGTGAAAAAGTATTTGCCCCCTAAGCCTAATAACTGGTTGGGCCACCCTTAGCAGCAACAACTGCAATCAAGCGTTTTCGATAACCTGCAATGAGTCTGTTACATCGCTGTGGAGGAATTTTGGCCCACTCATCTTTGCAGAATTGTTGTAATTCAGCCACATTGGAGGGTTTTCGAGCATGAACCACCTTTTTAAGGTCATGTCACAGCATCTCAATCGGATTGAGGTCAAGACTTTACATTTACATTTCTGGCATTTGGCAGACGCTCTTATCCAGAGCGACGTACAAAAGTGCTTTAGTTCTCAGTCAATGAATACATTAACACTGGTTCAATAGGACACAAACTTGGGATACCATTAGCCTAAACTGACTTGGATTTTTTATTTTTTTTTTTTACGATACAATATAATTTTTTACGATATAATACGTAAACAGGGAAAATAAGAGCTAGTTTAAGTACTTCAGGAAGAGGTGAGTCTTCAGTTGCCGTTTGAAGATGGTCAGAGACTCGGCCGTATGGATACCTAGGGGAAGTTCGTTCCACCACCTCGGTGCCAGAACAGAGAAGAGTCTAGATGTATACCTAGCTTTTTCCCTGAGAGATGGTGGGACCAGTCGAGCAGTGCTAGTGGATCTGAGTGAGCAAGGTGCAGTGCGAGGAGTGAGGAGAACTTTGAGGTAAGATGGCGCTGGTCCATTCTTGGCTTTGTAGGCAAGCATTAGTGTTTTGAATCTGACTTTGACTAGGCCTGACTTTGACAACACTTTTTCACACCACTGTATGGGGAGTTCATTCTACCAAACAGATGCCAGGACAGAGAAGAGTCTTGATGCTTAGTTTCCTTGTATCCCAAAGAACCATTTTTTCTAAGAATGTTGCATCTTCATTAACACAATTGTGGCTCCAGGGAGCCACACAGAGAGTAACCCCTGCAAACACAATCTGCTGGACTACCATGGCATCAATAAGTCTTTTAGTTGAAGTTGTTAGTAATAGAAGTTGCTTTCGGCTGCTCCCTGTTCAGGGTCACCACAAGTTGCTTTCGGCTTTTCCTAAAGAAAAATCTACTGTGATAGGATTCCACACAGAAACAAAGTGGTTCTACCTAGTCTATAGAACAGTTTAAGGTATTGCAGTATAGAACCTTGGTAATAATTGAATTGATTAACAAATAAATGATTATATTTGGATCTAATAGGGCAATTCTCCTGTTTTGTCAGAATCTGGTGTACTATTCACTAACGATGTACAATGCTTGTGCACAAGTAGAGAAAGCTGGTTAGTTTATTAGTTTATGGTTGATAGATGCACATTGATAATGAATGAGAGGGAAATGAGTTAGACTAACAGTCATTTCAGTTTGATGATTCATGAAGAATTTCATTTAAAGATAATGCTATCAGCTACACTTAAACACAGTAGATATTCCTCTGTCAAGGTGGTAGATTTTAAACGGCAGAGGACTTGAGGACAGGTTTAGTTATTAGTCATTAAAATGTTTAACAGAATGTGTAACAGAATGTTTTATTTAACTCTAAAAGTAGGTGGATTGGTCTGACCCCTTTCAAGGACACAAAAACCTTAAAATAGTTCATTCATTGTCTACCGCTTATCCAAACTATTCTTGGGTCACGGAGAGCCTGTGCCTATCTCAGGCGTCATTGGGCATCAAGGCAGGATACACACACGACGACGGACAATTTAGAGACTACCAGGCATGTCTTTGGACCGGGGGGGAGGAAACCGGAGTACCTGGAGGAAACCCCCAAGGCACGGGGAGAACATACATACTCCACACACACGGCGGAGGCAGGAATCAAACCCCCAACCCTGGAGGTGTGAGGCAAACATGCTAACCACTAAGCCACCGTGCCCCCACCTTAAAATAGTATTATTTTTTTTTTAAATAACCCAGATATTTAAAAAGAAAATCACTACAAAAATACCAAATTTTACAAGAATAATTTGGATAGGTAGCTAGCAACTATATTAATGTCCATGACTAGCCTAAGGAAGGGAATAAATCTTGCTGTAGTGTTTATTATTGACATTACAGCATAAAAATCTAAAACATCTTAAGAGGGTTTTTAAGGGTTGAAATGGGATATAACAATGAAGGTTTGTTTTATGAGTTAACATAATGGCATAAAAAAGGAAAATAAACTTTTTTACTAATAATACAGAAGTTGTAGTATGATGTACAAAAGTTGTACAAAGCCAAATTTATAATTAACAAAACTACATACTAAAAATCTTCAGAGAAAAAAAAAAAAAAGAGGTATTAGTTTCAAGGCTTGATATGACAGTTGTCCCTGTTTAAGTTTTGTTTTTGTGAAAGAGCACACAGTTCTACCGTCGCACCTGAAACCACAAGAGGCCGGTTTCCCCCGTTGTGGCTTGCTGACCTTTATAGGAGCAGAAAAACAGGTGGGACCAGTATGAAAAACAGCGCCCAAACACATCCCTTATCAGTTGCATATTTAGTTTTGCACTGGAGATACACGGTTAATGTAAGCAGCGCACAATGGAGTCTTATGACCGCAAATTAACATCATGCAAACTGCAGGCTGAGATAAATCAAAGAAATCACCTTAAACCAATTTTATACACTGCCTGCATTGCAATTATCTTAAAGGATAAATAAAGATTCATTTTACAGATTTAATATTTTCCCAAATTGTATGCAAATCATATTACATGGCCAATTCATAGGTTTGTTGTAAATGGAAAATTTGTGCAAATTATAAACTTCTGCAATTTATTTGCATTAACTTTATGTATGTTTATTAAATTCCCATAGAATTTCCAGCCTTATACTCTCTAAACTCCATTAAAATGACATTATTTTACAAATGACATTATGTTCTATTGAGTTAGGAAATATCTCAATTGCTTAATTTTTCAAGATTTCGACTCCAGGTTACGTCACTGTGATATTGTTGATGATTACAGGTTCTTGCCATGAGACTTAGAGTACATCCTCCTTTTGTGGTGACTAATTGTGTAAGATATTTCAATGAGAACCAGAGACGCAACAGGTTATACAGAGCTGGAAGTTCTTATGACCTACATCAGCCTCAATTCATCTTACTATTCATTTAGCAAGATCGATAACAATCAGTCAACTAGTTCAGGTATGTTATAATGCACAGGATCTGATCGAGTTTGCAGGATTGTGCCAAAAAAATTTGTTTTTTTGAGAATTGATTCTTTTGATTTAACTGGTTCTGGAGCTTCTTTAGAACAATAGTGTCTCTCACTGAGTAATTTATAATGAATGAATCACAGAATTTTTCAAGAAAATCTGAAGCGTGGTGGTTCTGCAGAAATGCAACTCAAAAACCAAACAGAAACAAGTTTTATTGTAAATACTTTTGTTTTTGCTTGAGGATGATTAGTTTATAGCAATGGGCAAGTCACTACTGATTCAACTGATTCACTTCGTTCTAGAGCTTCACTGGAAATTACAGTGAATTGTTCATAATGAATGAATCATTTATGACTTGGCTAATACTACAAACTAAGGCATTGGTGGCTCAGTGGTAGGTTGCTCGCCTATCATGCGGAAGGCCCGGGTTCGATTCCAGCCAATGCCTCAATCCCAGCCACTGGATGCAGTGCCGGTCCCAAGCCCGGAAAAATGGGAGGGTTGCGTCAGGAAGGGCATCCGGCGTAAAACATTTGCCAAGTTGATGTGCGGACCAGTTGGTCCGCTGTGGCGACCCCGAACAGGGAGCAGCCGAAAGCAGCTTCTTCTTCTAATACTACAAACTAAAGGCAGAGAAAACACTGAACTGGTGGTGGTTCTCCAGAATTGCTGGAATGCTTTTGGTATCCAAACAACAAGACAGAAACAGAAACAGACTTTGTCAAATTTGACAAAAGTCTTTTTTGTTTGTGAATCGACTCACTGACAAAAATACTAAAGAAATCATTATCACTGTTACTGACCTTGTCTTTCATATCAGAGACCGTTCTTGTAAAGCTGAAGTTATAACATGTAAAGAACACTGAACTAGAATTGTGACCTTCTGTATCATTAGCTTTTTCTTGGAACAAATAAATTAGATAGCAGAACCACTTCATCCTGTTTCTTAGCACATCAGATTCTAAGTATGTTGCAAAATGCTGTTCTTTTTCCAGTGGGTGTGTATGTGAAAGAGAGAGAGAGAGAGAGAGAGAGAGAGAGAGAGAGAGAGAGAGAGAGAGAGGTCAGTATCAGTAAAAAAAAGGTTGTGGTAAGTGCTAAGTTATCGCATATAGCTGTTAAACAAACCTATTGATAGGCTTGATGGAGAGATATCCGGTGAGGAAATGACACAAGAAATAAGAGATATATAGAAATAAATAGAATAAAAAAGAGGAAAAGAAGAGTGAGAACAAGAGGGAGACAAATGTCTACATTGCAATAAAGAGAAAAGAAATAAAGGGATATTTGTGGAAGAAGTTGAATTTAGGGATAGAGAGATTAAAAAGAAAAGAAAGGAAGAAAGATAAAATAATGATACATCAGAGAGGAGTAAGGAAGTCCCTGATAATTTCCTCTGCAGGTAAGTACACTTTCAGTAAGCTATATGCTACACTTACTGAAAATGGTGCTTGTGGTTAACTGGGACACCACCGCTTTCGTGTGTGTGTGTGTGTGTGTGTGTGTGTGTGTGTGTGTGTGTGTGTGTGTGTGTGTGTGTTTAAGCAAAGTGAGAGACTCATCAGTAGTCAAAGCTGCGACGCTGTGCCACATTGACACCATGTGCGATGAAGCCATCAGTATAATGACTTCCAATCCATCAACATTGGAAAATCATCAATTAAAATAATGAGTACCAAGAAAACATTCCTCTGTTTCTGAAAGGTGAGTGATTTCTTTAAATACTGTGTATTGTACTGTCAGTTTTATATGTTATAGACACACCTATCCTGTTCTTAGCATCGGACATGGTCTGAAATGCTAGGTTGGTGTCTGAATTGGACTCACGGACTTTTGGACACATTTTTTAGTCGGGTTTTGTTTAAGTATGCCTTCATGTTTCTTCATGTTTTCTTTCCTTGAGTATACGAAAGCATATCTGTATCATATCAGGTTTTGGCATCGGGTGACATTAGAGCTTTAGTATCATTACATAGACCAGAATTTTGGATGGGATAAGTGTATGTACAGCTGTTTGGGTGTTTATTAATATTGTTATTATTATTATTAAGAAGAAGAAAAATATACTAATACTAATTATTAATCAATTAATTAATTGATTAATTAAATTTATTTATTTATTTATTTATTTATTTATTGATTGATTGATTGATTGATTGATTGATTGATGATTATTGCATTGATTATGGGGTCAGTGCAGTCTTAATGCAATCTACGTCTCAGGTTCTGCTTTAATGTTATGACGTCTAACACACTTATTACCACAAGACAATGTTCAGGCCATCATTGTGTGGAAATACAACCTTAATCAAAAGCACAGTCTGCCTGTTTGTGCGGCAGGAGATTCTGAAAGAGAAAGATCTGCCATGACATTTTAACTTCACTCCTACCTGGTTGGTGGGTGTTTTTTTCCTCTTTGTGGTTTATTTGCGCTCATTGTGGTTTAGACAGTTTTCCACTCAAAGTGGTAGTACAATCTTGGTTAATAGAATCAAAAACTAATCATTTGGCATGGAAGACATCTGTATTACAAGAACGATAAGTGTGTAAGTGTGCAAGTTAGTAAGTAAGTAAGCAAACACGTAAAGTGACAGGTGATTTGGACATTGGGATAAATCGGTTATCTCGTTGATGTAAAAGCTTACAGACTTTATAGAGGCTACCTTTATGTAGGTGGTGAGAGTCTTTGCCCATAATAGACAACAGTTTAATCCAGCATCACTTCCAGTCCCACCAGTCCCAGCAAGTCCTGGTCCATGGAAATTGTAATCATCATAATCTCTTTTGTCTTAGTCAATCTGAGCTGTAATTTGTTCCTTCTGTACAACTTAACAGTTGTTGATGTAAGCTCGCCTGAACTAGGGTCTGTAGCCAGGTAATGAACAGTCAAAGACTTATTATGGTAGAGTCCAAGTTCATCTTCCTAAACATCTCTCTAATGCATACTATATACATGACATAAAAAGCTCAATCATGCTACTCTCACTTTTCTGGCATAGGTGATTTTCCTCCAGAATACTTCCAGAATGAAGACAAAGACGCTGAATGGTCAGATCCTGATGCTCTCGATGATGTCACTCATATCTTCAAGCAATGCCAGTCAAAGTAAGGAGTGCTGAATGAATCATTAACAGTTATTATTATCTGTAGCTTTATTATTTGAGAATAAGGACATTTTGGCTGCTTATTCTATAAATGTGACATGACATGTTTCTGTTTTTCTTCCTTGTCCTGTGTCCACCCGAGTTCTTTCATTTCCTTATGGTTTTCACCTGTTCTCTGTGTAGATCTTGATAGACAAGAGTGATGTTTTCATTATTGTAGATTTTTCTATCGCCGTCAATGTAGACTGGCCCCATAATGATACCCCGATAAGGAGTTTTGAAAGGCCTCAATAAACCACAGACAAAATGGCCAAAAACTGTTTTTTGTGCCTAAACCGTATACTGACATTCAAGCTTTAATAAACTTTTAGGCATGTAAAAAAGCTTCTGTTGTACTTTCTAAGTTTGCCTTTCTAATTTTGTATCCTTGTGGCTGAGATACACGCAAAAGAGGAACATACTGCAGTTCAGGAAATTGTGTAGTTCATGCAGTCTGTAAAGTCTGGAGGAAAGTCTGTAGCTTCATCCAGTATTATAGAACATTTCTGAAAATTTCAGTATACTGTATGAGTGTTTCTTCAAGGCCACGACCCATTTTAGTTTATCTGTCAGCAGAAATATTGTGATATCACAGTAAGGTATATTGTTTGTGTGTTTTTTTGTGTTTGTGTAGATCTGAATTGCTACACTGATGGCATAACACTCATTACGTGTATCTGGAACACTTCTTTAGTGGAAGACAGAACACCAACCACCAACTGTTCCCTGGCATGTACATTCGATGAGTAATGTATCATTTCCATTACTACATGGCAGACCTCATAGCTGTGGTTTTAAGAGAATAGTCTTTAGAACTAGTCTTTACACTCTTAAAAAACGCTGAAACTTGTATAAGAAACCCTGTACTTGTATAAGAATTAAAACTTGTATTTATATTAAAACATTATTAAAACAGCTCTATAATCATGAATGCGTAAGGTAAAATCAGCGCAATTACTGTTTGGATTTGTAAGTTAATGCTATGAGATATTCAGAAATGAATGACATAATTTAGAAAAGATCAAATAGTTTATTAAGTTTGTAATGTAAACTGAAGCGATAAAAACACTTCAATAAGAAGTGTTTTGCTGATGCAATACTATAAATGACAGAATTTAGCTATTTCTCCTCAAAGCCTACATTATAATTGACGATCACTTGAATTAGTATATAGACTAATTCTATTTGAGGCTTAAAACTGAAAATCTTTACTTGATCTTTAGTTGTTCATTTTTTTTTTATCAATACATCCTAAAATGTTTTACTCCTTTTATACCACAGCAATTTGGCAGCAATCAATGAATAGTCAATATTAATTAGTTAATAGTTTATTAATTGAAACGTTATGTTTGTATTTCAGTTACACAAGCATCCAAACTATCCGAACTCACCTGGAGCCTCAGCCACAGCCACAATTACGTAAAGGAACTCTCACATTTTTAGACGAGGTATGAAATTATTTTGCATGATAATTGAAAGTGTGCGTGAAAATCGTTTGATTTAGAAATATACTCATTTATTTATTTCGTTGTTCATTTTTTAAAATGGTTTAAGAATACATTGATTGGAGACTCTGAATCTTGAATTGAATTCCCAAAGATTTGTGACAATAACAGCAAAATTGGCCGTACTATCTCTCTCTCTCCTGTCAATGAAAATGACACTAGCCAATCATGGGCATCTGTGAGATCATGCATGTGAAAGAGGGCACATAGTGCTGTCTTCCAAGTGCCGACACTGGAGGCTCCTTCAAAAAAATGGAAACATGTCTCCTTGCAGAAAATGTACCGCATCAATGCTTAGATGCACGTTTACTGTTTATGTCGAGTGTCCGACATGCAAGTCCATGTGTACGTTGTTACTATAGAAATGATAAAAAAATGATAAATCTTGCAGTCAAATTTCATAACAGGGCTGTGGTATGATTTTAGACATATTTTCATAACTATGAAATCAAAAGTTCGTGCTAGTGCTCTCTGACTTTTGGAGTATAGCATTTTTTGCTAAATGGATATTTTTTATTCAGGAACTGATACTTTAAGCATTGTATTATTATGTTCTAGAACAATGATTTGCTAATCTTACACAACTGTTGATTCCAGTCTTTAACTGATGGGTCCCCATTCTTATCGCTGTTTGTATGGTGTGGAAATATGAATAACATAGTGGAAGAAATTGATTTTTACCCACGCATTAATGGTAAGCCATTTCAACGGAAGCTTCACTGTTCATTTTTTTCATTTTTAACCTTTAATTGTTTTCTTTTTAAATGAAATATGGTTTGTTAAGCATTTTTTTCCCTCCCAGGAAACCATAGGAGGGATGCAAACTTTTGCACTCAGCGTGTGCTATGCTATGAGTGCTATGTGTCTCTGAGAAGGCATAACTAAAGTCTGTGTGTGTGCGCGTGTGTGTGTGTTTTATAGTTAAGATGTATCCTCCTAAGAAGCCAATTGTGGAAGGGCCGAATATCACTTGGCAGTCCAGTTCTCTTAAATCTGATTTAGTCAGCGATGTGGTGTATGAGGTGCAGTGGGGTTTACTTGAGAACAGCTGGGAGGTGAGCCATCACTGTCTTACTCTTTTTCTTTCTGTCTACATTTCTATTAACTCCAAACTGTACTTTTATCGTACCAAAAGTGCTATAGGTATAAAGCTGCTTTTATCACAGCATATTTCTTTCTGCTTGTATAGAAGAGCCAGGTGGCATCTACAAAACAGGAGCACTGTGAGTTACCAGAAGAGAAACTAATCTTCGGGAGCAAATATGTGGTCAGGGTTCGGTCCGCTTCTAACAATGAACGAAAAATCTGGAGCGAGTGGAGTCCAGTCACTGAGTGGAAATCCACTGTGGGTTTAGAACCTCCATCTGGTAAGCACACTATATTCTTGGAGAGCTCTCTGTTTATGTTCGTTTCATTCTAATTCACAAGAGTCAGACATCACTGAGAGTACTATTAGTAAGGAATGTAAGGAATAAAACATGGGGGAGCATGCTGTTAAAATAAAATAATCCACAATGTGAAAGGGGTCAGGCCATTACCACCTCAGTGTTGGTTGTTTTCCTATAACGGGACATCTCATATTGTTTTATTCTTCCTATATTTGCCTGTTGGTACAATTAAAGATTAAAGAATAAAGATATATATATATATATATATATATATATATATATATATATATATATATATATATATATATATATATATATATATATACATATGAACATACATTACAGTAGTCTTTACACAGTCATTTCTTTCTCTGTTTTGAAATAAATTAGCAGAAAAAGTACAGTTTTTGTACAAAGAAGTACTTGTCATGTTACTGAGAAACCACAAAGCATTAAGTTCTCTGTACTGAGGAATTTCCCATAGCACAAACAGGTTTACTGCGAAACTGTTACAAAGCACCAACACTTTGGACTCCTTCTAAAAATGTTATATAAACCTCTCTTATTCACATCAACAATCAATGATGCTGGTTTTTAATTGGTTTATTTTTAGGTTTAGCATGTTATCTGTTATCACAGAAACAAGAATGTGCTTTAATAAAATATGAATTAACACCTCCAAGAATTTAACAAGTCATCTTTTAATGTCCAGCAATGTACTTTACAATAACTGTATGATGTCTTCTCTCCTCTCTTTTATAAAAGATCCCATGATACTGAATGGATTCCATACTTTAACTAGCCTTGGTATAATTACAACAGTTGCAGTCTTTTTACTGGCTTTCTTCTGCTTCCAGCGTCACAAGAGGTAGGTGGTAGCCTCCGTATTCACAATCATACCAATATAACAAAATAACTTAAAAGGTAAAGACTATTTGGCCATATAGAACAAAATTTGAATGTTCTGGTCATTCCTCTTTAAAGTTTTCTGCTAAAGACAACCGACTAATGCAAACAGTTGCCGTTTTTTCAGGATTATAAAGTGTCATTATGTACCCACGCCTGAGAAATATTTTGGGGAGCTTTTCTCAGACCACGCTGGTGAATTTAAGGTAAGGTCAAGTTGAAAAAATTCACCACACTGTTAAAATCATTGTTAATAGCCAAGTAGGGCTGATTTTTCCTTTAAGTAGTGTGAAGGAAGACTCTTCAAACACTGAATTCAATCCTGTAACTTTCTCTTCTTTCTTAGTCATGGCTGGGTCCTACTGTGAATGAAATGTGTATCCAGACTGATTTAGAGTGCATCTCACCTGTGACAGTCTTCAAAGTCCTAAACTCTGATACGCTATCCAATAAGATGGAAAAAGATGTCAAAATAAAGGATGGCAACAGCTCCAGTTTCTCCAACTCCATTTATTTCTTGTCACAAAGCTCAAAATCTGGCACAGCAGATCAGCTGGAGCCATGTTCGGCAGACTGTCCGTATGGCCCGGCAGGAGGAGGCAGTGTGCAAGAGAAAATTCTGCCAGCCGTTCATGATAATGGCAGTGACACTGAATTGAATGAGGTCATCATGGGCACCCCTTTGGAAACGTCCTCCTCCTACAAGCAGCTGCAGAAGCTGCGGTTGGACATCCAGAGTCCGGACTCCGGGTTCGCCGGCAGCTCTGAGGAACAAGAAAGCCAGGAGGAGTCTGGAAGTGAAGGACTTCCTAGCCCGCCCGTGATGGACAACACTCTGCCCATCTGCTGCAATCTACCGTGCCCAGTGCCCCAGCTGACAGGAGTCCCTCATCTGGGAATCCCACCTGGTCCAGCATGGAACCCATGGAATAACCAACCATTCCTAAACCTGCCTCCAGAGATCTCCAGAAACGCTCTGCTGGGAAATTCCGGTACCATGGATTTCTCTGGGATTCTGGAGCCCTCTAGTGATGACTATATGCCTGTTAAGAACGTTCAAGGTTGATTATGTGACACAAGTATTCACAAACCCAGGAAAGATGACAGGAACTCATGGAAACGTGATGAATTATATAAATATAAATATATGAATTATATATATAATTATATAAACTCTGGCTAAATTAAGCACATTATGTAAAATTTAACAATGTATTCATTCTAATGATGAACAATGTTCTCAGATTTCTGTAATGCAGCAGCAATAGTGCCTTTCCATTCTGTGGCCTTAGGTTTGATTAAGATCAGACCTACCTTTAGAGGAAATGTTGGGTGAAATATCAAATTCACACAATATTGACTTCACCCCAAATGTACTTTTTGGTTTGCTTTATAATATTTGTGTGGTGGTCTCGGAAGAGTATCATTGACACCACTACTTTAGGAAAACATAAATATATTTGACCAGAGCAACTCGGAATTGTTTTTATTGAGTCTAATTTATAACCTTGCTTTGTCTTTCTGTCTGGAAAGGAGCCACTGTGAAGAGCCTCTTTAGCAAATGATGCGGTAAAAGCAATCAGCCTGCTTAAAAATATCTAAAACCGTGCTAGCCAAGTGTGTTTTTCTCATACAATGAATGTTCTGATTATTTGGATAGCTATTTGCTATAGCAAAATGGACTGAAAATGCCTGAAAAGCCTGAATTGAATTTGTGACCAGGATAACGACTGCCAAAATGTCTGCAACGATCCTGCACCATCACATCATCATCATCATCAGAACAGAGAAGAGCACTAAACTTCTAATTCTTAGAAGTTTAGTAGAAAGTGTCAAAATTTGACCATGTGAATGGGTTCCCAGTTTGTCGAACAAGTGTTTACTGACATTATTGGACATCACTGTGGTTTGACGCATTTATTGTGGGTAAGAAAGCCATCAAATATGTGTTAGCTATATAAGCTGTGTCACATGAGTGTAAAACTAATTCTGCAAACACTGGACACTCTTGCTTACCACACCTACTTGTCCAGAAAGCGAAACTGGAATCAGCTATATCTCTCTCAGTACGATTTACATATCTAAATGGAGCTGTTATATAGCAACAATATTACACTTTATTAGTTAAACTATTTACAGTGGCGTACTTACATTTTCATTGTTATTATATGACATTATGTTATGTAGTTCTTGACTGACTGGAATTTAACAGTATTTCTCAGTATTTATCAGTTTTCATTCTTCGTAAATTGTCAGAACCGGTAGTTGATTATTTTTGCCTATGTAGTTCTTACAAGTGCACTGTCGTATCAATGTTTATGTCATTGTAGTACCCTAAACACCGACAGCCTTAATGTTAAAGTCACTCACTTTCCATCAGCTGTATCACTGCCAATGCATAGTATTTTGTTCAGTCTTTGTGTCCTTCAGTAAAGACAATGATTGCATATATATGTGTGACATGGACATTTGTAGTATGGTGTGATGTGTGTACATGTATGTATTTGTGTTGTGCCACTATGAAAACTGTACAAATAATACTATATCAACCATAACAGCATGACAATTGTTTATGAAGACTATAAAGTTGTATTTTTCTTAATGGCGAGACAATTTTATTCAAAATTTTTTGTTTTTGTTGGTTTTTAGTATTTATGTATCCATCCATCAGTTCAGGAGCAATACCTACCTTTTATCCATCATCCATGCATCAATCAATACATACATCCATTCACTCACTCATCCATCCATCCATCTACCTACCATCCATACAACGTTCCATTAGTCCATGCCTGTGTGCAAGCATTCTTATTTCCTTTGGCAAAGAACTTCAATGCAGTTCTTCAGTTTTATGCAGTTCAGCAGTTCCATGCAATCATCTATCCATCCATCCATCCATCCATCCATCCATAAATTATCATATCCTGTGACAAGGAGTTTTAACATCAATAGACACACTAATGCAAACATTTCTAGATCAATCACTATGTTCATTCCATTCTTTTGTATTATGTATCAATCCATCCAACCAATCCATACATACATACATACATACATATATCCATACATTATTTCTCATTTCCACTTAACGATTAATGGCCATTGGGGGGCACGGTGGCTTAGTGGTTAGCACGTTTGCCTCACACCTCCAGGGTTGGGGGTTCGATTCCCACCTCCGCCGTGTGTGTGGAGTTTGCATGTTCTCCCCGTGCCTCGGGGGTTTCCTCCGGGTACTCTGGTTTCCTCCCCTGGTCCAAAGACATGCATTGTAGGTTGATTGGCATCTCTAAATTGTCTGTAGTGTGTGATTACGTGAGTAAATGAGAGTGTGTGTGTGCCCTGCGATGGGTTGGCACTCCGTCCAGGGTGTATCCTACCTTGATGCCCAATGACGCCTGAGATAGGCACAGGCTCCCTGTGACCCGAGAATAGATCGGATAAGCGGTAGACAATGAATGAATGAGGATTAATGGACATACTATTAATGGCATCACTGTTAGCCTTCCTGCTTGTTTCTTTGACACCCGTGGCATCTAAAAGAGTTCACCATCACCCACAAAGCCTACACAGCTGATAAAAAGTTTTGTTTCCTCAGAAACCTTGTCTACTACTCTGTAAAATGAGAGCTCAAGATGACTATTCAGCAGTAAGAAATGACAGTAAAATGTCTAGTTTCCCTCCAACGAGTCTTCACATCACTCTGGGATTTCCTGAATGAAGCAATATTGTGAGCAATGCGTGCATTGAGATGCTGAGCTGTTTGACAAATGAAAATGAAAAATGTATAAAGGGATCTTGTTAGTAGAGCATTTGTTAACATAGTAAAAGGAGAAAATAGGATACTTGAGTGAAGGATAATCTTTAAATCTACAATAAACTCTTACTGTGTGCAACCGTCAGAGAACTGTCAGAGCTACATCCGGTGACACAGACGTACTAGTAAAATTGCGTCACTATACCACAGAAACCAGCTTTTTCGGCTTCTAAAACTCCCCTCGTCTCACTTTACTTTTCCTTTTTTCCGATACCTAACTTTAGTCTGCTTCCTTTTCAGAATGTGAGAGGATATCTCATTTCAGGAAACAGACTGTTAGAAACAATGTCTACAGTCACGTATGCAGAGACATTACAAGTGGAAGAATATGAAACGGTTACAGTTGAATAACTGAACAATCCAAAATCCCTGATTCCATTAGATTGTGGTATGGGCAACTTGCAAGTTCACATTTTTTTAATACATTGCCATGTAATACTACAAGAGCAGAGCAAGGATTTATAGAATTTATGAACATGCACTATGTAAACAGCTCTTATTATTCAGTATTTGAGAAATATTTTGTCTTTAATGGATAAACCTGTGTTACAGCAGCCAAATCCTCAACTCCAACTCCCATCATGCATCATGGCCTACAAACAAGAACCCCTTACTCACACTTTTAATCACACACACTAATATTCACAATTTATAAGACTCATTCCCACACTGTGATATTCTCAGCTTACTGTGTGCTCTGATGATACCAAGCTATTATTTACATGTTTACTTATTTACTTGTTTACTAGTTTGACCCTGCTTTTTTCCCCCTAGTTTATACTGTTTGCCAATAACCTGACCTGTGTCTCTCCCTGAGTTTTAGCTCGTGTTTTAAAGTGTTTGCTAATTATTTAATAAAAGTGCACTACCTGCATTTGCAAGTGTCTCAGCCTCATGTCTTGTATCTTGTGAGATAATGACAAATTATAATGATTATTATTGTTTTTTTATTATTATTATTATTGTTGTTGTTGTTATTATTATTATTATTATTATTATTATTATTATTTTTTTTTTTTGTTTTGTCTATAAGATATCCTGTCATGTTCATGACCATAAATAGTGTTATTTTACATAATATATTATGGAACATCAGACTTAAAGTCTAATCGCTTTGAGAATTAAAGCTCACAAGAGCTCAGGTGACTCCAGTAAGTTATTCTAGGATTGGATAAAAGTGTAATATCATCAACCATATTTATTTTATGTTTTTGGCCACAATGTTCTAATTCAATTAACATTTTGTGTCTTGTCACAAGTTGAGTATTTTATGATCTTGAGAAATGTATTGCTGCGTTTAATTTTTGGCCTCCATATTTGTTACACCTCATTAAAAAGTAACCTCCACCTCAGCAGATCTGATCGCATTCATTTTCCATCAAAATTCACTTAAAATAGAAGCTTACAATAGGCTCCAATTCTATGAACCTGTCTGAACCTTTGTGCTAAGCTTCCTAGCTAGCTCTTCTAGCTAATGGTTAGCAAAAAGTTCTGATTTCTCACTGTTTTGTCATATTTAGCAGGTTTTACCAGTGTTATATAAGAGCCTAAGAATATGACACTGCAAATTGACTATCTAATACTGAAACCCCACTTGTGTCAACATGTGAAAAATGAAAGTTATGAACGAAATGAAATCATTAGGGTGTTTCCAGTTCACATATTTATGGATCTTTTTATGAGGGTAAAAGTGAACAGATGTTCATAGGCCAATTTAGCAGGTTGCTTGGGTTTCCTATATGAAACTATGGTGAATGCTCTGCCCTGACTGAATTGTGTAATACAACATAGAAGATTGCAACATATAAATGACCTCTTTAATTACTAAATCGCTAAATATAGTATTACGAACTGTTTGTATCCTGACCTTACATTACAAAAACAATATTTAATTGTTTCATTGAGGATTTTTATAAATCGGTTTTGTATATATAGTCATTGCAAAAATAATTTTAATATTTAAGGTATATTGCAAGCCTGTTTTTTCAGTATATACGGAGTAAAACTCATTATGGCTCTTGGTTCGCTGATAAGATTTGACACTTTTAAAACCAGCATTTTTAAAATTGGGTACATTTTTTGCAAACCTCTGCCTTTAGTGGTTTAATGTGAATTGCATTTGTGGGCTCATATTCATAATAAATATATTTTCGGTGTTTTGGAACATTACATATTAAACAAAGGTATTTTCTTTGAATGATTTAATTAAGGAAAAAGAAATCAAGAAAATTTACAGGTATATGCGAACAATTTCATTGTGTGTGTGGGTGTGTGTGTTTCTGTAGAATGTTACACCCAATTCTGTATCTCATATCTCTTTAAGTCAGCCAATTTAAGTTTAATGGTTCTCTAGTATATTTAGATAATCTCCCACTGTTATCACACTCACACTATCAGGGAATCCTGCAGAATCAATAAGAACGTGTGGCATTTAAGGAATTTTCATGTCACACCAACAGACATATAGATAGTGTTTTAGATGGGAAGCTAGGCTTGAAATTTCAATGGGAACATTATAGAGAAAAGCTTGCAATATTTTAGTAGGTGGTGTTAGTGTGAAATAAAAGTCGAAATCTGAAAGGAATCTAACTTAACAAGCTAAATCTCTTATTAAGACAGGGCGTCTTTAATTATTCTGCAGGTTTAATGAATTTACTTCAGTTACTCTGTATAGAAAAACCCTAGAGGTTTCTTAGAAATGGATTGTCTTCAACTTGGAAGTATAGTTAGCTTAATTATTTAAGAACAAAGAGAGTAGTGATTTAATCACATAGCAAGTGAAAAATAATCAGATAATAAAGAGAGGGGGGGGGGGGAATTAAGTAAGACTGAACTCTGATTCTTCAGTTCCAGTTTGAAGGTCATTCAGTAAAAGGGGCAGCTACATGATCAGACTTTTAGATATGCTCCAATTCTGTTGTAAATACACTTTAACAGTCTTCCCTCACTTCCCCCTTTTTCAAGAGCAGAATTTACCCAGGGCGTTTTGTGATATGGTTTCCTTTTCAAGAACGTAAAAATGTGTGTAAACAGTAGCTATATATTCTTAATACTCAAAGGAAAATATTGCAGTGTTAGAATTGGTCTATATAATAGAATACAAGCTTTATTCGTTTGTTCTAAAAGTTCGTTTAGTTCCAAAAAAAAAAAAAAAACCTAGCTAATTGGAATGCTAGTTCACTGTAATGCTAGCTAGCTATTGAACTCATCCGAATTGATCTATTTTCCTGTCTAGTTAAAAAAGACAATATTCATAGAAAGATCATACAGTTTCCCACAGAAATTCTCTTTGCTCCTAAGTGGTGAGTGTGTGCCAAATAAAAATTGCTGTAAATCTAGATCATTGTTTATTTTAATACTAGCTAGCTAGCCAGTATACTATCTAAACTTGCATCCTATACGCTTAGAAAGACTGTATTCAAAGTAGGATGACACAAATTTGCCACAAAACATGTTGCTTTTAGTCACAAGGGTTAGTGTTGTGAAAAATTGAGTCTTCATTATACTATCCTCCTCTGAGATAAAATGTAGCAAAGTTGTGTGAAGAAAGTCAACAAGGGCATATTAAAACCAGGATAAAACACAAGATACTTCAGTCATGCCAGAGATAATTCTGGAAATACTGCTAGCTCATTGTAATGCTAGCTAGTTAGCAAGTACACTATTTAGGTTAACATCCTATCTTGTGAACATTGTTGTTTTTGTTCCAACAGGTGTTGATATGCCAAGAATTGGGTTTTCAGTGTTGTTTCAGCTTTCAGAGCTCTTGAGGGAAAAAAATGATTTTGAGTTTATGTTAAAAAAGAGAGTTAATGAGTTTTTGTGTATGCTGCCATCTTGCTGTCCTTTTTCCTGCTTGTCACCAGTGTTTCCCTCGTCCTTCTGAAATGACGTCCTCGGGGGCTGCACGTGTGTAAAACTCAGACCAACCGCCATCATATATGCTCACATTCGGCTGGCCACATACATGGGCAGCCAGGGCGACATGACACGCTGTCACTGCTGAGCCGCACGTGACACACAATGGACACTGCAGATCAACACCAGCCCGCTGAAACAGTTCCTTCAGCTGCTCCGGAGGAAGAAACCGGCCTGAGGGGGCCAAGAGAGACGTAAAAGGTATGTTGATGGAACCGGGGATGTGGCCAGGTTCAGTGTCTGACACACACACAAAAGCAAAGAGATGATGTTACCACTTACAGTAATGTCCAATGTTTTTAGAAGACCAAGTATATTTAATCAAACTAATACTAATTGTGTTGCTTTCGGCTGCTCCCTGTTCGGGGTCGCCACAGCGGACCAACTGGTCCGCACATCAACTTGGCACAGGTTTTACGCCGGATGCCCTTCCTGACGCAACCCTCCCATTTTTCCGGGCTTGGGACCGGCACTGCATCCAGTGGCTGGGGTTGAGGCATTGGCTGGAATCGAACCCGGGCCTTCCGCATGATAGGCGAGAAACCTACCACTGAGCCACCAATGCCTCCAATCAAACTAATACTAATAACCAGTTTTATTATTTTTTTTATAAATAATATTTTACCTAGATCAAGAGATCTACAGAGAACAAACAAAAAACTAAAAATAAAAAAACTCTGCTGTCTGCTGTTGTCTGAAGTTAATCAGACAACAGCATTCCAGAGGTTTGCAACATCTGAACCCCAGACTCTGTGGGTCAGTGCATGATAGCACGTAAGCAGTGTGTTCACACAAGTGACACAAGCACTACAAGCATATCAACAGTGTGCAATAAAAGATAAGGCAGATGTTTATCATTAACTCACTGTATAATAAGACTGTTGCATAGTTCCACTAATTGTAGAGGAAGGGGTATATACAGACAGAAGTTGCCTGTATACTTGCTTGTCTTTGATGTGAATATGTTTCCACAACAATCTGTAAATGTGTTTTTATGTCTAATCCAACTTCAAGCAATCCAGATTAATGTCTGTGTTTGAAATTAAATGCAATAATCACACCTAGAAGAAAGCTTAACAAAGGCCTATTTATTTGATCTAAATAATGCAGTGATCATGGGAGGAGCTCCACACTCAAAAAAATGATGTTTAAATTATTATGCATTATGTATCCAAGTGCCATTTAATAATGGTTTGCAGAACAATTTTATACATGCATGCGTACCAGGTTTTTTGTCAGCGGTCACTCACACACACTTACTGTCTCTAGGCTCAGGGTCTCTTCCCCTAAATCGCCCCGCAGGTCGCGCGTCCACCACCTGGAACCCTTTCGTCTCGATATTGTCCAAAATGTCCTCGTACGTTTTCACCCACGACCGGTTAAGCGTGCTCCGGTAATCCGTTGGCTCCGGCTTCTCGCACACCTCCGTCACCGGGTATCCTTCCTGCATCCAGTGTTTCAAGCCTCCGTCCAGCACGGACACAGTGCGATGACCGAACACGCGGAACATCCACCAGACGCGCGGGGCAGAAAACGCGCCCTGCTCGCTCGCGTCGTAAACCACTACGTGCGCGTTGTTGGAAACCCCAAGGAGCGAGACGCACTCCGCGAAGTCGCCTGCCGAAGGGAGCATGTGATCCAGCGGCGAGGTCCGGTCACTGCAGCGGTCCAGGTCGAAATATGTAGCCCCGGGTATGTGGTGCTTCTTGAAGTCGCTCACGGAGTTGCGCTTAAGTTTCGGTAAGTACCAAGACGCGTCCAGGACACGCACATTAGCACCTGCGCGCGTTTTGATGGCCTGGGACAGCCACTTGGCTGTGACCAGCGCTTTGGTTTGGAGAGACATTGCGGACTGGAAAGGTGTGAAATTCACCTAGCGGTAAACTGCAAGCTCATAAATCCAGGTGCTGGATGATTCATGAATGAATCGGTTCGATCTGGAGCGACTCTTTTAACGGGACTCGGCAAATCGATTTTTTGTTGCCATCTGATATGTTTCCTCGCGTGAATAATTAGTATTCGCGTGTATTACTATTTTAATCTCTATCATAAAATATACGAACTCATCCTCTTTTAATTTTCTCAGATGAATCACGTTGCATGCCCTGTATTTACATAATAAAAGACTTTTATTATGTAAATACAGGGCATGCAATGTGATTTATCTGGGGAAAATGGGCGTAACCAATGGCGCACTCTGTATTTGCATATTAAAATAAAATACAAACTGATTTACCTTACGGCGTGGGCGGGGTCAACAATGTATTAATATGCAAATACGGGCCATATAAAAACGTTATGCCTTGTAGGGGGCGGGGCCAATCTATATTAATATGCAAATACTGGCTATGCAATGTAGTTTACTGGTGGAAAAGTTCAGAGTACACAGTCCAGAGTGCCTGAATCTTCTTTAAACACAATGTATTGACCTTAGCATGCAAGTAGCTACTCAGTACAGATAAAAACTTTAGACATCAGTATTGAAATTCTATTCACATGACTAAAAGAAATGATTGTGTCCATATAACAGCAGCTCTGACAGTAGCTCCAGGTGCAAGTCACAAACCACAAGGCAATATCAATACATTCATACCAATTATGTATACATGATCCTTTCAATGGAAATGACTTTGTAACTTGTATGGCAGATGCCCTATATTAACTGATTAAATGTGTTAAACCGATGGAATTTTCTATGATTATATATATGCACATGGTCAGCAATGTTTTTAGGTCAAAAGTAAAGCAGTAACTTTTGTGTTTTCTGACACAGAGGGCTTTGTAGTTTCTGAGTAACATGACAAGCCTTATTAACCTTATTATCCCCAAGACAGAGAAGAAAATAGAAAAGTCTGGTGAGGGAACGAATATTTATAGTAGTTATAATGTAAGGGCTAATCTGAATGGGGCAGTGGCAGCTCTGTGGTTAAGACATTAGCCTGTTTATTAGCAGGTCAGGAGTTTGAATCTTAGCACTGCTAAACCTCACCTGATGGACCATTTAAGCAAAGCTTCTAAACCATAACTGCTCAGATATATAGGCCTAAAAGTATTACAGCCAATAGATTAAATAGATTAAATAGATTGGCTGCTATTACAGCCAATAGATTAAAATGTCATCCTGCAACATTGTTTAGAATATAATGAAACACTATTTTCGACATTTCCATCAATAAATATATAGTCATTAGATTATAAACACATGCCATGCTCGGTATAGTGTTAAGCTTTGTTTTTTGTTTATTTATTTAAATACACATATATTTCTAGTTTTGGTTCCGAATCGAATCAGTCACTTTGAGTCACTTGAACGGGTTTACTCTAAAGAATCGAATCAGTAATGTGAATCATTTACTCTCTCTCAGTTAACATCACAGATGAGGGATTAGTCAGGAATAGTTTCATTCAAAGACAAATGAAATTATTCAGGCTTTCGTCTTCACTAATTAATTACATTAATTTATTTATCACAAGACGTTACACAGATTTAATGACTCTCATCTGACTCCATTCAATGTTTATTATTTATTCGTTGTGTTAACCATTTGTTATTTTATTTCCAAATGAAATCCTAAGTAATCCTTGCTCCCAGTAATAACAAAACCAGTCCACAGCATTCCAGTAATTTAATGTGGAATCTTTCGCTACGGTCATGGTTTCTAGACGACCTCTAAAAAGTGCAACACACAAATGAGCCACATGCTGCGGAAGTATAGAGCTAAAAACAAGTCCGAATGATTATTATTTAAGAACCACTTAAACATCGCACCATGTCGATTTCACTGTTAAAAAGGGGGCTCGAACTGCTTAATGAAGATCTTAAAGGTAAACCTTGCACTTTGTAGTCAGGAACTGTCAGCTAAACTGATTATAGCTTAAATGACTGGTGTTAATAGCTAACTGAACCCCCCCACCAATTTTAGTGTCAAATTGTTCTTGTATTGCTTTTGTTCATTTAATTCCTGAATTCTGAACTCTGATCACTTCTTTGATGGTGTAGTCATGTTTATAAATTGATATAATAATAATAATAATAATAATAATAATAATAATAATAATAATAATAATATTAATAAGGTTGTTAACGATTTTGGCAATGATAAAAAAAAAAAAAAAAAGCATAACAGTGGTGAACACAGTGGAAATCAACACAACCTTGTGTGTGTGTGTGTGTTCATTCTGAAGATTTTTCAAAACGTAACCATCATCCTCTTGCTCTTTCTCAACCTTTTGAAGTTGTAACCAAGGGGCAGAAGAAGAAGAAGAGCACCAAGAAGGCATCAGTGATGGATCAGATCAGCACCAATAAGCAGGGTGTTAGGAAGCAAATCCGCAGGCTGCAGGCCCACAACACAACCAGAAAAAACAAAGCCACGGTCAAAAACAAGCAGATCAAGGATGCCTTGGGTGAGCGATTGGATTCATTTTGCGTGAACTACGGATAGAAAGATGTTTTTTTGTTGTTTTTTTTTTACTTCTGTATGCTTGTTTTTTCATTGTAGAGGAATACAGAAAGAAACAGAAGAAAAGTCATCTTGATTCCAACCTGCAGTACTTCCTGGGAAACAGCTATAAGATGCAGGAAAGCTGTACCAAGAAGGTACTTGAACATCCAGTCTGATGCATGTTATACATATTGTAACGAAACAGAGGTATTGCGGAAATAAACTGGATATACTGTCTAGCTAAGAGAGGACATGTATATATTTAAAGCAAACATTTTATCTATTTCATTCAAATAGATTGAATACATTTCAATCACAAGGCAACACACTTTCTTTTCTAACATGCAATATAGATTGCTATTCTAAGCTTTACACAAATTAGTCGAAATTCAACATCGTTCAGTGTGTTTTGTGTAATAGTAGTAAAGCGTCCAGAAAATAAAACTGCAATTATTAATGACAAATTATGGGATATTCTCTTTTGGTTAACTATAATTGGACAAAACTGACTGTCACAGAACAAAATTGGCAACAGCTTATATTTGTCTGTTTTTACTTGACCAAATTATCTTGTTTGATGTCTTTTTTTAATTTGTCGTCATATTATATGCTATGATGGCTTGGTGGTTAGCATGTTTGCCTCACACCTCCAAGGTTGGGGGTTCGATTCCCGCCTCCGCCGTGTGTGTGGAGTTCTCCCCGTGCCTCAGGGGTTTCCTCCGGGTACTCCGGTTTCCTCCCCCGGTCCAAAGACATGCATTATAGGTTGATTGGCATCTCTAAATTGTTCGTAGTGTGTGATAATGAGTGAATGAGTGTGTGTGTGTCCTGCGATGGGTTCTCCATCCAGGGTGTATCCTGCCTTGATGCCCGATGATGCCTGAGATACAGGCACAGGCTCCCCGTGACCCGAGAATAGACCAGATAAGCGGTAGACAATGATTGAATGAATTAATTACATGCTATAAAATATACTATTTAGTTTTAGTATACATTTGGAATTTTTTTTTAAGATTCAAGAGCTGTTTTTAAATCTGTTAAAATTCCTATGTAATTTGTCAGTATTCATTTATGGCACTATGTCAAAGTATTAGTTTTCATCTGCCAAGATAAGAAAGCAGGTTTCTGAACATTCCTGGAATAATCTGCTTGCAGTTTTCCTTAGAAAACTGTAGAACTGTGTACCTAATGGAAAGGCTTTAAACACAAACACTGATGATTTAATCAATCTAATAGTTTAATTAGGTTTAAACTATTAGATCTATTAAGGTCTAATTAAGTTTTCTCCTCAATATGATAAGTATTTTGATATTATTTTCTTTACAGAATTTTGTAAACTTTTTGCATGATTCTGTATGTAGACACATAGTGTTAGCGTGTTTTCATTTTTAGGTTCAGTGAAGCTACTTATGAATTTAGCCTAGAAATGTAAGGACTTTGTTTAAACATTATGCTTTAAAGCCACACTTTTTTGTTTTTGCAGTAAGCAGATCATCGAATAGAGTAAATGCATTTGCTGCTATTGAAGCTCATTGTCTCTCCTCTGTGTTTCAGATCGTTCAGCAGAACACAGGCCGTCTGTCCCGGCACCAGCCAGAGAAACCTGTCAAGAAACAAGAAAAACAGTCCATTTTCACCGAGGCGGAATTCCAAAAGTTCCAAGAGGAATACTTTTCTAAGCTTTGATCTCACTTATGGACTTCTGTGGACATTTCGATGATGACGAGGAGGAATCCTGCATTCCAGGAAAACATCTGGAGAAGGCACACATGCACATGGACAGACATGCAGAAATTCAGTTTCCATTTCTGTGAAACGATCTTAGTTCTTGGTGTTTTTTTTGCAAATAGATGTTTGATGGTTTAGCAAAAGCTGTGTTTGTTTTATCACCTGCTTCAGAGCAACTTTAATAAAGATTTTGAATGTAATGCATATTGCTGAAAACATGGAATGTTCTGGTTGGATGGATGGATAGACAGACAGACAGGCAGACAGATAGATACTTTATTGATCCCAGAGGAAATTCAAGCATGCATTAGCAACATACTGAAATGCAAGATTATCACAACACAGTAGCCAACCCCCCTCCCAAAAAAATAAATAAATAAATAATACTCAGCAGTTAAACTATAAGCAACAGATATTGTACTCGAGACTGTACAGATTAAAGTCTTGACCCATATAAGTTAAAAACCTGTTACACAGTAGCATTGTCTATAAGGCACAGCAATGAGTGTGAGTAGGTAGATATAATACATTTTCTAGTATCTACTAATTTAGAAGGACTTGTATGACGGATGCAAATGTTAGTTAACAAAGAAAAATGTATAAGTGTTGATTATGATATTTTGTGGTTTCTCTATAACAAGCTACATTAAAAAAATATTGATTTAAGGAAAACAGCATTACAGTGCATTGATCAAAGGTGCACAATTGTTTAGAGGAAAGTTACAGGAAAGTAATTAACAAATAATATCTAAGATTATTTTCCCATAACAGTTCCTTGTTTTGTTTTATTATTTACTTGTGTAGTAGGTGTTTTTAATGAAACCGAGCTGATTTGCCATTTCGAACAGTATCAGGAAGTTTCAGACGTGTTGTTCTTCCAGTTTAGTTAGATGTATACACTTAGATAGATACAATTACTTAAAAAGAAGTGCAAAATCTTAAGCATTGCAATCCAACTACAGGCATGGGAATAGAATATCAACCACGCATCAGGGTCAATCTGGCAGCCCTAGAGTTACACTATTTATGGCTAAAAGTTTGTGGACACCTGATTGTCGAATCCATGTTCAATCATCAATCATATAAGCTCCACTCTTCTGGAAAATCTTTCCGCTAGATGTTGGAGAATAGCTGTGAGGATTTGTGATCATTCAGAAACAAGAGCGTTAGTGAGGTCAGGCTGTGATGTCAGGTGAGGACTTCTTCATTTGAGGAGTTCATCTCAAATCTGTTTTTGAGTCAGAATTAAGTCAGAATCAGGGCTCTGTGCAGGACACTCAAGTTCCATCAGTGCAACTTCCACAAACCATGTCTTCATAGAGCTCGCTTTGTGAAATGCTTTATGATCAGCCTTATCTCTTCTTCAGGGAACCCAGTTTCTGTTAGTATTCTTAACTGCTGTCATGTCATATCATGTTGATTCGGTCCCTTGGACTTTGAAAAGGCTCACTTGAGCTATTAAAGTACTGGAAAGGCCCTTAAAATGATGATAGTGGTAATTCCCCCAAGGGAAATACTAACAGGAAGTTCTAAAAAATGAGATAGCAATGAAGGAAAGTCACTAAGGGTGTGTTAAAATCACTTTGCATGGTTGCATGTTTTGACAGCCTAAGCATGATTAGCACGAACAATGTGTGTTATGTAGGCTGGCAAACAGGTTCTGCAATGTCGTGTGAAGTTCTGTATGTGTTTTTTGGGGAAGCCTGGCAGTGAGCAATATGCTGAGATACACTGAGGTACGAAATCCAAAACTGTGCTTTCTCTTTTATATATGATAACATAGCAGAAAGAAAGCTACTAGCAGGGGGTAAAGTGACATTCGGAAGGAAGAAAGGAATGTCGCAAGTGAGTATTTTACTAACTTATTTTTATTTTGTCTCGGAATTGAATGACTCATAGCTCAAGGTTTACAATGTATAATTTGCATTGATTCTTGTACCAAAATGTGTTTTGTACAAAAATGTACGGGTTTTTTTTAGGAAGCCAGTCCCAAACCTAAATGTCCAGCTCGTCCTCCACCACCTGATCCCTCAAAGCTACGAACCCTACGACTTTCCAGGCTCACGCAGACAGACGAATTACAAGCTCAAACATGTAACCTATCACTTGAGAATCAAAACATTCCAACATACATAGACGTGTTGTCTGACAAGTTGCCAGCTAAGGTAAATACTACTGATTTTTGAAGCTACTGATTTTTACAGCACAGAGATTTTTTTTCTTTTTTTTTTACACAAAGATTTTATAACTAGAATGCACTTTTGTCAGTAGGATGTAGCTCCTGCCAGGCCTCCACCACTGAGGAAATCATTCCATTCTCAGACCACAGAGACAAAGGTGGGTCTTTCTCTTACAGCATTCTTTACCTCTTTAGGTGCATCCTTTCTGATATGTTTTACATGTTCTATGTGTCTTTTCATAGGATTTAAATGGTCATTCAGAGACAGCAGAGATCAAAAATACAGAAACCTCTCTGTATAATGGGAATCATGTGGAAACAGTGGATGGTTCGATGTACATCAATGGTCTTCTCAATGAGAGAAGTCTCAAAGTAAGCTGGACACGATGGTTGATGATTAGATGATCGTTAAATGTGCTGTGTTTTATCCAACTGCTTGATTCCCATGAGGAATAATATCTAGGAATAATATCTCTGCATTGTTGTGTCCAAGGGCACGGTGGCTTGGTGGTTAGCATGTTTACCTCATGCCTCCAGGGTTGGGGGTTCGATTCCCGCCTCCACCGTGTGTGTGTGGAGTTTGCGTGTTCTCCCCGTGCCTTGGGGGTTTCCTCCCCCAGTCCAAAGACATGCATCGATTGGCATCTCTAACTTGTCCATAGTGTGTGTGTGCCCTGCGATGGGTTGGCACTCTGTCCAGGGTGTATCCTGCCTTGATGCCTGAGATAAGCACAGGCTCCCTGTAACCCGAGAATAGATTGGATAAGCGGTAGACAATAAATGAATGTTGTGTCAGAGCTCTGATGTCCCTAAAGGTTCTTAGTTAGTTCTTTGTCAGGATGTAGAACCTTTAACATACATGCTACATACTTTTCATTGTGCAAAAGGCTCTTTGTAGTAGACAAAAAAGTTCTTTAGACCATAAAAAGGTTTATGGCACTAAGAAAAATGGGCTAAGAAAATAGAATCAGTTACTGAAAGGTTCTTCAGGAATCAAAAATGATTCTGAAAACCCATTTTTGGTTCTTCCAGGCACTTTTTGAGCTACTAAGATTGTAGTTTAATCATCATAACTCACATTACTGTCTGCATGGAATTTCCTCTAGTTCTCGAGGTAATTAGATGGATTGTTGACTAAACATCCTCAGGGTGTGACTGAGTATGTCCATAGATCCCTGTGATGGAACTGCGTCCCATCTTTGGTGTAATCCCACCTTCCAGAGCATTCCTAAAACCCGGATCTCCCATGACCCTGACCAAGATAAAGCAGTTATATGTATATGAATGAATGGAAAAATTATTTTCAGAAGACGATGAGCAAATAGCAATTAAATAATTTTCTACCAAATTCTTGTTTATTTGTTCATTTTGTCTAACAGCAGCTCTGAGAGAAAATCCAGCTACAAGGCAAATCACAATTTAGACTGATGTGCACATTCTAATACGTTATGTCTATTAGACTAAATTAACTAATTAATTAAACTAAGTAAAAAAAAAAAAGAATGAAGAGAAAGACAAAATAAGAACTACATCACTTTCCATCCTTGTAATGTTTGCACATTCTGTACTGTTAATCATTTATATATACAGTCTAAGGAGGAGTGGCCAGGATTTTTGCTTATTAAGATCAAGAGCAAGTAAAAAGTGAGGCTGTTAAGGGAATGGCTGCTTATGCACTATATTTCTAGAAGATCTCTTCTGGTTAGGCTTTCCTCTAGATTTTGGACAGTGGCTATGGAAATTTGTTCACTGTTGATCTAATCCAAGAGCATTAGTGAGGTTAGGCATTGAGATTGGAAACACATAATCAGCATTCCAATTTAACCCAAAGGTGTTTATTGGGGTCTCGAGTGTAGTTCGGATAAGCGGCAGACAATGAATGAATGTTTATTGGGGTCTACATGTGTACATGGAACTTGCTTTCTGCACAGGCACATTTTCATGCTGGAACAGGTTTGGGCCTCTTAGATCCAGTGAAGTGAAACCGAAATGCTTCAGCATATAAAGGCATTCTGTACAAAGCGTCCAGCTCTGTTGCAACAATTTAGGGAACGGCATATTGGTGTCCACAAACTTTTGGCTTTATAGTATAGCTTCTGTAACATAAATGATCATCAGAACTAATCTGATTTGAGGACATTTGCTGTTGCATTAAAGAAATTGATTAATTTTCTATAACTGCATGCCACTGTGTGATTTATTCCATACAGTCTGTTCACTGTTTGAATAAGAGGTTGTTAATGCTGCAAAAATATTTACACTATTGTCCAGTATTTTGTCTGTTCTTACTCATGCATAGACTCATACCACAAGTGTAAATGCCCGTCCTCCTCGTCCTGTTTTTCCACCTCGGCTTTCTGTGACACTTCCACGAAAACACTCGCTCTGCCAGTCCCATTCCGCCGGGATTACTGAACATGTTTATGAAAGCATAGACGATGTCCTCTCACAGGTAACCAGCAAAGCAGCACTGAAAGTATTTACATGCTCAGTTCAGACTTCTGTGTGGAATGACATTTGCATAAAACCCACAGGATGAAGGCGGAGGGAAAGGATTATCTGCTGGCCTTGCAAGAAAAGGACGTTTTGCTACTTACCACTCAGGAAGTGAATCATCTAGTGTGGGTGGAGACCGCACCACAAGGGTAAAACAGATCTAGACTTGATATCAGATTCTGCAAAATGATGCATTTGGTATTTTAAATTGACAACCAGATGATCATAACAGAAGTGTCTGCAAACAGTTAAAGAATTCCTTAGCTTTGAAACATTCAGAGCTTTTCATTTCAAGTCAGTGACCTCATTTTTATGCATTCTTATTTCATTTTTCCTTCAAACTAGTTTTTATTTGGGAAACGTCTTAGATTGTAATTAGTATAACTACACAGTCTGCCAGCCAAAAGTTATAAAGGACTAGTTACATAATGTTCCTGAGAAAGTTCCAGATAAGCAGCTCACATGGCTGAACAGCATTTTTAAAAAATATATAATTTGTCTATACATCAGAAATGAATTCAAAGTTATGTTTTATTTTACAACTTTTTGACTAGTGTCATGGGATATGACCAGATCTGTTTTGTGCTTGACTTTTTAGATTGTCTTTTAATATTCTGTTTTCATGTCATTACTGGGGGGAGGCACGGTGGCTTGGTGGTTAGCACGTTTTCCTCACACCTCCAGGGTTGGGGGTTTGATTCCCGCTTTCGCCATGTGTGTATGTGGAGTTTGCATGTTCTCCCCGTGCCTCAGGGGTTTCCTCCAGGCACTCCGGTTTCCAAATACATGCGTGGTAGGTTGATTGGCATCTCTAAATTGTTCGTTGTGTGTGTGCGCCCTGTGATGGATTGGCACTCCGTCCAGAGTGTATCCTGCCTTGATGCCCAATGACGCCTGAGATAGGCACAGGCTCCCTGTGACCTGAGAATAGTTCAGATAAGCAGTAGACAATGAATGAATGTCATCACTGATTAACCATTCATCGTCTACCGCTTATCCGATCTATTCTCGGGTCACGGGGCCACCTGTGCCTATCTCAGGCGTCATTGGGCATTAAGTCAGTGCCAATCCATCGCAGGGCGCGCACACACACACACACACACACACACACACACACACATATGCAATACACACACACACACATATGCAATACACACTACAGACAATTTAGAGATGCCAATCAACCTCCCACACATGTCTTTGGACTGGGGGAGGAAACCGGAGTACCCAGAGGAAACCCCCGAGGCACAGGGAGAACATGCAAACTCCATACACACATGGTGGAGGCGGGAATCGAACCCCCAACCCTGGAGGTGTGAGGCAAACGTGCTAATCACTAAGCCACCGTGCCCCCACTGATCAACCAATGAAGACTAAATAAAATGAAAAAAAAAAAAGAGAATTCATTTCACATGTCCTCATGTTTGACTTTTTCATTTTTATTTTGTTTGTTTGTTGAATTAAACAAGTTGAAATCTGATCAAGATTTATACTGCTTTTGATTCTATAAAAAAGGAATAAAGCATCATCTTTCTCTACTTTAGGAGCTGGACATCTTGTTAGAGTGGTGGAGAAGTATAGGAGGTGAGTGATTACCTGCTTACATCCAGTGCCTTTAATGGCTCCTGGCTGCTGAAAAAGACAAGTGTAAATGGAGCAAAATTCAGACCAGTTTGTTCTCTTTTAGGGTTGGAGAATCTAGAAATGAGCTATCAAAAAGAGGAAACACAAACAAAGTATGTATGATTATTTAATTTAAAAAAAGGTGCAGTATAGCTAAGTACAGAATGACAACCTGATGGTGTTCGTCTTCTCTCCCCTTCAGACCTCTGATCGCAGTGGCACAAAGGGCAAAAACAGCGATGCGTCTGTACGAGCTGCTTTTAGTTCAGCGTTGCACTGACCTGCTGAACCATATCACCGAGCTGCACTGCACTGCGGACAGCCTTGTCAAGTCGAATAAGAAGGCTCGGCTTGCCAAGCTCACAGGAGGCACCACAGGTGCGGTTGGTGGTGTTACTATTGCAGCAGGCCTTGCTCTTGCCCCACTGACCTTCGGAGCCTCACTGGTGGCAACCGGAATCGGTGTCGGAATCGTTGCTGCCGGAGGAGTCACAGGGGCATCAGCGTCCTTCAGCAAAAAAAAGAAAGGGAATTGGTTAAAGGACAAGGTGGAAAAAATCATAAACAGCTACAAAACTCAGGTAGAAGATATTCTAGCATGCTTGAAGTTTATTGATATAGGAATGGAGCAGCTCAGGCAGCAGGATAACACCGAGCTGAATGAAATGGGTGATCAAATGGAGAAAATAGGCAGAGTTGCTCAGGAAATGGAAAATGTACACTCAGTGGATGTCATAAGTGAGTGTTTCAGCATCCTGGAGGATTTGGACTTCTATTTCCTTGAGGAGGACAATCCAAAAACTAAGAGAAACTCTAACACCCAGCTTGCACAGAAAGTCCATGATGTAGCTGACAGTCTCAAAGTGTGTGTGGATCAACTAATACGGATTAAAAATCTCTTTCACTCAGTAGATGATAGTGTTTGATTAAAATTATACATTTTTAAGTTGTAATGTGTCATGCAATGTATATATACAATATATTGCCAATATTTTTGTGACACTCCTCCAAATCATTGAATTCAGGTGATGCTTTTCAGGGGTTGGGCTTGACCCCTTAGTTCCAGTGAAAGGAACTCTTAACGCTTCAGCATACTGAGACATTTTGGACAATTTCATGCTCCTAACTTTGTGGGAACAGTTTGGAGATGATTCCTTCCTGTTCGAACATGACTGCACACCAGTTCACAAAGCAAGGTCCATAAAGATATGGATGAGTGAGGTGTGGAGGAACTTGGCTGGCCTGCACAGAGTCCTGACCTCAACCTGACAGAACACCTTTGGGATGAATTAGACTGTGAGCCAGGCCTTCTCATCCAGCATCAGTGCCTGACCTCACAAATGCACTTCTATATATATATATATATATATATATATATATATATATATATATATATATATATATATATATATATATATATATATATATATATTCACCTATAAATATAGGTGTTTGTTATAGATATAATAAAGCCTTTATCTTTAATAATCTATCCAGTATGATGACCGTCAAGTTAAGTCCATCTATTGAGGAAGCGTCTCATTTTATACCATAGGTCTGTTGAATGCCTGATTCTGATTGGTTCGAAGCTGTTAAACAGGAACATGTTTTGTTTTCTGGCAGATGGTCCACATAAAAGGATTTTAAAGGATTGTTGATATGGTTATTTTTTGTTTAAGTTACAAATTTTTTTTAGTATTTTTTAAAAATCAAGTCGGTTAAGTGATATTATTATATACAATAATTGTAATTTAAACTTTTTTATAAAGCCGTAGATTGAAAATGCAACTCATAATGCAATAATGGAGTAAAATAGAAAAAAACACATACATGAAATTAAACCAATGAAAATTAAAAAGAGAGAAGAATAAAAGAGGAATAAGTTTCTAGTTGATATAAATGTAAGTGATAACAGGAATGAACTTGTTTAAATGTAATGTAACCAAGGAGACTCAGGATCCATATTCAGAAGCTTTAATAACACTTGAGCACACAGCAGAAGACACATTTGAAATGTCGGGGTCAATATAATTGGAAATATTGAATATCAGCAAGGCTTTGCAATTTGAGAAAACCCATGATCTAATTAAGCTTGTCCCTCATGACTGTAACCCCACCACCAGGCCCATCAACCTGGGAGCAGTTTGGTCCAGATATTCTCTGTAAACATGCATGACTGAAGAAGAAGCATCCAGATTGTCCTTAGAAGGGACACAAGATTATATCCTGGGCATCTGACGAGCCAGGCTTTTTGATAAACAGGACGACCTTCAAGAGTTTAGATCTGGGCAGCATTAGTCTTTAAGTTATAGGATTGATTTGTCATTACTTTAAATGGATTGATGAATCTTGAACTTTAAGGTCATAGTTGGCGAGTCAGATCATTTGTCCCCATTAATATGAAAATGAATATCAGAGGAAGATATACTCTTCTGAGGAGGAGTATATAAGAATGCCAGGAATACAGTTTTAAGTAATATTTCCCACAGTTGTCTAATCAAGGAAGTTTCCCCAGTTGTGTCAGGTAACATTGTGACACAATAATTAGGAGAGTGTGCCCTCTGCTGGTGGGGAGGAGAAATAAGCTAGGAGAATCTCACTTGCAGAGCTGTAATTGAAAATATGCATACTAACATGACATTCTTTAGTAAATGGAAAATTAAACATTGGCAAATTGTTCTTCATGTTTCAGTTCTTAGTAATCAGATCCAACTAGATGAACTTGTTTGATGAATGCATACGCATAGTTTTCTAATTGAGTAGCCATATAAAAGAGCACTGACAAGAGATTCCACATTACTGCAGGTGTAAAGAACTGTTTCGTTTTGAGGTTAGCAATAAATCGCACTGATTTGCACTTCATCGCAGCACTCTCAGATCGTTCCTGGCATTTAGACTTGGCAGCATTTGGTGTATGTCTTTGGACTGAGCAGAAACACAATCAAAATGTCAAAGGTAAGAATCAAAATTTTGTTTAATATTACAAACATTCAAGCTTTTGATGAAGTACCAATGACATATTGCATATCAGAAGGTTGGGTTCAAGCCCCAGCACTGCCAAGCTGCCACTATTGGGCAATGCTGCCACTGTTGGGCAATGCTGCCACTGTTGGGCAATGCTGCCACTGTTGGGCAATGCTGCCACTGTTGGGCAATGCTGCCACTGTTGGGCAATGCTGCCACTATTGGGCAACTGAGCAAGGTCATTAGGGCCGAACATTAGGGCTAATGAGGAACAGGTGACACGGCTAGAATGAGAACAATGGGGAAGGCGTGGCACAAAAGCGCTGGTGTTTGTTGTGCTCGGAAGCAGAGGCTTGAGCAGAGCCATGTGTGCAAGAGTATTTACGAATTCTCAGCCAAAGACATAGATGGGAACGAGGTGTCTTTGGAAAACTACAGAGGCTTTGTCTGCATCATCACGAACGTAGCCTCTAAATGAGGCAAGACTCCAGTAAACTACACTCAGTTTGCGGCCATGCACACCACATGCGCTGAGAAGGGTTTACGCATCTTAGGCTTCCCATGTAACCAGTTGGGAAAACAGGAACCCGGTACCGAAGCCGAGATTAAGGAATTCGCGAACGGTTACAACGCAGAATTTGACCTCTTCAGTAAAATCGATGTGAACGGAGACAACGCTCATCCTCTGTGGAAGTGGATGAAAGATCAGCCGAATGGAAAAGGCACTCTGGGAAACATCAAGTGGAATTTCACCAAGTTTCTCATTGACAGAGAAGGGCAGGTTGTAAAGAGATACGGACCAATGGATGACCCAAGTATTGTTGAAAAGGATCTGCCAAAATACTTGTGAAGATAACCTCAGCACCTATTCTGTCTGACTCGCTGACTAGATGCCTGCGCTCCTGGAGGATGCTGGGTATTTTCACATTTTTCCCAAAATAATGACGGCCTTTCTGTAAACCTGCCCTCAGGTAGGACTGGCCTGATGACCCCCACCTGGTGTGCAAAACCTTCCCCCTGGGAGACCTGCATATACCTAGCAATTCCTGCAGAGCCAAGACTCACTGAATCCAGCCGTGCACTGACTGATGATCTTCACCATGTACTGATGAAAACTAATAATAATTAAAAGTTGTAGAAGAATAATAATATGTAATAAAACATGAAGAGTTGGTATAATAGTCACACTCATGCCCTCAAGAGAGCAACCCGTAACCTAGAGCAAAAATGGAGAAAAACTAAATTAGAAGTCTTCAGAATTGCATATAAAGACAGTATGTCCAGCTATAGACAGGCTCTAAAAGTTGCTAGGGCTGAGCATTTGAGCAAACTTATAGAAATAAACCAAAACAATCCCAGATTCTTATTTAGTACAGTGGCTAGATTGACAAAACATCAGATATCTGAAAAGAGTACTCCATCAAAGCTTAATAGTGAGGACTTTATGAACTTCTTCACCGACAAAATCGATAGTATCAGGAATAAAATAATGGATGTTCAACCTTTGACAGCATCTGGTGACCTAGTGCAACCTATAGCTCCACATTCAAAGCTACAATGCTTTACAGGTATAGGGAAGGAAGAGCTGTATAAACTTATCACCACGGCTAATTCAACAACATGTTTGTTAGATCCAATTCCAACTAGATTACTGAAAGAAGTGATACACACAGCTGGAGACCCTCTCCTCAACATTATTAATTCCTCGTTATATTTAGGTCACGTCCCTAAACCTTTCAAGCTAGCAGTTATTAAGCCTCTTCTTAAAAAACCTAAACTAGACTCTAATGACTTATTAAATTACAGACCGATTTCAAACCTTCCATTTATATCTAAAATATTAGAAAAGGTTGTGTCCACTCAATTATGCTACTTCTTACAGGAAAACAATATCCTTGAAGAATTTCAGTCAGGTTTCAGGCCCCATCATAGCACAGAAATTGCACTAGTTAAGATCACAAATGACTTGTTTTTAGCTTCGGACCAAGGCTGCATCTCAATATTAGTCTTACATTCTCGTAGACCGCTTACAAAATTACATAGGTATTCAGGGACAGGCGTTAAAATGGTTCAGATCCTACCTGTCTGACCGATACCATTATGTAGATTTAAATGGAGAAATGTCCAGTGTAATGCCAGTGAAATACGGGGTCCCACAAGGTTCAGTTTTAGGACCTCTGCTTTTCTCAATATACATGCTTCCCTTAGGCAACATCATTAGAAGGCATGGGATTAGTTTCCATTGTTACGCTGACGATACACAGTTATATATCTCATCAAAACCAGATGAAATATCTAAACTGTCTAGATTAACAGAGTGCGTTAAAGATATTAAAGACTGGATGACTGATAATTTTCTATTACTAAATCCTGATAAGACAGAGATATTACTGATTGGTCCAAAAACCAGTACACAGAAGCTACAAAAGGGGGTAGAGCTTTTTCGTATTTAGCTCCTAAACTTTGGAACAGTCTTCCTGACAGTGTTCAGGGTTCAGACACAGTCTCCCAGTTCAAAAAGCCGGGTTCTATGTTTATTGTTTCTTATGTTCTGTAAAGCTGCTTTGAGACAATGCTCTTTTGTCAAAAGCGCTATACAAATAAAATTGAATTTAATTGAAAATTGAAAATACACACAACAAGGCAGGCTCCAGAGATTCGCCAGACTGTCCAGCTGTTCCTGACATGATCCCCCCTCTAAGGCGCAGCTCCTGAAGTGCCTCCAGCATAGCTGAGGGACGCCCCAGGGATAAGCGGGTGATGTAGTCCATGAGTACAATCTACAGCAATGCCCCAGGTCCTGGGGACAAGGTGACATCTGACACTGGCAGGAGGCGGGAGGAAAGTGTCTTCCACCTGAATTACCGAGCAGCATCCTCCACAGAGCTCCATCGTGGAGCAGCGGCGTCCTCGGCTGGCAGGATAGTGGAACCATGCTACCAAAGGTTCCGATAAAAAGGGAGTGCCCCCCCATGAAACATGGGATCAGGCAGCATTCTTCACGGAACTCCATCATGGAGCGGCGTCCTCGACCTGGACAAAGATGGAGGCACCTCCATGGGGAAACGAGTCCACCTGCTCGAAACAAAACAGCAGAATAGCAGACTGCAGATCCTTGCCATAGACAGGAACTTGCTGGAGAATACCACTGGGTCTTTGAAAGCAGTTGGACATTCTGTAACATCCGGGTGCCCCCGCCAGAAGCAGCGCTTGAACCCGGAGCTCCCTGGTTGCCACATGCACCCGCACGCCATGGAGTCAGACCCATATGCAGGACTCAAACAAGCACTGCTTTATTAACATAAACACAAGACATGGGGCAGACTAACCTAATAACTAAGACAACACAACAACAATAACTAGAACAGAAACAATGACTGACGAAGACAGGTACAAAAAGATCACCATATATATAGGGCCCAAAATTAGGGCTAATGAGGAACAGGTGACACGGCGGGAATGAGAACAATGTGGAAGGAATGCCACAAAATACACACAACAAGGCAGGCTCCAGAGATTCACCTGCCAGCACCCCCTCCAGGTCTGGCAGGGAACTGTCCAGCTGTTCCTGACAGCTCCAGGGGCACTGTATCATAGCTGCCCCTATGCTCTGACCCCAACCTCCTCTGCTGGAATATGCAAAGAAAAGAATTCCACTATGCTGTAATTGTATTTGTGGTGATAATAAATGCTTCTTATTCTTCTAAACTCTCATGCAAATAGTGTTAATAATGAATGGAATTCTTGTTTTAACTTTCAAGTTTTATTTTGATTTATTGCCTACTACTGTTTATCTATTAATACTTTACCACAATATTTAGTGTGAGTTCAACTGAATAGAATGGTGAGCAATCAAAGAAAGGCATGTAAAAGGCAAAACAGTTAAAGCAATTTATGGTAAGACTTTAAAATAATCATATACTGTATTAATACACAGTATGTACTAAAACATTCAGAATGTTGAATTAAATATTAATAGCACAAGAGGACATAACAAGCAGGGACACTGTGGTTTAGTGGTTAGCAATTTTGCCTCACACCTAGGGGGTTTGATTCCTGCATCCATCCAGTCATGCATGGGCTTTGCTTTTCTGTGCTTCAGGGGTTTCCTCTGGGTTCTCTGGTTAACTCTCCAGTCCAAAGACATGCATTGTAGGTTGATTGGCATCTCTAATGTAGTGTGTAAATGTGATTGTGCCCTGTGATGGATTGGCTCCCTGTCCAGTGTGTCCCTGTAACATCTCTGCTGGCACCTGGCCACAAGAGGGAGCCCTCGCCCGAGTTTTGACGCCACCAACAAGGGATGCTTCAAGGGTGTCTCATGCATATAAGCAGCATGTTTGTGACGCTAAGACGCGAAGTATTTTTGATTCATTCCATACCAAGCTGTTGTTTCTGCTTTGCTATTACTGATTGCTCTTTGTGTTTGAGGTGGATGCCTCCAGCTGTGGCATCAGAGCCATGTTATCAGCGCCACGGAAATCCTGGGAAAGTCTACCCGTGTGCCTACTTCTCACAGATGCTGACCTCGACTGAAGCGAATTATGACGTAGGGAACTGAGAACTGCTCTCCATCAAGGAGGCACTAGAGGAGTGGTGTCACTGGCTGGAGGGGGCACACCACCCGTTCCTAGTACTGACTGACCACCGCAACCTGGAATACTTGCACGCCAAGAGACTGAATTTACGCCGAGCGCGATGGGCCCTGTTTTTCGCCTGCTTCAACTCACGTATCGACCCAGCACAAAGAACTGTAAGGCAGACGCACTGTCCCATCATCACAACCCTGTGAGTGCACTCGCTTGTCCAGAGTCTACGGGCTCAGGCCAATAAACCACCACCACCAGCTTGTCCGCCCTACAAGCTCTTTGTGCCCACCGCTCTTCATCCCCGGGTAATGCAATGGGTACACAAGGCACCCAGTTCTGGTCACCCTGGCATTCGTCGCACCACAACTCTGATCGACAACCGGTTCTGGTGGCCCACGCTGGCCAAAGATGTCGAGGAATCCATAGAGTCCTGCAATACCTGCCACCAGCTCCCCGCTGGGCCTATTGGAGCCCCTGCCCATTCCTAAATAGCCCTGGTCACACATGGCGGTTGACTTTGTGACCGATCTCCCTGGCTCCGAAAGTTATAACACATTCCTGGTGGCGATTGACAGGTTCTCTAAAGTGTGTTGACTGGTGCCACTCAAGGGCCTGCCCACAGCCATGGAGACAGCCATGACACTATTTCACCACATGTTCCACACCTACGGCCTTCCAGAAGACATTGTGTCAGATCGGGGGTCGCAGTTCACATCAAGAATCTAGAGGGCCTTCTGCACCCACCTGGGGGTCAACGTGAGCCTCAGTTCCGGCTACCACTGGCAGTCCAACGGACAAACCGCATCATCCGCCAGGTGAACCCTGTGACCTATCGCATGCAACTCCCGGCCTCTTACCGCATCTCTCCCACTTTCCATGTGTCCTTGCTCATACCAGCACACCACTGCCAGGGTGAAGCACCCACAAGTAGCGAGCCTCCTCCACCGCTCAATATTGATGGAGCCCCAGTCTACAGGGTGAGCTCGCTCCTTAACTCCCAGCGCCATAGATACTACCTACAGTACTTAGTGGACTGGGAGGGTTATGGCCAGAGACGACATTCTGGATCCCTCACTGGTGTAAGAATTCCATCACCTCCACCTCAACGGACCCTCTCCGTGGCCTTGGGGTCGCCCTTGGCGTAGAACATCTGGAGGTGTTCCTAGAGGGCTCTGTAACATCTCCACCGGCACCTGGCCACCAGAGGGAGCCCTCGCCCGAATTTTGACGCCACCAACGAGGGACACTTTCGGGTTTTCTCATGCATTTAAGCAGAGTGTTTGCGATGCTAAGACGTGAAATATTGTGATTAGTTCCACACCAAGCTATTGTTTCTGCCTTGCTATTTCTGATTGCTCTTTGTGGTTTTGACCTCGTTTTGTTTATCAGTTTTTTCGGATTTCTTTGCATCGTGGTATGTCTTTCTGGTTTTGTGAATTCCCTGCCTGTCCCTGTTTGCTGTACAGAAAATGGATGGATGGAAATAACAAAGCACACATTAACAATCAAATGAGTGAAAATACAGTATATGAAAAGCCATTAAGTATTAGCATCTCATTATGTTATTTACAAATGGGAGTGTTGGAAAACAAAATCAGGTCTTAAATTGCCTAAACAAACGTTATTTGGATTAACCAACACTGTTTGAAACACACTCATTATTACGTAATTATTCTTTATTGGTCCAAAAAAATATATCAATGATGTGTAGAGGATGATTCGTGTACATTTTTTGGACCACAGCACTGCTGATGGCTGGAAATTTGTGGATTGTTGAAAATTGTTTCTCAAACCAGCAATTTAGTAATGTCATTGCACCTGAGTCAGTTGTACAAAGACATCACACATGACCGCCAGTGCTCACCTAAGTACTAACCTCATCCAAATAAGTGCAGTTTACTGGGTAGGTACTGGACACATTGGCTTGCAAAAGTATGCACATAAATGAAATCCTTTTTAGAAGTTTCTTCATCAAGATCAAGTACAGAAACACATGCAAAATATAAGAACAAAAAATAAGCTAAATGTTTAAATTATAATAAATGTTAAGGGAATTAAATGGCAACAGTATATACTCTGTGTTCTCTACAACTGTGTCTTATGGCTGTTTCTATGTTTATCGCTGTGATATCTTGTGAATCTGGATAAGAAGCCACCACCAGACAAATCCATACTCAGCAGGATTATCAAAGCAGGTGGTCGACCTTTACCTGGCATGGTGCATTCAAGCTCTTCAATGGAAGAAGAGGAGCTGACTGAACAGGTAACAAAGGATGGAATGATTTCTTCTTCTTGAAGTTCTCTCCAAAGTCATTTGTCTACTGAATACAAAAAAGGGTACTGCAAGAAGCCAAAGAAAAGCTTAATTGGGCTGAAGTCTTTTATGTGTCTGATGTTACAGCTGACATTGGAGATGCCTTCCAAAAAAAAAAAAAGGGTCAATCCTGTAGGCCTCCATGATAATGCACAAATCTGATTTCCCATGTATAATTTATGTCAACTGTAACACATCTAATGTGGTTAAGGATCATTTTTTCTCCCTCTATTAGCATGCTAATGAAGACTTCTTGGAATTTCAGCTTTCAGAGCAATGTAAGTTTAATAACATACAATATAATATACATACAATATAATATTATAATAGTATACAATATAATATACCATAATACATTTGTAATCCTTCTACTGTGTAGTAGGATTTAATCTGCTTATAATAATTGCATATCAGCAGTTGAAGTCGAAACTATTTTACAAGCACAGAACCATCAGTCCTGGGCAAACACTGTATTATGTTAGATCAGGCATGTTGAAATATGTTATTCTTAAATTTCCCAGATTTCTACATAAAATACTAAGAAGCTGCCCTTTGTATTTAAAAAAACAAAACAAATAAACATTATGTCACTGAAACATCTGTTTGACTCTGGATATGAACCCTTTTTTTATTTTTAGCCTGGAAGGACCTTGAACATCCTAACGCAGAGAAAGATGATGCAAAGTAAGTAACATACATTCTTGACATTCTTCATTCAGGAAAATAAATGTTCCTGAATGAAGACATCTACAGTGGGGCAAAAAGTATTTAGTCAGCCACCAATTGTGCAAGTTCTCCCACTTATAAAGATGAGAGAGGCCTGTAATTTTCATCATAGGTACACTTCAACTATGAGAGACAGAATGAGAAAAAAAAATACAGAAAATCACATTGTCTGATTTTTAAAGAATTTATTTGCAAGTTATGGTGGAAAATAAGTATTTGGTCAATAACAAAAGTTCATCTCAGTACTTTGTTATATACCCTTTGTTGGCAATGACAGAGGTCAAATGTTTTCTGTAAGTCGCCACAAGGTTTTTACACACTGTTGCTGGTAGTTTGGCCCATTCCTCCATGCAGATCTCCTCTAGAACAGTGATGTTTTGGGGCTGTCGCTGGGCAACACGGATTTTCAACTCCCTCCAAAGATTTTCTATGGGGTTGAGATCTGGAGACTGGCTAGGCCACTCCAGGACCTTGAAATGCTTCTTACGAAGCCACTCCTTCGTTGCCCGGGCGGTGTGTTTGGGATCATTGTCATGCTGAAAGACCCAGCCACGTTTCATCTTCAATGCCCTTGCTGATGGAAGGAGGTTTTTACTCAAAATCTCACGATACATGGTCCCAATCATTCTTTCCTTTACACGGATCAGTCGTCCTGGTCCCTTTGCAGAAAAACAGCCCCAAAGCATGATGTTTCCACCCCCATGCTTCACAGTAGGTATGGTGTTCTTTGGATGCAACTCAGCATTCTTTCTCCTCCAAACACGACAAGTTGAGTTTTTACCAAAAAGTTCTATTTTGGTTTCATCTGACCATATGACATTCTCCCAATCCTCTTCTGGATCATCCAAATGCTCTCTAGCACACTTCAGATGAGCCCGGACATGTACTGGCTTAAGCAGGGGGACATGTCTGGCACTGCAGGATTTGAGTCCCTGGCGGCGTAGTGTGTTACTGATGGTAGCCTTTGTTATTCTGGTCCCAGCTCTCTGCAGGTCATTCACTAGGTCCCCCCGTGTGGTTCTGGGATTTTTGCTCACCGTTCTTGTGATCATTTTGACCCCACAGGGTGAGATCTTGCGTGGAGCCCCAGATCGAGGGAGATTATCAGTGGTCTTGTATGTCTTCCATTTTCTAATAATTGCTACCACAGTTGATTTCTTCACACCAAGCTGCTTACCTATTGCAGATTCAGTCTTCCCAAACTCGTGCAGGTCTACAATTTTGTTTCTGGTGTCCTTTGACAGCTCTTTGGTCTTGGCCATAGTGGAGTTTGGAGTCTGACTCTTTGAGGTTGTGGACAGGTGTCTTTTATACTGATAACGAGTTCAAACAGGTGGCATTAATACAGGTAACAAGTGGAGGACAGAGGAGCCTCTTAAAGAAGTTACAGGTCTGTGAGAGCCAGAAATCTTGCTTTTTTGTAGGTGACCAAATACTTATTTTCCACCATAATTAGCAAATAAATTCTTTAAAAATCAGACAATGTGATTTTCTGGATTTTTTTTTTCTCATTCTGTCTCTCATAGTTGAAGTGTACCTATGATGAAAATTACACGCCTCTCTCATCTTTTTAAGTGGGAGAACTTGCACAATTGGTGGCTGACTAAATACTTTTTTGCCCCACTGTATTACATGCAAGCTCATAGCTAATGCTACAAAAATGTAAGTAAAGTGTATGTATTTAGGTAAAATGCTATTAACAAACAGAATAGGAATTAGAGTTTGTTTTTGCAAACAAACTAATTTCAAGAACTGGCATAGGCAGTTCATCTGACATTATAAGAGTACTAACTTCCAGTCTTCCAGGTTGAACATGAAGGACAGATGGGGTTGCCAGGTCTCAACAAAATTACATGTCAAAAACTTTAAAAAAAGACCTAAACCCACCACTAAAAAAGTTTAGATAGCAGAAGAGATGTTGAAAGAAAAGAAATTGAGATCATTTTTTATGCATTTTTTTTCTCTTAAAGATATAGAGGAATAAGTCCTTCTAGCCCCTTTATTTCAACTGACAGTGTCTATAATATATTTGTAATTCATCCATACAAAATATTGGGATGCTGTGAGTTCCACATTAGCTGTGGGCCTCTAGAACTATCATGCCTTACATGCTTATGGTGCAAGGATTACAATCAAAATTTCTTTCTCTCTCTCTCTCTCTCTCTCTCTCTCTCTCTCTCTCTCCCCCCAGAGCTCTGAAACAGAAAGCTGAAAATCTAATAAAAGCTCTAAAGATGTGCGATTACCTCCTATGTAAAGAAGGAGCAATTCTGCAGAGTCATGTTAAAGAACTAGAGGAAGTGGCAGAGAAAATTGACATGGAGGTGAAGATAGACATTACCAGGGGAGTTGTAGGGGCAATAGGACTGGTAGCTGTTGTCGGAGGTGGCGTATTTGCCCCAATGACCCGAGGGGCTTCCTTAGCAATGACTGCAGTTGGGCTTGGCGTAATAGTATTCTGTGCTTCCATTTCTAACAAAGTCCAAACTGATCTGGACAGGGATAAGGTGAAGACAATCTTCAAAGTCTGCTGTACACAGATACAGGAAATTGAGAGGTGTTTAAAGTGTACCAGTTTGAATGTGGCATGTCTGATTAAATACGATTTGTCCACTTCAAGTGAGGTGGATTCCAAAGTAGAAAAGGTGGTTAAAATGGCACATCATTTTGGAGACATAGGAATGATCAGTGCAGTCAGTAAATGCTCAACCCTGATCCAACACTTCGTGCTGGTTATGAATACGTATATCTGCAAAGACGACAACAAAGAGAACAAGAAGCTGAAGCTGGTCTCAAAAACCAGCTTTGCTAAGCAAATCTGTGTGCTGACAAAACAAATACAGGTAATCCTTGATGAACTGATGATGTTTAAAACAAAAGTGGCAGAATTTGTAGACATGTAGAACATAATTTGGGAGGGATTTTGGTATTATATAATCCAACTATATCATTTACTTTATGAAATTTGGTGATCTGCTATATACTATATAAAGAACATGGTAAATATATTCATTTATAGAAGCACATGTTGACAAAATCTGTAATTCATATCATTAAATATATTTTGCTTTCAAGGGCAATTTGTGTTTCTTTATGACATTATGTTTCCAGAGTAAACACTGTAATTTATATTTTAATTTATCACTTATTATTATTTTTTCCAAGAGCTAAAAGAGCATAATTTCCACAAGAGTACAACAGTTAGTATGATTTGTAAGTGTCTTTCACTAATCACGGATTAGCCACTTCACTGTAAATTAAATGAACAGTGAAGGTTGTAGGGTCCATGATGCCTATTTATAAGGGGGTTAAATTACAAGTTTCTCACCTGTAGCGGTTGCATTAATGCTCCTAACTGGCACAAAAGAAGTCTTGTAACCTACATGAGATGACAAGTTTGCATCCCAGTGATTCCACAGTGGCTGGGAGGAAGTTTAGGAAGTTTATTGGGGGGGACAAGAGAACACCATAAGTTGGCATAAGCATCACCTCATCAGAATCAAGTTCAGATAATATTTGATGTAATTATACAACTATTTTTTTAGTAAGAAAATTAAGTTGCTTTACTCTCGCTATGCTCACCTGGATGACACGTGATTCATCTGATCAATATAAAATTAGGAATACACTTCTTTTGTGGATTCTATATGAAATCTTCTGTAATATAATCTTCTGTGTGAAATCTTCTATTTTTTTCCTTCCACCATATGTTATGTTACCTTTTTGTCAGCAGTCAATAGTAGCATTGCTGGTCAATACTGGATGAGAAGTTGTGTTGCTATGACCCTGCTATTTACTGTCACTGACTGAAGTGATTAATATATTCCAAAATAAACATATCTGTTTTAAAGTGAGTTTTGTGACACTTTAATTTTATGTAAGAATTGAATAATTGCAAAAATGGTTGACATTGATTTCATTCATTCATTGTCTACCGCTTATCCGATCTATACTCGGGTCACGGGGAGCCTATGCCTATCTCACGCGTCATTGGGCATCAAGGCAGGATACACCCTGGACAGAGTGCCAACCCATCACAGGGCACACACACACACTCATTCACTCACGCAATCACACACACTACGGGCAATTTAGAGATGCCAATCATCCTACAATGCATGTCTTTAGAACGGGGGAGGAAACCGGAGTATCCGGAGGAAACCCCCGAGGCACAGGGAGAACATGCAAACTCCACACACACATGGCGAAGGTTGGAATTGAACCCCCAACCCTGGAGGTGTGAGGCAAACGTGCTAACCACTAAGCCACCATGCCCCCCCGAATTGTTGATTTGTTGATTTGTTGATTTGTTGATTATTATTATTATTATTATTATTATTATTATTATTATTATTATTATTATTATTATTATTATTATTATTATTATAGGAACAAGTACATCAGAGGGACAGCTCATGTTGGACATTTGGGGGAGAAAGTTAGGGAGGCCAGATTAAGATGGTTTGGACATGTTCAGAGGAGGAAGAGTGAGTATATTGGTAGGAGAATGTTGGACATGGAGCTGCCAGGCAGGAGGCAAAGAGGAAGGCCAAAGAGGAGGTATATGGATGGAATTAATGAGGATATGAAGCTAGTGGGTGCAAGTGTTCAGGATGCAGAAGATAGGGATAGGTGGAGAGAGATGATTCATTGTGGCGACCCCTGAAGGGAGAAGCTGAAAGAAAGAGAAGAAGAAGACATAACAAGGGAAATTATAAGTTCTTCCATAATTTGTACTGTTTGTGTTTTAAGTCTTATGCATATGAGTCTTATGAAACTAGCCAATGAAATCAACAACAACAACAACAACAAAGAATTTATTATTCATATTGTATTAACTAGTAGTAGTTGAGAATTAAATTAATATGTTTAAATTGAAATTAAAAATCTCTTTCTAAGCAGTTGCAACATTACAATCTGCTTTTTTAATTTTTTATTTTCTATAAAGATCGGCACTAACACATTACTTCTCCATTCCTCAGGCATCCTCTCACTCTCTAAAACCCTGTTGAACAAACTAGTTAAAAATTCTACTGCTGCCTCTCCCAGACACTTCCAGACCTCCACCGGGATGTCGTCAGGACCAACTGCCTTCCCACTTTTCATCCTCTTCAAAGCCTTCCTGACTTCATCCTTTCTAATCTTTTCTACTTTCTGTTCCACAGAGTTCACCCCTTCTACTCTTTTTTCCCTCTCATTTTCCTCATTCATCAGCTCCTCAAAGTACTCCTTCCATCTCCTCTGTACACTCTCCTCACTTGTGAGCACCCTTCCATCTCTATCCTTAATAACTCTAACTTGCTGCACATCCTTCCCATCTCGATCCCTCTGCCTAGCTAACCTGTACAAGTCCTTCTCTCCTTCTCTAGTGTCTAACCTAGTGTACAACTCGTCATATGCCTTCTGCTTGGCCTTAGACACCTCCCTCTTCACTCTGCGCTGTAATTCCTTGTATTCCTGTCTATTCTCTTCAGTCCTGTCCATGTCCCACTTCTTCTTGGCTAAACTCTTCCTCTGGATACTATCCTGAACTTCCTCATTCCACCACCAAGTCTCCTTATCTTTTTTCCTCCTTCCAGATGACACACCCAGCACCTTTCTCCCTGTCTCCCTGATCACTTCTGCTATAGTTTCCCAGTCATCTGGCAGCACTACCTGACCACCCAGAGCCTGCCTCAACTTCTGTCTAAATTCCTCACAACATTCCTCCTTTTTCAGCTTCCACCACTTGGTTTTCTTCTCTATCTTTGACCTCTTCGTCTTACAGACCATCAAAGTCATCCTACACACCACCATCCTATGCTGTCTGGCTACCTTCTCTCCCACTACCACTTTACAGTCACTAATCTCTTTCAGCTAACTAACCTCTTCTACATAAGATGTAAAATTTCCCTTGTTCTGTACTTTTCCTTATTCTATCATTTACATCAGTTGCATTACACAGAGTACTGTTAATTAACTGATGAGATTTAATCAGGTGAGGGTTCAGGGTAGGGGTTCTTCAAGACCAGAAATAAGAAATGCCCAGTGTGTTACAGATTATAGTAAAATACAAATATAGCTATTTTGTGATTGTGTGAATCACCACCTCTGGAGATTTATATCTGAACCTTTCTACAGCCTCTATCCTTTTCCTACACTTAAAGCAATGGAACAAAGATGGGAAAACCAATCCTCAGATTATATGGTACCTTTTATGTGTGTGTGTGTGTGTGTGTGTGTGTGTGTGTGTGTGCGCGCGTGTGTTTTATAAATCAATATCATATATAAACCATATATATTCATTCATTTCATACATATAACATACACACATATAATGATGATCTAGTTATGCTTAATGTTTTACAGATAAAATAATATTTTAGACATTCCTAGGGATACACCATTTCCTTAGACTAGGGTCCAGAACATTCCTCAGCTCTTGAAAGAAAATGAAAGGGAAATGGTAATAATGAAGGTTAATAAATCTGACAAGAGTTTCTACATTCCATCAGGTTTATAAAAGTATTTTTTTCAGCAGGAACTTTACTTCACTTACCCCATTCATACTAGAGAATATCTAGTGCTGTTAGCCTCTGGACCCAGCAACAACATTATTAAAAATAGCAAAGGTAAGAATGAAATCAATTATATTTAAAAAAATATATCAATTTTATATTTAAATTTCATTCATTGTCTACCTATATCTATTCTCAGGTCACAGGGAGCCTGTGCTCAGGCGTCATTGGGCATCAAGGCAGGATACACCCTGGACGGAGTGCCAACCCATCGCAGGGCACACACACACACTATTTAGAGATGCCAATCAACCTACCATGCATGTCTTTGGATTTGGGGAGGAAACCGGAGTACCCGGAGGAAACCCCCAGGGCACATGGAACACACTCACACACACACACACACGGCGGAGGCAGGAATTGAACCCCCAATCCTGGAGGTGTGAAGCAAACGTGCTAACCACTAAGCCACCGTGCCACCGTAAGCAAATAGAGTCAAATTAATGTCAAATTCATAGTTAATTCTTTTTTGTTGTTGCTGTTTTCATTTGTCATGTCTACTTTTATATACACACATGGACAAAATTGTTGGCACCCTTCCATTAAAGAAAGAAAATCCCATGATGGTCACTGAAATAACTTGAAACTGTCAAAAGAAATGATAAAATATAAAATTACTGAAAATTGACTAATGAAAATCAGACATTGCCTTTGAATTGTGGTTCAAGAGAAGCATTTTTTTTTTTTTTAAAAACTAATGAAACTGGCCTGGACAAAAATGATGGTACCCTTAACTTAATATTTTGTTGCACAACCATTTGAGGCAATCAAGTGATTTCTATAACTCTCAATAAGACTTCTGCACCTGTCGACAGGTATTTTGACCCACTCCTCGTGAGCAGACTGCTCCAGCTGTCTCAGGTTTGACGGGGGCCTTCCCCAGACTGCATGTTTCAGTTCTTTCCACAGATGTTCAATAGGATTTAGATCAGGGCCATAGAAGGCCATTTCTGAATAGTCCAGTGTTTTGTTTTTAGCCGTTCTTGGGTGTTTTTAACTGTGTGTTTTGGGTCATTATCCTGTTCGAGGACTCATGGTCGGCAAATGAGACAAAGCTTTCGGACACTGGGCAGAACATTTCACTCCAGAATGCCTAGATAGTCTTGAAATTTCAATGTACCCTGCACAGATTCAAGACACCCTGTGCCAGATACAGCAAAGCAGCCCCAAAACATAACCGAGCCTCCTCCATGTTTCACAGTATGTACAGTGTTCTTTTCTTTGTATGCTTCATTTTTGTGCTTGTGAACATAGAGCTGATATGACTTGCCAAAAAGCACCAGTTTTGTCTCATCTGTCCAAAGGGCATGACATTCTCTCACAAAGCTTCTGGGAGAATGTCCTGTGGAAAATTCCAATCTCGCTTTTTCATGATTTGCTTTCAGCAGTGGAGTCCTCCTTGGTCATCTTCCATTAAGTCCACTTTGGCTCAAGCAGTGATGGATGGTGTGATCTGTCACGACCCGCCCGAGAGCCGACCGCGAGAGGGAGCTCTCGCCCGTATTTTGAGTGCACTTCCGGTTCACTATCGGACTTAAATACGGAGCGCACTTCCTGTTCGTCGCAAAGTATAGTTTCTGATGGAATATACTGAGCGTTGGCCTCGTGCATCTTTCGGACTGTCTTTTGTGTATGACCAGGTTTGTTTCTCGTTGCTTCTTGTGCTTTTTCTCGGACATGTCTGTTACTGGATTATCAACCCTGGACTGTGTACCGACTTCCGTGTTAGGATTTTCCCTTTGGATTATACCGCTTGGATTACTGCTTTCCCGTTGCTGACTTTCTGCCTGTCCCCGACTGTCGCCTACTCTTCGTCCCCTATCGCCAGCTTGGCGTATGGATCCGGACACCGCTGCAACATGATCTGACACTAATGTATCTTGACCTTGGAGTTCACCTCTAATCTCTTTAGAAGTTGTTCTGGGCTCTTTGGTTAAAATTCATATTATCTGTCTCTCTAGGGGTTGCTGCTACTGTTGGTGTACTACTTAGTCCAGTGACGTTGGGGATTTCAGCAGTAGTGACTGGAGTTTGTTCCATAGTTGCAGCAGTTGGAGGGCTCACTGGAATCTTAGCTGCCATCACCAGCAAAGTCCAAAACAATAAGGAAAAGAAGAAAGTGAAAAAAATCCTGAAAGTATACTGTACACAAATAGCAGAAATTTTGAGGTGTGTAACTTTTATCTGCACTAATATAGAGCACCTAAAGACATATGACCTGTCCACATTAACAGGGGTGGAGCAGAAAGCAGTGAAGATTGCTAGAATGGCACACATGTTAGGAGACAGTGTAAGGGCGATCAAAGCACTCAACAAGTCCTCAGGTCTAACTAAAGACTGCATGATGGGCTCAGACATGTACTTCAGCAAAGAAGACTTCAAGCTACTGAAGAAGGGAAAATTAGCCAAGCAAATCCACATAGTGGCAAATAAGATGCAGGCCAGCCTTGATGAGCTCATGAAGTTCAAAAGGTTAATGGAGTCCTGCAATTTAAAGACAATTTTAATACAAATTAATGTTTCAGCTTTGAGATGCTGAGGCTGGTGAGGGAATGGATGTTTGTAGCTGCTATATTTTAAGTGGTTACTGCTTCCCTCAAGCCACCCGGCTCCTCAACACCCAGAACTGAACTGCAATGAACTGACAAACACACACACACACACACACACAAAAACACAAACACACACACACACACACACTCATTCAATATACATAATATATCTATGTTTACAGCACCACTCATATAGATATTGTTTATATGCAGTTTATGCACGGTCACTTTAATGCTGGTTTGCACATCATTGCTATTGTAGATGTGCATACACCAATCAGCTATAACATTATGACCACTGACAGGTGCAGTGAATAACACTAATTATCTTCTCATCATGGCATTTAACACTTATTTTCAGAAGAGGGAGGAGCATAGAGTGACTTACAAGAGTGGAGGTAGGAGCACACAGGTAGACTACATCCTATGTAGAAGAGGCAATCTGAAAGAGATTAGTGACTGTAAAGTGGTAGTGGGAGAGAGTGTAGCCAGACAGCATAGGATGGTGGTGTGTAGGATGACTCTAATGGTCTGTAAGAAGAAGAGGTCAGAGATAGAGAAGAAAACCAAGTGGTGGAAGCTGAAAAAGGAGGAATGTTGTGAGGAATTTAGACAGAAGTTGAGGCAGGCTCTGGGTGGTCAGGTAGTGCTGCCAGATGACTGGGAAACTACAGCAGAAGTGATCAGGGAGACGGGGAGAAAGGTGCTGAGTGTGTCATCTGGAAGGAGGAAAGAAGATAAGGAGACTTGGTGGTGGAATGAGGAAGTTCAGGATAGTATCCAGAGGAAGAGGTTAGCCAAGAAGAAGTGGGACATGGACAGGACTGAAGAGAATAGACAGGAATACAAGGAGTTACAGCGCAGAGTGAAGAGGGAGGTGTCTAAGGCCAAGCAGAAGGCATATGACGAGTTGTACACTAGCAAGTTAGAGTTATTAAGGATAGAGATGGAAGGGTGCTCACAAGTGAGGAGAGTGTACAGAGGAGATGGAAGGAATACTTTGAGGAGCTGATGAATGAGGAAAATGAGAGGGAAAAAAGAGTAGAAGGGGTGAACTCTGTGGAACAGAAAGTAGATAAGATTAGAAAGGATGAAGTCAGGAAGGCTTTGAAGAGGATGAAAAGTGGGAAGGCAGTTGGTCCTGATGACATCCCGGTGGAGGTCTGGAAGTGTTTGGGAGAGGCAGCAGTGGAATTTTTAGCTAGTTTGTTCAACAGGGTTTTAGAGAGTGAGAGGATGCCTGAGGAATGGAGAAGAAGTGTGTTAGTGCCGATCTTTAAGAATAAGGGTGACGTGCAGAGTTGCAGTAACTATAGGGGGATAAAGTTGATGAGCCATACAATGAAGGTATGGGAAAGAGTAGTGGAAGCTAGGTTAAGGAAGGTTGTGGAAATTTGTGAGCAGCAGTATGGCTTCATGCCCAGAAAGAGCACAACAGATGCAATTTTTGCTCTGAGAATTTTGATGGAGAAGTATAGGGATGGTCAGAGGGAGTTGCACTGTGTGTTTGTAGACTTGGAGAAAGCGTATGACAGGGTGCCAAGAGAAGAGCTGTGGTACTGTATGAGGAAGTCAGGAGTAGCAGAGAAGTATGTCAGAGTGGTGCAGGACATGTATGAGAGGAGCAGGACAGTGGTGAGGTGTGCTGTAGGTCAGACAGAGGAGTTCAATGTGGAGGTGGGACTGCATCAGGGATTGGCTCTGAGCCCCTTCCTGTTTGCTATAGTGATGGACCAGTTGTCAGAGGAGGTCAGACAGGAGTCTCCTTGGACAATGATGTTTGCAGATGACATTGTGATCTGTAGTGAGAGCAGGGAGCAGGTGGAGGAAAACCTGGAGAGGTGGAGGTTTGCGCTGGAGAGAAGAGGGATGAAAGTCAGTCGTAGTAAGACTGAGTACATGTGTGTGAATGAAAGGGAGGGAAGTGGAACAGTAAGGTTACAGGGTGAAGAGGTGAAGAAGGTACAGGAGTTTAAGTACTTGGGGTCAACAGTCCAGAGTAATGGAGAGTGTGGGAAAGAGGTAAAGAAGCGAGTGCAGGCAGGTTGGAATGGGTGGAGAAAGGTGTCGGGAGTTCTGTGTGATCAGAAAATATCAGCGAGAATCAAGGGGAAGGTGTACAGGACAGTGGTGAGACCGGCCATGCTGTATGGTTTAGAGACAGTGTCACTGAGGAAGAGACAGGAGTCAGAGCTAGAGGTAGCAGAGCTGAAGATGTTGAGGTTCTCTTTGGGAGTGACAAGGTTGGACAGGATTAGGAACGAGTACATCAGAGGGACAGCTCATGTTGGACGTTTGGGGGACAAAGTTAGGGAGGCCAGATTAAGATGGTTTGGACATGTTCAGAGGAGGGAGAGTGAGTATATTGGTAGGAGAATGTTGGACATGAAGCTGCCAGGCAGGAGGCAAAGAGGAAGGCCAAAGAGGAGGTATATGGATGTAATTAATGAGGATATGAAGCTAGTGGGTGCAAGGGTTGAGGATGCAGAAGATAGGGATAGGTGGAGAGAGATGATTCGCTGTGGCGACCCCTGAAGGGAGAAGCCGAAAGAAGAAGAAGATCTCCTCATCATGGCATCTGTGAGTGGGATATATTAGGCAGGATGTGAACATTTTGACCTCAAAGTTGATGTGTTAGAAGCAGGAAAAATCGGCAAGAATAAGGATTTGAGCAAGTTTGAGGAAGGGCCAAATTGTGATGGCTAGATGACTGGATCAGAGCATCTCCAAAACTGCAGCTCTTGTGGGGTGTTCCCGGTTTGCAGTGGTCAGTATCTATCAAAAGTGGTCTAAGGAAGGAACAGTGGTGAACCGGCAACAGGGTCATGGGTGGCCATGGCTCATTGATGCCCATGGGAAGCAAAAGCTGGCCCGTGTGATCTGATCCAACAGACAAGCTACTGTTGCTCAAATTGCTGAAGATGTTAATGTTGGTTCTGATAGAAAGCTGTCAGAATACACAGCGCATCACAGTTTGTTGCATGTGGGGCTGCATAGCTGCAGACCAGTCAGAGTGCCCATGCTGACCCCTGTGCACCGCCAAAAGTGCCAACAATAAGCACATGAGAATCAGAACTAGACTACGGAGGTTGTCTAGTCTGATGAATCACATTTTCTTTTACATCACGTGGATGGCCGGGTGCGTGTGCGTCACTTACCTGGGGATCACATGGCACCAGGATGCACTATGGGAAGAAGGCAAGCCGGCGGAGGCAGTGTCATGCTTTGGGCAATGTTCTGCTGGGAAACCTTGGGTCCTACCATCCATGTGGATGTTATTTTGACATGTACCACCTACCTAAGCATTGTTGCAGACCATGTACACCCTTTCATGGAAACAGTTTTCCCTGATTGCTGTGGCCTCTTCCAGCAGGATAATGCGCCATGCCACAAAGCAAAAATGGTGTAGGAATGGTTTGATAAGCACAACGATGAGTTTGAGGTGTTGACTTGACCCCCAAATTTCCCAGATCTTAATCCCATTGAGCACCTGTGGAATGTGCTGGACAAACAAGTCTGATCCATGGAGGCGCCACCTCGCAACTTACAGGAATTAAAGGATCTGATACCACATCACACCTTCAGGGATCTAGTGGAGTCCATGCCTCATCGGGTCAGAGCTGTTTTGGCAGCAAAAGGGGGACCAACACAATATTAGGTGGTCAGGTGGTCATAATGTTATGACTAATTGGTGTATGTTTACTGTCTACAATACTCTTATTTGCACAATACAGTCTGTACTCTGGTTGGTCCTACTTTATGTATCTGCCCTGTAGCTTATTGTATTGTTTGTCTGTCTTGCAGTGTTTGCACAATTATGCATTATTATTATTATAATGTGGTTGCACATTATGCACTTTATGTGGCTAGGACAACATACTCTTAGTCCTTAGCTCTGTGTTGTTGTTGTTGTTGTTGTTGTTGTTTTTTTGTTTTATGTAGCTCTGTGTTGTCTTATATAGCCCTGGGTTATTTTATGTAGCACCATGGTCCTGGAGAAATGTTGTTTCATTTCAATGTGTACTGCATCAGCTATATATGGTTAAAACGTCAATAAGTTTTAGTGTCTTTTTCAGTGCAGTGTATCTTTATATCAGAGTCTTCGAAGGATTTGCAAAATGAGAGCTGACAGGAGAGTCTACATTCCATCATGTCTATAAAGCTATTTTGTTTTTTGGTTAACAATACCTACCAGTCAGGTGTGAAAACTTTCATTTTCAGCATTCACAGTAAACGGTATCTAGTGTAGAAGGTCTTTGGATCCAGCAACAACATTACTGAAAATGGCAAGAAAGGTAAGAATGAAATTTAGACTCACTGATTTTATTTTTTAAATTGAAATTACATTGAGTTTTCATTTTACTCTGAAATTTTAAATGTTAAATTTAATTGTAAAAATACTAATTCTGTTCAATTCTCAACTACTCAAATGCTCAACTATCTTGTAAACAAACAAACAAACTTAATACTAAATTAATACTACCTTCTTATCCCACCTACACAGACAATTCTGATTCTGTAAGAACATGTACTTTTCCTTGTCTAGCACGTCTCTCTTCTCTATCCTTTTTTTTTTTTTTTTTTTTTTTTTTTTAGATTTAAGCCATTTGGTTTAAGCCAGTTTAGTACTGTCAAGTGGCAGAGTATGGGTTCTTCAAGACCAAAAAAAGACTCTGTGTGTTTCAGACTATAGTCAAAAACATATATAGCTATTTTGTCATTGTGAAAATCACCTCCTCTGGAGTATTATTTATATCTGAACCTCCCCACAGCCTCCTGTTCCTGCACCTAGAGCAAAGGGAAAAAACCTGGCAAAGCAAGGGGACATGTGTTCAGATGAATTTTCAGATGATATGGTACATTATGTTATTATGTTATTCATTCAATTGAGAACAATTAACGATATTGTTAAAAGCTACACTATATTGCCAAAAATTTTGGGACATCTACCTTTACATTCACATGAATTTAATATGGAGCCGGCCTGCCCTTTGCAGCTATAACAGCTTCAACTCTTATAGGAAGGCTTTCTACAAGGTTTAAAAGTGTGTTTATGGGAATTTTTGGCCATTCCTCTAGAAGCACATTTGTGAGGTCAGGCACTGATGTTGGATGAGAAGGCCTGGCTCGCAGTCTCCGCCCTAATTCATCCCAAAGGTGTTCTATCGGGTTGAGGTCAGGACTCTGTGCAGGCCAGTCAAGTTCCTCCACACCAAACTCACTCATGCATGTTTTAATAGACCTTGCTTTGTGCACTGGTGCGCAGTCCTGTTGGAACAGGAAGGGGTCATCCCCAAATTGTTGAAAGCATGAAATTGTCCAAAATGTCTTGGTATGCTGAAGCATTAACTGTTCCTTTCACTGGAACAAAGGGGCTGAGCCCATCCCCTGAAAAAACAACACCTGAATTCAGTGATTTGGAGGGGTGTCCCAAAACCTTTGGCAATATAGTGTATATCAAAATTATATTCAGCTTGTGTTGCCACTGATATTAAGGGTCTAAAACTTTGTGTCACCGCCTGAGGCTCAGGCTTCCCCTGACCTGAGAATAGTTTAGATAAGCAGTAGACAATGAATGAATGAATGAATGAATGAATGGACTTTGTGTCACTGTGATAGCCCATGATACAGCATAAGAAGCCACCACCAGTTCCACCTAAAGTCCACAAAATTGCCAAATCAGGTGGGCAACCTCTACCTGGCATCGTGTCTTCCTGCTCTCTGCCTGAATATGATAGAAAGAGTGGAGGACAGGACTTCACTGTGCAGGTAACATGAAGCTGCATTATTTTCATTTATTTATTACAAATTCATAAAGACACACAAGAAGTGCCACAAATGTTAGTGTAAGTATTATAAATTCTAATAATATTTTACAGTTATACAAGAAACTTGTATGTTATATTGGCATCTTTACCTCACTGGAGATTTGCTATGTGCCAGCCTGCTTCAAGACTTCCACCATCATCCCAACCCTCAAAAATCCCAGGATTACAGGCCTTAATGACTATAGACCTGGACTCCCCTGGAACCTATGTTAGGATCATGTTTGTGAAGATTTTCAGCTCTGCTTTCAATATTATCATTCAATCTCTTCTTCAGAACAAGCTCAACCAGCTGAGTGTGCCTAATTCCACTTGTAGGTGGGTCAAATCTTGACTGACATGAAGCAGCATGTGAAACTGGGAAAACATGTCTCTGCCTCACACACCACCAATGCTGGTTCCTCACAAGGCTGTGTTCTTTCTTTTTCCCTCTTATCTCTGTACACCAACAGCTGCACCTCCAGTCACCAGAGTCAGGGTTACATAGGATGGAGGCCGACATAATTGGTAGAATGCTTGCTGGGTGGTGTCAGACCATCGTAACTTCTTGGGCTTCCCCTTAAGTAGGGACGTAAGTGGGGTGGCCACTGAACTATAACCCAAATAAATCTGCAGTAGAAATTTGCGAAGCCTAGAAACCATTGTAGGTCTTTGACAGCTGGAGAATTAGTTAGTCTGTATGGCATGACCCATGCCATAGTATTCATAGTGGCCTTGTGAGGTAATGAAGGCCTTTTTCCACTCATCACCCTCTCGTATCCAGATCAAATTCCTCAAGTCCAGCTTGGTAAATATCCATGCCTTCCGGAGCTGTTCTAATGCTGGTGGTACCAGAGATAAAGAATAATGCTTTACAGTAATGGCTTTCAGTCCCTGGTAATCTACAAACCCGATTCCAAAAAAGTTGGGACACTGTACAAATTGTGAATAAAAAAGGAATGCAATAATTTACAAATCTCATAAACTTATATTTTATTCACAATAGAATATAGATAACATATCAAATGTTGAAAGTGAGACATTTTGAAATGTCATGCCAAATATTGGCTCATTTTGGATTTCATGAGAGCTACACATTCCAAAAAAGTTGGGACAGGTAGCAATAAGAGGCCGGAAAAGTTAAATGTACATATAAGGAACAGCTGGAGGACCAATTTGCAACTTATTAGGTCAATAGGCAACATGATTGGGTATAAAAAGAACCTCTCAGAGTGGCAGTGTCTCTCAGAAGTCAAGATGGGCAGAGGATCACCAATTCCCCCAATGCTGCGGCGAAAAATAGTGGAGCAATATCAGAAAGGAGTTTCTCAGAGAAAAATTGAAAAAGAGTTTGAAGTTATCATCATTTACAGTGCATAATAACATCCAAAGATTCAGAGAATCTGGAACAATCTCTGTGCGTAAGGGTCAAGGCCGGAAAACCATACTGGATGCCCGTGATCTTTGGGCCCTTAGACGGCACTGCATCACATACAGGAATGCTACTGTAATGGAAATCACAACATGGGCTCAGGAATATTTCCAGAAAACATTGTCGGTGAACACAATCCACCGTGCCATTCACCGTTGCCGGCTAAAACTCTATAGGTCAAAAAAGAAGCCATATCTAAACATGTTCCAGAAACGCAGGCATTTTCTCTGGGCCAAGGCTCATTTAAAATGGACTGTGGCAAAGTGGAAAACTGTTCTGTGGTCAGACGAATCAAAATTTGAAGTTCTTTTTGGAAAACTGGGACACCATGTCATCCGGACTAAAGAGGACAAGGACAACCCAAGTTGTTATCAGCGCTCAGTTCAGAAGCCTGCATCTCTGATGGTATGGGGTTGCATGAGTGCGTGTGGCATGGGCAGCTTACACATCTGGAAAGGCACCATCAATGCTGAAAGGTATATCCAAGTTCTAGAACAACATATGCTCCCATCCAGACGTCGTCTCTTTCAGAGAAGACCTTGCATTTTCCAACATGACAATGCCAGACCACATACTGCATCAATTACAACATCATGGCTGCGTAGAAGAAGGATCTGGGTACTGAAATGGCCAGCCTGTAGTCCAGATCCTTCACCATAGAAAACATTTGGCGCATTATATAGAGGAAGATGTGACAAAGAAGACCTAAGACAGTTGAGCAACTAGAAGCCTGTATTAGACAAGAATGGGACAACATTCCTATTCCTAAACTTGAGCAACTTGTCTCCTCAGTCCCCAGACGTTTGCAGAATGTTATAAAAAGAAGAGGGGATGCCACACAGTGGTAAACATGGCCTTGTCCCAACTTTTTTGAGATGTGTTGATGCCATGAAATTAAAAATCAACTTATCTTTCCCTTAAAATGATCCATTTTCTCAGTTTAAACATTTGATATGTCATCTATGTTGTATTCTAAATAAAATATTGAAATTTGAAATCATTGCATTCTGTTTTTATTCACAATTTGTACAGTGTCCCAACTTTTTTGGAATCGGGTTTGTATACACCTTAGTATCCCTGTTCAATCACCTGAGTATATCACCTGAGTATCCCCGTCCCAAACAGCCGTGGCCCAGTCAGGGGTTTTCCCAGTGAGTAATGTGAGCAGAAAGGCACACTTAGTGGAATCCTGGTGATAGGTGTCGGGTTGGTGTTGGAAGAACACTTCACATTTCCTGAGGAAACCCCTGCATTTATCCGATGAGCTGTCGACTTTTTTTGGGTAACGCCATCCTGACTGGTTCACTCCCAGACGTGGTAGGATTAGCGAGGGCCTGGACCACTTGAGTGTTGGTGGCTTGGAGGGTAGTCAGCACCTGATAAGCCGCAATGGCTTGACCTTGCTTTGCCACCATGCTGTTGTAAATCCGATGAACCCAAAGGAGGCGAAGTTTCCTGTAACGCAGGAGCTGCAGGATCCACATGCAGTTTAAATAGTGTATAATAGCAGAAACCTGAGCAGAATAATCCAAAATGTAAGACTAAGGCAGAGTAGAAAAGCAAAGCAAAGTCCAAAACCAGAGATAATCAATCCACGAAGCTAACAAAAAGGCAAAGCAACAAGGCAAAATGGTATACACAGAATACTCAATGGAAAACAATGGAGTACATGGATCAGTATGCAGTAAACTCATGATACTTTGCAGGGTTGTGATGACCTGGTAGCAGTATTTCAGTCCGTAAAACCCAGAAGTGTGAACCAGAAGTGTTGAAGTGTGAACCGTCAAGACCAAGAAGTGTCAGTACTCAGGGGAGGGTTCCCTCTGGTGGACAGGAGAGGGGTTTGTAGATGTAACACCCAACATCACCTACATGTATAATCCTATTTGATTCCCCAGTCAATACTGCAGACTCCTTCCATTTCTTGGGAACCATCATCACCTAGGATCTCTAGTGGGTGCTGCACATTAATTAAAAAAGCCTACCAGCAGTTGGACTTCCTGCAGCAGCTAAAGAAGTTCAACCTACCAAAGACAATGATGGTGCACTTCTACGACCCTCATTATCAAATCCATACTCACCTTCTCCATCACCACTTGGTATGCTGCTGTCACTTCCGGTGACAAAAACAGACTGCAGAGTGTCATTCACTGTGCTGAGAAGGTGATTGGCTGCTATCTGCCACCTCTTCAGGGCCTGTACACTTCCAGGACCCTGAATTGGGCAGTTAATATTGTGGCTGACCCCTCTCACCCTGGACTCAATCTTTCTGAGGCACTCCTGCAGAAGGCTGGGGTCCATCAGGCAAAAACGTCATGCCACAAAAAAACTCGTGTTTCTTTCTATCAGGAACTGCACTCATACAAATCTCATAAACAATATCCAAGACCCATCATGGTCTCTTATCCGCCTCCTTGGACATTAACGCAAAACCCCCCTTTATTGTGTTCATATGTGTTACATTAACACACAGCCTCAGACAGCCATACTGCACCTGCACCTTCTTACCCTTCTACCTCAAATTGTGTGTATCTGCACTGCATGTAGCATTTGCAATTTAGCATTCTCTTTTGTACATCCTTCACTATCATACAGTTATTTTTTCTTTTTGTTTACATTTGTTAGATTTTTTTAAATTATGTTTATTCTTATAGTTTTTTTTTTCATAGGTTCTTTATATTTATGCTGCCTTGCTTCATATTACTCTGCACCAATACACCAAGGCAAATTCCTTGTATATGTAAAACTCACAGTACATGGCAATGAACGTGATTCTGATACTATTCTGTAAGCAATAATCTACAATGGGGTATGCTGTTATAGGAAAATAAATGATAGGGTAGTGTGAGGATTATTATTTTATTATTATTTCAATAACAGCACATCACAAAGTGTTCTATTCCTCTTATACCAGCAATTACTTATTAATTCAATGCCAAATTAATGATTTATCTAGTTACATAATGATGAGTACGTTTAATGTTTTACAGATGTAAATACATATAAACAGATAAAAGAATACATTTTTATTCATTTCTAAGGATATATCATTTCCTTTTTTCATATGTTGTTGCCAAAAAGAATAATGCAGAGGATGGCATCAGATCCCTGACAGTGCAGTGCCCAAGTGAAACTTCAGGCAAATCCAGTGATCAGGGGAGGACATATGTTAGACATAAAGTAAGTGATATATCTGATGACAGTATATGAATGGTCCATCACTTCTGCCTGCTGTAATGCAATGGTTCCAAAATCCAATCCTATACTATATGCTTAAATAAATTCTTAGACTAAGCTATAAATATACAATACCATACTAATGCCTAATATAATAATACAATTATATAATAGTAATAATAATAATAAAATGCGGGGGGGCGCGGTGGCTTAGTGGTTAGCACGTTTGCCTCACACCTCCAGGGTTGGGGGTTCGATTCCCGCCTCCGCCGTGTGTGTGGAGTTTGCATGTTCTCCCCGTGCCTCGGGGGTTTCCTCCGGGTGCTCCGGTTTTCTCCCCCAGTCCAAAGACATGCATGGTAGGTTTATTGGCATCTCTAAATTGTCTGTAGTGTGTGATTGCGTGAGTGAATGAGAGTGTGTGTGTGCCCTGCGATGGGTTGGCACTCCGTCCAGGGTGTATCCTGCCTTGATGCCCTATGACGCGTGAGATAGGCACAGGCTCCCCGTGACCCGAGTGTAGTTCGGATAAGCGGCAGACAATGAATGAATGAATGAATAATAAAATTGCAATTTCATGTGTTTTAGGTGTTGTTGAAACATCAGAGTTGGCATGTGGATTCTCATCTGTTATATCAGAGAAATAATTCACGTCCGGCGCAGGGTCAGCAGGATGCAGAGGTTACTAAATGTCAATTGACACAATCAAATTTGCATACTCTGTAAAGCCAATTTCCATAAACTGTATAAAAATCTGTATAATATTTTGAATAACTAGTCTAGTATCACTTTCTTAACTGATTTGTTAAGCACCATCACAAGTTCCTATTGAGCAATGTGTCAAACAGCAACCAATATAAGTATTCAGATTTTTAGATCTTATCAGAAATACAAAATGCAAGCATATGAATTTGTAGAAATGCTACAGCACTGTGTTTACAGACCGGTTTTCTTCCTTCTCATAGGACAATGAAGATTTCATGGGGTGGTGGAACTCAGAGGAACGTAAGTTTAATAATTTTATATTAATAGATGTATTAAGGGGGGGACGGTGGTTTGGTGGTTAGCACGTTTGCCTCACACCTCCAGGGTTGGGGGTTCGATTTCCACATCCGCCGTGTGTGTGGAGTTTGCATGTTCTCCCCGTGCCTCGGGGGTTTCCTCCCCCAGTCCAGAGACATGCATTGTAGGTTGATTGGCATCTCTAAATTGTCCGTAGTGTGATTGCGTGAGTGAATGAGAGTGTGTTTGTGCCCTGCGATGGGTTGGCACTCTGTCCAGGGTGTATCCTGCCTTGATGCCCGATGACGCCTGAGATAGGCACAGGCTCCCCGTGACCCAAGAATAGATTGGATAAGCGGTAGATAATGAATGAATGAATGAATAATAGATGTATTATTCATAGACTTGCACACACAGGGTGGAGTTTAAAATTGCCTTAGTGTTTCATTTACATGTGACTCTGATATGTGATTATAGCATTTTTGTTGCTGTTACTGTCATCAGTGCATATTTTCTATCCCAGATTTTTTTCAGCTTAAATAATTAATTAAATAATTTTTTATTTTAATAAATAATTTTTGGTATTTTTCTTCTTAGCTCCTACTGCTCATTATACATCATGACTATCAGTGTAAACAGGGCTGCGTCTGGTTTTTGTACATTTTTGTACGTTTGCATTCTCTCTGTCCCTGTCCTGTCATTGGTTGTCTTCTTCATGTATCATCATCACTCTAATGTGTGTGCAGGTCCTCTTTTAATTAGTCTATGTATGTACGCCCTGGTGTTTCATTGTTCCAATGTCATGACTCATTGAATATTTAATGCATTTCACAAAATCTGTTTGAGCAGCTCTCTAAATATGCATAACTTTCCCAGCATAAATATTCACAAACATTTTAGACTTAATTCAAAGTTAATTCTAAATTTATTGAAATCTGTTTGATAATGAATATGGACCGTCTTTGTTTTCAGCCTGGAAGGAATATCCTGACACAAAAGAAAATGATGCAATGTAAGTGTGAACATAGGAAGTGAATGTTTGAATGAATTATGACTTTTCAACTCAATTGCATTATAGCTATGCTATAGAAAATTTAGATAAAGCATTAGACATTTTTATTTTCATTTTATTTTTATTTTTTTCTTGACATTTTGATTGTAAAAATTCAAGCCCTTGAATTTGGTGGAGGTTCCACCTATTTGTCACCTATTTGTCTTTCTCTATTTCTCTCTACAGAACATTCACACAAAAAGCCAAAAACCTAAAAAACGCTCTCAAGGTATATGATCACCTCCTTTCTGAGTATGGAGCGGATCTGCAGGGTCACAGTTTACATCTAGTTGAAGTGGCCAGTAGCATTGACAAGGTCCATAAGGGAGTGAAGATAGCAAATATTACTGGAGGGGCTGCAGGGGCAGTAGGGGTTGCAGCTGCTGTTGGAGGTGTCCTACTTGCTCCACTGACTGCAGGCGCTTCATTAGCAGTGGCTGCAGTTGGAGTTGGAGTTGCAGCAGCCGGAGGAGTCACTGGAGCCTCAGCTGCTATCACCAACAAAGTCCACACCAATATGGACAGGAAGAAGGTGGAAACAATCCTGCAGGAACACTGTACACATATAGGGGAAATTGAGAAATGTGTCAAAATTATTGGCACAAATATCGAGGGTCTGAAGAAATACAACCTGTCCACATTAAAGGGGTTGGATTGGAAAGCAGTGAAGATGGCTAGAATTGCAAATAATTTAGGAGACAGTGTAGGAGCGATTGGAGCAGTCAGCAAGTCCTCAGGGATGATCCAAGGCTTTTCATTGGGCATAGACATGTACTTCAGCAAAGAAGACTCCAAGCAATTGAAGAAAGGCTCAGAAGCCAAATTTGCCAAGCAAATCCGCAAGATCTCAAAGCACATGCAGACCTGCCTTGATGAGCTGATGGCATTTAAAACAGTGATAAATTCTGAAGACATGTAAAACTGAAGACATGTAAAACACAATTTCTCTTTTAAAACTACATGTAAATGTATTAAAATGTTTAAAAAGGTATGTTGTTTTAAACCTGTGAAATTAAATTAAGTTCATACTGAAAAACAACATTTATAATTGATTTAAAATGGACATTTTGTGCCTTAAAAACAGCATGTAATTTCTCTTCATTTGCTCTCATATACCTGACTAATTCTAGGATGTTTGCTTATGAATGAATCAGAAATAAAGTATCAGGTAATTGACCAATATTTACTATTGACTTGAATCTGCCTTGATGCCTAGCCTATTATTTAGATACTGGAATTGATGCTAATCTCTCCTGGCAATAACCTAGAACCTCATACTATTAAACTCATATTGACTTCATGTGCTTTGCGTGATTGTTGATCATTGACAATGCTATGCAGTTCCAAACTGAAAGTAAAAGGAAAATGGTAATAAAGAAGTTGCTTTCGGCTGCTCCCTGTTCGTAATAATGATGATAAATGTCCCCAGCTCTCTTTGTTTTGACAAGTAGGGTGGGGTACAATATGCAAATCTCTCACTGATTAAACTTATGTATAACTAATACATATAATGAAATTAAAATAACTCCAAATTATCAGTATTTATAACCTACATCATGTATCTATTAGCACTAGTGGGCTTTGGTGATACAGCAACTCTGATCAGGCTAAAAAGGTTACTGAAGATGAATGAATGAAATTCATTTATTAGTGAAGGACATATGAACGGGAACAAAAATCAGAATTTTAAAATGGATTCTAATCCTCCTGCCTCCAGCGATTCAAGACAGAATACCAGAAAGTAAAGCGATGGAGGAATACATCGAGAAAGCTCTCAACGCAGGTTGCATCCGCCCCTCTACCTCACCCGCAGCGGTTGGCTTCTTCTTTGTGGGGAAGAAAGATGAAAGCTTTTGACTTTTTGCTAAAGTGTAGCATTGACTACAGGGGCCTCAGTGCTATCACGGTGCAATAGCTTTACCCATTACCTCTGGTTCCGGCCGCCTTTGAACAGTTACAAGACTTAAGGAGTGAATATAACTTGATCGGGATCAAAGAGGGAGATGAGTGGAAGACAGCTTTTCACACTACCAGTGGACATTATGAGTACATGGTCATGACTTATGGAATAACCAACGGCAGTCTTCCAATCACTCATTAATGAGATATTCAGGGATGTACTCAACCATTATGTTATTACTTACATTGACGACATACTGATCTACTCCAACTCTATAGAGACCTACATTCACCATGTTCATACTGTGCTCCTACGTCTGCTGAAAAACCACCTGTATGTGAAGCTTGAGAAGTGTATATTCCATCGGGAGACCATCACATTCTTGAGATATATACTTTCCCCGGTAGGAGTAGAAATGGACCAAGCTAAAGTGCAAGCCATCACAGAGTCGCCTGAGCCAAACACCATCAAGGAACTGCAACGCTTCTTGGGGTTCGCCAATTTCTACAGATGCTTCATAAGGAACTGTAAATATAAAAATAAATATAAAAATAAAATCTCCTGGACTGACACAGGTAGGCAAGCCTTTACCAGACTCAAGCTTAGCTTCACCATGGCCCCCATTCTCCGGCACCCTGACCCGGACGTTCCCTTCATTGTAGAGGTCGATGTTTCGAGCTGTGGTGTCGGTGCTGTTTTGTCGCAACGTCACGGGAACCCAGGGAAGTTACACCCATGTGCATTTTACTCTAGGAAATTAACAACGGCAGAGGTCAACTAAGACATGGGAGATTGTGAACTGCTGTCCATGAAAGCGGCATTAGAGGAATGGCGACACTGGCTAGAGGGAGCTCGTTACCCGTTCCTTACGAATCACCAAAACCTAGAATATGTACGTGGAGCCAAGTGCTTGAACCCATCGCCAGGCTAGGTGGGCCCTGTTCTTCACACGCTTCCAGTTCATGGTTACCTACCGCCCAGGCTCCAGAAATGGGAAAGCTGATGCCCTTTCCGGGCAGCAGGAATCCAAGTATCTAGTCACTCACCCTGAGCCCATCATTACTCCATTCGCAATCCTGGCCCAGATTCAATGGAATCTGGTGGAGGAGATCCATCAGTACCACGCCAAAGACCCTCTGCCAGCGACATGCCCATCTTCTAAGCTCTATGTTCCCATCACGTTACACCACAGAGTGATGAAATTGACCCACAAATCTCTTAGCTCTGGCCATCCTGGCATTCACCGTTCAGCCCAGCTCATAAGACAAAAATTCTGGTGGCCTTCACTAAACTGTGGAGGGATTTGTCAAGTCATATGCCACATGCGCACAATCTCGCACCAGTTGCCAGTTACCTGAGGGACATGTTTCATGGACCTTCTACAACAGTAACATAACTATCAACAGACACAATATATAATATATCTTTAATTTGTTAATCAGTAATAAATCTCAGTGTTGGGAAATCATTTTGGAGAAAAAAAAACATGCATACTTAACAGTGCTCCCATGCTGGCTATTTCTTATAACAGCAGACCTAGTGTGCCATACTTTTCGTGTTGCTATGTACAGATGCTTCTGTTATTGAAATATGTGAGTCATTAAAGGACTTGCAAAATGAGAGCTGACAAGAGAGTCTACATTCCATCAGGTCTATAAAGGCATTATGTTTTCAGGATAGCAGTACCTACCAGCCTTATGTGAAAACTTTCATTTTCAGCAGTCACAGTAGACAGTATCTAGTGTAATCTTTGGATCCAGCAAAAACAACATTATTGAAAATGGCAAGAAAGGTAAGAATAAAATTTAGAATCAATGATTTTCTTTTTTAAATCTAAAATATATTGTTTTTATTTTATTCTGAAATTGAAATGTTTTTATGAATTGAAATAGAAATAGAAATGTTTATAATGTTTGAAATTGAAATTAATTGTAAAAATACTAATTCAGTTCAATTCTGAACTATTCAAATACTCAACTATCTTGTAAACATTCATACTAAATGAATACTACATTCTTATCCTATCTGATTTCAGATATGCATAAGACTTAAAACACAGACCTTGTCCAGTACTTCTCTCTTCTCTATCCTTTTAGATTTTAGATTTAAGTCATTTGGTTTAATCCAGTTCAGCACTGTAGTTTAGCAGGATAGGGGTTCTTCAAGATCAGAAAAGAGACTTTGTGTGTTACAGATGACAATTAAAACATATATAGTTATTTTGTCATTGTGTAAATCTCCTCCTCTGGTGTATTATTTATATCTGAACCTCTGCACAGCCTCCTGTTCCTGCACCTAGAGCAAAGCGTTTAAATCCAGGCAAAGCAAGGAGACATATGCTCAGATGAATTCTCAAATGATATGGTATATTATGTTAATATATTATTCTTTTCACTCAATTCCCACCAGTGTTTTTGTGAGAGAAAAAAATAGCTTTCTGCAGCTAGAATTTCCAGGTGCAGAACAATTAACAAAGTGTTAACAATATTAACATTAACAATACTGTTAAAAGATATATCAAAATTATATTTAGCTTGTGTTGCTATTGTAAATAAGAGTCTAAAACTTTGTGTTACTGTGATAGCCCATGAACCAGGATAAGAAGCCATCACCAGTTCCACCTAAAGTCCACAAAATTGTCAGTTCAGATGGGCTATTACTCTTATATCGCAGCAATTAATTTTTAATTCAATGTCACATTAATGATTTATCCATAATGTTGATTTAGTTATGTTTAATTTTTTACAGATGTAAATACATATAAGCAGATAAAACAATAGCATTTTAACATTTCTTATCTTTCTAAGGATAAACCATTTCTTTGTTTCATATGTGGTTGCCAAGGCGAATAATGCAGAGGATGGAATCAGATCCCTGACACCGCAGTGTACAAGTCAAACTTTCAGTAATCAGAGGACGATAATTAGACAAAGAATTGTGAGTAGATTGATATATCTGATGGCTATTTCTGAAGGGTCCAACAGTTCTACCTGCTGTAATGCATTGGTTCCCAAACCTAATACTATACTATACACTTAGATAAATACTTAGACTATGCTATTAATATCCAATATTACACTACAAATATCTAAATGTCTAATAACATGTTTGTATAACAATTTAAGAGAAACTTCAAAAAACACTCCTGATTTTTTTTTTTTATTTAATTTTGAAAATTGCAATTTCATGTGTTTTAGATGATGTTGAATCAGCAGACTTTGCACGCGAATTCTCAACTGTTACATCAGAGACGTATTCCACTTCCGGTGCAGAGCTCAGCTCAGAGTCAGCAGGCTGAAGAGGTTACTAAATGTCAATTCTCACAACTAAATTTGCATACTTTGTAAAGACAATTCTCATAAACTGTATACAAATCTGTATATTACTGGGAATAACTAATCTATTATCATTTTCTTAAATGATTTTGTAATGAAGGATTGGTCCATATGCAGTATAACCGATTTACTGACAGACAGAGAAAAAAAAGTCCAAATCCAGTCCACAAGTCCAAATCCAGTAACACAAAGACATGGTCAAAAAACAAGCAGAGAGTCAAACAGCCAGAAAACACAGTCCTCGAAGCAAACAAATCCAACAAGGGCAATATCCAAAAGAGCATGTAGGGTCTGGGTGCTCAGCGATCTGAGTGTGAGAAGGGAAACTCAGCAGTGAGGGAGAAGTCCAGGATGATGTTAACGTTGATGCATGATCGTTCCTCTGTGCCCTCAAGCCAGTGCCTCCACTCCGCAAAAGAGCTTCCTTGATCAAAAGCAGCTCCTGGTTTCCCATCTTATAATTGGCCTCCTCTGGCATCAGTTTCAGGGAAATGGAGGCACACATATGGAGTTTTCCAGGAGTCCCATGCCGTTGTGATAGCACGTACCCTATCCTACTGCATGAAGCGCCGACTTCAACCACAAACTGCAGGCAGGGTTGGGGTGTCTCAAGATGGGTGTGGTCATGAAACTTTCTTTGTTTCTTTGAAACTTCCACTCAAAGGCTATGTCAGCTGCCTCTGACCAGTGTGGTTTTTGGGTTTTCCCCATAGCAACGCGGCCACCGAGCTGTAACCACGAATAAACCTCCGGGAAATGTTCGCAAACCCGAGGAACCGCTGAAGGTCCTTGAGAGAGAGGAGGCCGGTTTTGGAACAGATTGTCCAGGCGGATGCCCAGGGTGATGTACTGGTAGTGTCCTCATCCCTGCAGACAAGTTCAGCCTGAAGCGACGGTTCGAGGAAGATGGACTTCAGCGCAGGGTTGTTTAATCCGCTCTAGGCCGTTATGGTTCAAAATTTCACCATATAATCTGCTGCTGAGTCCAAGCCCTGGAGAAGCTGTAGTAACTGAACAGAAACCTTGAGCCCCGTGGTGGGGTACTCGAAGAAATCTTCTATCAGCAGGGTGAAATGGCTCTATGAAGTCCGTACCTGGACATCACTGTCCCAGACAGCTCCTGCCCAGTCCAGGGTCCTGAGCAATGCCAACAAGAAAGCACAAGTGGTGGAATCATTGTGATAAGTGTCAGGTTGCTGTGTAAAAAATATCTCACACTGGCAGAGGAATCCCTTGCAGCTTTAGGCAGAGCCATCTAATTTATCTGGCAGGGCCATATGCACTAACTCTGCCCTAGGTGTTGTGGGATAAGCCAGGGCCTGGAGTAGCTTGGAGTTGGTAGTTTGGAGGGCCGCCAGATGCACTTGGTAGGCTGTGAGCCACCTGTCCCTGTTAGGCCACAATGGCCTGGAGTTGGGTTACATCCACTGGATCCCTCTACAGCGACATATCTTGTAATGAAGGGTTGGCAGGATCCATATGCAGTATAAACTGATTTATTGCATGAACAAAGACACAGTCAAAAAACAAGAAAAGGGTCCAACAGCCAGAAAACAGTCCTCGAAACAAACAAACAAGGCCAATATCCAAAAAAAGATAAATCCAAAGACAAAGCAAAGGTCATGCACAATGGCAAAACACGATAAAAATAGCAATAACAGTTTGGTACACAGAGAAAAACTGATGATACGTAGTGCAGAAAAGCAGTGTTAGCATGGTTTATATGTCCATAAACTAGGAAGAGAAAAAAACAGAAGTAAACTCTGTGACACGGAAGAGAAAGAATTCTGGTGTGGGAACCCTCTGGCAGATGGGAGAGGGTGCTGTTGTAACAGATTTGTTTCTATTGAACAATGTAGTATAGTGCACAATTTTTAAATCTCATCAGAAATTCATATGAATAAGTATTGTAGAATACAATGTTTACAGTCAGTGTTTACACTACAGTTTTCTTCCCTCACATAGGACAACAAAGACTTCATGGTGTGGTGGCACTCAAAGGAACGTAAGTTTAATCATATTGTTTTAAAAGATGTATTAATATAATGTGCACACAAAGTGGAGTTTAAAACTGGCATGCCTCAGTGTTTCATTTACATGTGACTCTGATGTGTGATTCTAGCATTTTTCTCAAACTGCTCACACTGCTCACTGTACACCCTCATGTATTCTCACTTTCATGTGTTTGCAGTCCTTCTTTTAATTAGTCTACATATATAAGACCTTGTGTTTCATTGTTCCAATGTCATGTCTCATTGGATACTTCATGCATTTCACAAAATCTGTTTGAGCAGCTCTCTAAATATGCATAACTTTCCCAGCATAAATATTCACAAACATTTTAGACTTAATTCAAAGTTAATTCTAAATTTATTGAAATCTGTCTGATAATGAATATGGACCGTCTTTGTTTTCAGCCTGGAAGGAATATCCTGACAGAAAGGAAAATGATGCAATGTAAGTGTGAACATAGGAAGTGAATGTTTGAATGAATTATGACTGGAGGTTTAAACATACATTACAATTTAAGACATTTGATGTTGGATTTTCAACTCAATTGCATTATAGCTATGCTATAGAAAATTTAGATAAAGCATTAGACATTTTTATTTTCATTTTATTTTTATTTTTTGCTTGACATTTTGATTGTAAAAATTCAAGCCCTTGAATTTGGTGGAGGTTCCACCTATTTGTCACCTATTTGTCTTTCTCTATTTCTCTCTACAGAACATTCACACAAAAAGCCAAAAACCTAAAAAACGCTCTCAAGGTATATGATCACCTCCTTTCTGAGCATGGAGCGAATCTGCAGGGTCACATTTTACATCTAGTTGAAGTGGCCAGTAGCATTGACAAGGTCCATAAGGGAGTGAAGATAGCAAATATTACTGGAGGAGCTGCAGGGGCAGTAGGGGTTGCAGCTGCTGTTGGAGGTGTCCTACTTGCTCCACTGACTGCAGGCGCTTCATTAGCAGTGGCTGCAGTTGGAATTGGAGTTGCAGCAGCCGGAGGAGTCACTGGAGCCTCAGCTGCTATCACCAACAAAGTCCACACCAATATGGACAGGAAGAAGGTGGAAACAATCCTGCAGGAACACTGTACACATATAGGGGACATTGAGAAATGTGTCAAAGTTATTGGCACAAATATCGAGGGTCTGAAGAAATACAACCTGTCCACATTAAAGGGGTTGGATTGGAAAGCAGTGAAGATGGCTAGAATTGCAAATAAATTAGGAGACAGTGTAGGAGCGATTGGAGCAGTCAGCAAGTCCTCAGGGATGATCCAAGGCTTTACATTGGGCATAGACATGTACTTCAGCAAAGAAGACTCCAAGCAATTGAAGAAAGGCTCAGAAGCCAAATTTGCCAAGCAAATCCGCAAGATCTCAAAGCACATGCAGACCTGCCTTGATGAGCTGATGGCATTTAAAACAGTGATAAATTCTGAAGACATGTAAAACTGAAGACATGTAAAACACAATTTCTCTTTTAAAACTACATGTAAATGTATTAAAATGTTTAAGTTTAAAAAGGTATGTTGTTTTAAACCTGTGAAATTAAATTAAGTTCATACTGTCATGTGAAAAACTTATTTTATTAAAAATAAAACTTATTGACATAAGCCAGTACACATTTTGTGCCTAAAACATCATGTAATTTCTGTTCATTTGCTTTCATAAACCTGACTAATGCTAGTTAGTAAACTCACGGGAGACTCCAAGAGTAACCACTACATACAACACTGCCGCCACCTGCTGGCATACTATGAGACTAGCATTATAACACCATATTTAACTACAAATCTATGCTCTTTTAAGGCTCATATTATTGGAGTGCAATACTCAATCATTGTGCTACACTAGGATGTTTGCTTATGAATTAATCAGAAATAAAGTATCAGGTAATTAACCAATATTTACTATTGACTTGAATCTGCCTTGATGCCTAGCCTATTATGTTAGATATTATGTTATGTTATGTTATGTTAACCCGGGTTAACAACGACTGCCATCGGCGCTGTTGACTTACAGGGCGCCGGTGGAAATTGGGCTACTGTTGGTCGAAGAAGTAGAGGAGGGAGGAGAGTGCACAGACAGAGAGAGAAGAGGAAAGGTAAGAGTGTAGGACTGAGAATAGGAACTCTGAATGTTGGTACTATGACAGGGAAAGGTAGAGAGCTGGCTGATATGATGGAGAGAAGGAAGGTGGATATACTGTGTGTACAGGAGACCAGGTGGAAGGGTAGCAAGGCTCGTAGTATAGGAGCAGGATTCAAGCTGTTTTATTATGGTGTGGATAGTAAGAGAAATGGGGTAGGTGTGGTCCTGAAGGAGGAGTTTGTGAGGAATGTTCTGGAGGTGAAGAGAGTGTCAGACAGGGTGATGAGTCTGAAGTTAGAGATTGAAGGGGTGATGTTGAATGTTGTTAGTGGTTATGCCCCACAGGTAGGTTGTGAGTTAGAGATTCTGGAGTGAATTAGATGAGGTGATGGAGAGTATTCCCAAGGGTGAGAGAGTGGTGATAGGAGCAGATTTTAATAGACATGTTGGTGAGGGGAACAGAGGTGATGAGGAGGTGATGGGCAAGTTTGGAGTTAAGGAAAGGAACCTAGAAGTACAGATGGTAGTGGACTTTGCTAAGAGGATGGACATGGCTGTGGTTAGCACTTATTTTCAGAAGAGGGAGTAGCATAGAGTGACTTACAAGAGTGGAGGTAGGAGAACACAAGTAGACTACATCCTATGTAGAAGAGGCAATCTGAAAGAGATTAGTGACTGTCAGCATAGGATGGTGGTGTGTAGGATGACTTTGATGGTCTGTAAGAAGAAGAGGTCAAAGATAGAGATAGAGAAGAAAACCAAGTGGTGGAAGCTGAAAAAGGAGGAATGTTGTGAGGAATTTAGACAGAAGTTGAGGCAGGCTCTGGGTGGTCAGGTAGTGCTGCCAGATGACTGGGAAACTACAGCAGAAGTGATCAGGGAGACAGGGAGAAAGGTGCTGGGTGTGTCATCTGGAAGGAGGAAAGAAGATAAGGAGACTTGGTGGTGGAATGAGGAAGTTCAGGATAGTATCCAGAGGAAGAGGTTAGCCAAGAAGAAGTGGGACATGGACAGGACAGAAGAGAATAGACAGGAATACAAGGAGTTACAGCGCAGAGTGAAGAGGGAAGTGTCTAAGGCCAAGCAGAAGGCATATGACGAGTTGTACACTAGGTTAGACACTAGAGAAGGAGAGAAGGACTTGTACAGGTTAGCTAGGCAGAGGGATCGAGATGGGAAGGATGTGCAACAAGTTAGAGTTATTAAGGATAGAGATGGAAGGGTGCTCACAAGTGAGGAGAGTGTACAGAGGTGATGGAAGGAGTACTTTGAGGAGCTGATGAATGAGGAAAATGAGAGGGAAAAAAGAGTAGAAGGGGTGAATTCTGTGGAACAGAAAGTAGATAAGATTAGAAAGGATGAAGTCAGGAAGGCTTTGAAGAGGATGAAAAGTGGGAAGGCAGTTGGTCCTGACGACATCCCGGTGGAGGTCTGAAAGTGTCTAGGAGAGGCAGCAGTGGAATTTTTAACTAGTTTGTTCAACAGGGTTTTAGAGAGTGAGAGGATGCCTGAGGAATGGAGAAGAAGTGTGTTAGTGCCGATCTTTAAGAATAAGGGTGACGTGCAGATTTGCAGCAACTATTGGGGGATAAAGTTGATGAGCCGTACAATGAAGCTATGGGAAAGAGTAGTGGAAGCTAGGTTAAGGAAGGTAGTGGAAATTTGTGAGCAGAAGTACGGCTTCATGCCCAAAAAGAGCACAACAGAGCACAACAGACTGTATGAGGAAGTCAGGAGTAGCGGAGAAGTATGTCAGAGTGGTGCAGGACATGTATGAGAGGAGCAGGACAGTGGTGAGGTGTGCTGTAGGTCAGACAGAGGAGTTCAATGTGGAGGTGGGTCTGCATCAGGGATCGGCTCTGAGCCCCTTCCTGTTTGCTATAGTGATGGACCAGTTGTCAGAGGAGGTCAGACAGGAGTCTCCTTGGACAATGATGTTTGCAGATGACATTGTGATCTGTAGTGAGAGCAGGGAGCAGGTGGAGGAAAACCTGGAGAGGTGGAGGTTTGCGCTGGAGAGAAGAGGAATGAAAGTCAGTCGTAGTAAGACTGAGTACATGTGTGTGAATGAAAGGGAGGGAAGTGGAACAGTAAAGTTACAGGGTGAAGAGGTGAAGAAGGTAGAGGAGTTTAAGTACTTGGGGTCAACAGTCCAGAGTAATGGAGAATGTGGGAAAGAGGTAAAGAAGCGAGTGCAGGCAGGTTGGAATGGGTGGAGAAAGGTGTCGGGAGTTCTGTGTGATAATATAATTAAAATATCAGCGAGAATCAAGGGGAAGGTGTACAGGACAGTGGTGAGACCGGCCATGCTGTATGGTTTAGAGACAGTGTCACTGAGGAAGAGACAGGAGTCAGAGCTAGAGGTAGCAGAGCTGAAGATGTTGAGGTTCTCTTTGGGAGTGACAAGATTGGACAGGATTAGGAACGAGTACATCAGAGGGACAGCTCATGTTGGACGTTTGGGGGACAAAGTTAGGGAGGCCAGATTAAGATGGTTTGGACATGTTCAGAAGAGGGAGAGTGAGAATATTGGTAGGAGAATGTTGGACATGGAGCTGCCAGGCAGGAGGCAAAGAGGAAGGCCAAAGAGGAGGTATATGGATGGAATTAATGAGGATATGAAGCTAGTGGGTGCAAGTGTTGAGGATGCAGAAGATAGGGATAGGTGGAGAGAGATGATTCGCTGTGGCGACCCCTGAACGGAAAAGCCGAAAGAAGAAGAAGAAGATTGAAATTGATGCTAATCTCTCCTGACAATAACAAAGAAAACAGGTACAATATATACAACCTAATAATTATACAGGTACATTTTCCATTGTTCAAGGATTTTCATTTGGTGAAAATCCTTGAACCAAAAAAAACTTTGATTTTGATTTTGAAATTCTAACTGCAGCCCAAGCACCTGCTTCATTTAGAGCCTTGTAAAAAGAACCTCATACTATTAAACTCATATTGACTTCATGTGCTTTGTGTGATTGTTGATCATTGACAATGCTATGCAGTTCCAAATTGAAAGTACTCTCAAACAATGATTACACATACGTATAACTAATACATATAATGAAATTAAAATAACTCCAAATTATCAGTATTTATAACCCTTTGTACATCATGTATCTATTAGCACCAATGGGCTCTGTTGATACAGCAACCCTGATCAGTCTAAAGAGGTTACTGAAGATGAATGAATGAAATTCATTTATTAGTGAACAAAAATTAAAATCAGTATTTATTCGATTCATAGACATGGCAAGCAATGTTACATTTATATTGTCAAATCTTGTGTGACATCTTAAAATACTACTAGATAATACTACCAGTGGCACTACTATCACTACTACTACTATTACTACTGATAATAATAATAATAATAATAATAATAATAATAATAATAATAATAATAATAATAATAATAATAATAATAATAATAATAATAATAATAATAATAATAATAATAATAGGGGGGCACGGTGGCTTAGTGGTTAGCACGTTTGCCTCACACCTCCAGGGTTGGGAGTTCGATTCCCGCCTCCGCCATGTGTGTGTGGAGTTTGCATGTTCTCCCCGTGCCTCGGGGGTTTCCTCCAGGTGCTCCGGTTTCCTCCCCCAGTCCAAAGACATGCATGGTAGGTTGATTGGCATCTCTAAATTGTCTGTAGTGTGTGAATGAGAGTGTGTGTGTGTGTGTGTGCCCTGCGATGGGTTGGCACTCCGTCCAGGGTGTGTCCTGCCTTGATGCCCTATGACGCCTGAGATAGGCACAGGCTCCCCGTGACCCGAGTGTAGTTCGGATAAGCGGCAGACAATGAATGAATGAATGAATAATAATAATAATAATAATAATAAAGTATAGTAGATAGGACATTAAGGCTTGTGGATATTATGGCTGTACAGTATTCCACTTGTTTTGGCAGGGGAAGACATACTGATGGAACAGTAATACAGAAACCTCTTGGCATAACACAAACTATGACATGATAGCCACTGTTCTGATGTATGACAATGATTTGTTTTGGTTTTTTTCCAAAATGAGAGAAGGCTTGCACAAAACTGCAGATATGATAAGGCCTAATTACTCTGTGTAGTTTCATTTAAGAGCATCAGGTACAGCGAGTAACTAAATGCAACATTATTATTAATACCTTCTTGTGTTTAGATATTTACACATTTGCTGTTCCATATAAACAGATTGGGTAAGAGTGTAATCGTTAATATGGTGACATTTATGTAACATTTTTGGAAGGAGCCTCCAGTGTCAGCACTTCAAGTACAAAGCTTTCTGACACAGGATGAAGTCTTCAGAATGGAGAGCTTTGCAGTTTCTCACTAACATAACAAGCCAATCTTATTACTTTCAAAAGTGAGAAGAGAGTGAGAGAGTGTCAGGAACAGATGGACAGTTCCCTGCCAGGCCTGGAGAGGGCACTGGCGGGTGATTCCTGGAAGCCTGCTTGTTTGTGTGTATTTTGTGCCACGCCCTCCCTATTCTCTCTCCTGTTGTGTCACCTGTTCCCTATTAACCTTGATGTATAATACTCCCTATAAATAGGGATCCCTGTGTCCTTGTCTTTGTCGGTCATTGTTCCATGTTCCATGTTCTGTATGTCAGGTTTTAGTTTATTAGCGGCATGTCCAGTGTTAGTGTTAGTTCTCCCCATGTCTTGTGTCAGTGTTAATAAAGCAGCACTTCGCTGAAACCTGCATATGGGTCTTCCTTCCACAGTGTGAACGCAGCAACCACGGAGGTCCAGATTTGAGCCCCGCATAGGGCGGGGGTGCCTGGATGTTACAATCAGCTATATATGGTTGAAATGACAATAAAAGCTTCTTAACTTGACTTGACTTGAGCACACATGTTTCATGGACCTTCTACAACAGTAACATGACTATCAACAGATACTATATATTTAATTTGTTTAATTCATAGTGTTGGGAAATCATTTTGGGGAAAAAAAAGCATGAATGCATCACACCACTTGATATTGACTATTTCCTGTAACAGCACACCCAATGTGTTTTTTCCCTTTATTTACTCAAACATATTGTTCGGGTTGCTATTTACAGATGTTTCTGTTATTGACATAAGTGATTTTTTTAGTGTCTTATTTAGAACAGTGACGTGTGTGTATGACAGAGTCATCACATAACATCAAAATGAGAGCTGACAGGAGAGTCTACATTCCATCAGGTCTATAAATGCATTTTGTTTTCTATTCAGCAGTACCTACCAGTCAGAAAACCTTCATTTTCAGCAACAGTAAACAGTATCTAGTGTAGTAAGCCTTTGGATCCAGTGACAACATTATTGAAAATGGCAAAGGTAAGAATGAAATTTAGACACTGATTTTATTTATAATTGAAATTACATTGAGTTTTAATTTGAATCTGAAATTGAAATGTTAAAGTTAATTGTAAAAATAGTAATTCAGTTCAATTCTCAACTACTTAAATACTATCTTGTACTATCTTGTAAACAAAAGTCTTGTTTAATTAATACGAAATTAATACTAGATTCTTATCCCATTTAGTTTCACATATGTATGAGACTTAAAACACAGCCAGTTCTGATTCTGGAAAAGCCTGTACTATTCCTTGTCCTGTACTTCTCCCTTATCTATCATTTGCATAAGGGTTTTTCAAGACCAGAAAAGAGACTCTGTGTGTTACAGATTATAATCAAAAGCATATATAGATATTTTGCCATTGTGTAAATCACCTCCTCTGGAGTTTTATTTATATCTGAAACAAAGCCTCCTCTTCCTGCACCTAGAGCAATGGGGAAAAAACAGGCAAAACAAGGAGGCATATGTTCTGATGAATTCTCAGATGATATATATATTTTTTTTTAATGCTTTCGGCTGCTCCCTGTTTGGGGTCGCCACAGCGGACCAACTGGTCCGCACATCAACTTGGCAAATGTTTTACGCCGGATGCCCTTCCTGACGCAACCCTCCCATTTTTCCGGGCTTGGGACCGGCACTGCATCCAGTGGCTGGGGTTGAGGCATTGGCTGGGTATCGAACCCGGGCCTTCCGCATGATAGGCGAGAAACCTACCACTGAGCCACCAATGCCCCCTCAGATGATATATTACATTATTATATTATTCATTTCACTCAATTCCCACCAGTTTTTTTTTGTGAGAAATTGCTTTGTGTGACCAGCATTTCCAGGTACAAAACAATTGATGATACTGTTAAAAACTATATCAAAATTATGCTTAGCTTGTGTTGCCATTGTAATTAAGAGTCTAAAACTTTGCGTTGCTGTGATAGCCCATGAACCAGGAGAAGAAGCCACCACCAGTTCCACCCAAAGTCCACAAAGTTATCAAAGCAGGTGGGCAACCTCTACCGGCATGGTGCATTTCTACTCTCTGCCTGAATCTGATGGAATGGGTGGAGGACAGGACTTTATCGTGCAGGTAACATGGGACTGCATTGTTTTTATTTACATATTACAAATTCATAAAGACACACAGGAAGTGCCATATATGTTGGTGTAAGTACTACATAGCCCAGTAATATATTACAATTATGCAAGGAAGGAATATTCCACAATGGGGTATGCTGTTATAGGCAAATAATAATTAGCAATTAAATTTTCATTCATTGCCACATTAATGATTTTTCCAGTTACTTCATGATCTAGTTATGAAGTACTTCTTATCTAGTTACTTCCGGTGCAGAGTCAGCAGGATTCAGAGGTTACTAATTGTCATTTGACACAAACAAATTTGCATACTCTGTAAAGCCAATACTCATAAACTGTATACAAATCTGTAGAGTATTGTTAATAACTAGTCTATTAACACTTTCTTAACTGATTTGTTCAGAACCATCACAATTTCCTATTGAGCAATGTGTCAAACAGCAATCAAGGTTTTCTGTTTGACAATAGGACAATGAAGATTTCATTATTTCATTATGTATTATTCAGACTTCTGAGGCATTGGTGGCTCAGTGGTAGGTTTCTCGCCTATCATGCGAAAGGCCCGGGTTCGATTCCAGCCAATGCCTCAACCCCAGCCACTGGATGCAGTGCCGGTCCCAAGCCCGGAAAAAATGGGAGGGTTGCGGCCGGAAGGGCATCCGGCGTAAAACCTCTGCCAAGTTGTTGTGCGGACCAGTTGGTCCGCTGTGGCGACCCCGAACAGGGAGCAGCCGAAAGCAACTTCTATTCAGACTTCTGCACACAGGGTGGGGTTTAAAATTTCCTCAGTGTTTCACTTAAATGTGACTCTGATGTGCGATTCCAGCATTTTCGTTGCTATTGCTGTCATCAGTCTATATTTTCTATCCCAGATTTTTTTCAGCTTAAAGGGAAAAAATCCTTTCCTTCTCACCTCACACTGCTCACTGTACATCCTGACTATCACTGTGAACAGGGCTGCTTCTGGTTTTTGTACATTTGTTTATATGACCATATGCATTTTGCATTTGGTTCATGTCATGTCTCTGCCCCTGTCCTGTCATTGGTTGTCTTCCTCATGTATCATCATCACTCTCGTGTTTATGGAAATCTGCCTGATATTGAATATGGACTGTCTTTGTTTTCAGCCTGGAAGGAATATCCTGACACAAAGGAAAATGATGCAATGTAAGTGTGAATATAAGAAGTGAATGTTTGAATGAATTATGACTGGAGGTTTAAACATACATTACAATTTAAGACACTTGGGGGTTTATTTTTAATTGCATCATAGCTATGCTATAGAAAATTTAGATAAAGGATTGCATTTCATTTCATTTAAACTTTATTTTTTTCTTGACATTGTAATTGTTAGTCTAGGTTCCACTCATTTGTCACTATTTTACCACTATGCCTGTCTTTCTCTATTTATCTCTCCAGAACATTCACACAAAAAGCCAAAAATCTAAACAAAGCTCTTAAGTTATATGATCACCTCCTTTCTGATCAAGGAGAGAAACTGCAGGGTCACATTTTAGATCTACAGAAAGTGGCCGATAGCATTGACACAGTCCATAAGGGAGTGCAGCAGGTAATACTGGAGGAGCTGCAGGGGCACTAGGTGTTGCAGCTGCTGTTGGAGGTATCATACTTTCTCCATTGACTGCAGGGGCTTCATTAGCAGTGGCTGCAGTTGGAGTTGGAGTTGCAACAGCTGGAGGAGTTACTGGAGCCTCAGCTGCCATCACCAGCACCATCTACACCAACATGGACAGGAAGAAGGTGGAAACAATCCTGCAAGAACACTGTACACAGATAGAGGAAATTGAGAAGTGTGTCAAATTTATTAGCAGAAATATCGAGGGCCTGAAGAAATACAATCTGTCCACATTAAAGGGGGTGGATTGGAAAGCAATGACGATAGCTAGAATGGCACACAAGTTAGGAGACAGTATAGGAGCGATTGGAGCAGTCAGCAAGTCCTCAGGTCCAATCCAAGGCTTTACATTGGGCATGGACATTTACTTCAGCAAAGAAGACTCAGAGGCACTGACAAAAGGCTCAGAAACCACATTTGCCAAGCAAATCCGCATGATCTCAAAGTACATGCAGACCAGCCTGGATGAGCTGATGGCATTTAAAACAGCGATGGATTCTGAATGCACGTAGAACATAATTTGTGCAAATTACATCTGGGATTTTTGCAGAATATTGTTATTATTATTTGGATTATTTGTAGATTATACACTATAGATATTTAGGGGCTAATCACCAAAGAAGCATAGGCAACTACTATTTTGTTATTATTCTTTCATATATCAAATTATTATTATGGATGCCAACAAAAAACTATTCAAATGAATCGTTATTAAAAAAGAGAATTGATATTTTAAATTCCCGCTGTTGATGAAGGCATACAGGAAAATTTCATTTTGAGGCCAAACCTATGTGACAATTAAAGAGGGTTGAAAAAATGCTAGTTCCTTTGAAATGATACTTAATTAAAAATATAGACAATGAAGTTGCTTTTGGCTGCTCCCTGTTCAGGGTTGCCACAGCGGACCAACTGGTCCGCACAACAACTTGGCAAATGTTTTACGCTGGATGCCCTTCCTGACGCAACCCTCCCATTTTTCCGGGCTTGGGACCGGCACTGCATCCAGTGGCTGGGGTATTGGCTGAGAACCAAACCCACACTTTCCACATGGTAGGCGCGAAACCTACCACTGAGCCACCAATGCCCCAAGTAAGAGTATAGACAATCTTCTTCTTCTTTCGGCTTTTCCCTTCAGGGGTCGCCACAGCGAATCATCTCTCTCCACCTATCCCTATCTTCTGCATCCTCAACACTTGCACCCACTAGCTTCATATCCTCATTTATTACATCCATATACCTCCTCTTTGGCCTTCCTCTTTGCCTCCTGCCTGGCAGCCCCATGTCCAACATTCTCCTACCAATATACTCACTGTCCCTCCTCTGAACATGTCCAAACCATCTTAATCTGGCCTCCCTAACTTTGTCCCCCAAACGTCCAACATGAGCTGTCCCTCTGATGTACTCATTCCTAATCCTGTCCAATCTTGTCACTCCCAAAGAGAACCTCAACATCTTCAGCTCTGCTACCTCGAGCTCTGACTCCTGTCTCTTCCTCAGTGACACTGTCTCTAAACCATACAGCATGGCCGGTCTCACCACTGTCCTGTACACCTTCCCCTTGATTCTCGCTGATATTTTCTGATCACACAGAATAAGAGTATAGACAATATACAACTAAATTTAAATATATTCAAATGTTTAAGCCTTAAAAAGTATGTTGTTTTAAACCTGTAAAATTAAATTAACGTCATATTATTATGTGGAAAACAACTTCCTTTACATATTTAAAACTGGTATAACCCATAATACTTTTTTTTTTTAACTTTTTTTTACTTTTTTTGACTGAAAACATCATGTAATTTCTGTTCTCATATACCTGACTGCTGTTATGAAGTTTGCTTATGAATTAATCAGAAATAAAGTATCATGTAATTAAACACTATTTACTATTCACTTGAATCTGCCTTGATGCCTAGCCTATTATTTTAGATATTGGAATTGATGCTAATCTATCCTGGCATTAGCAAAGAAAACAGGTACAATATATACAACCTAATAATTCTACAGGTATAATGTACATTTTCCACTGATCAAAGATTTTCACAAGTATATGATAGGTAGGGTGAAGAATATTTATTAAATCTCTGAAAGAAAAATGAACATACACATACAATATACACATTTAATAATCCTCATATAATTAAAAATAATAATAAGAGATAATAATCCTGCCTTGATGCCCGATGACGCCTGAGATGACACAGGCTCCCCGTGGCCCGAGAACAGATCGGATAAGCGGTACAGACAACGGAAAAAATAAGAGATAATAATCAGTATTTATAACCCCTTATTATATTATCCGTCTATTAAAACTTGTAGTGATAGTGCACACAGAGATGTCTATGGAATACTATGAAGGCCATGAAATTGTTAGAATATAATTTATTTATTCCTTTGGATGCACTGTAATGGGCCGGTGTCTCATCCAAGCTGAATTCCTAACTCATGTGCAGTTCCTGGGATAGACTCCAGATCCTCTGCCACCCTTAACAGGATAAATTGGTTACTGAAGATGACTGAATGAAATACTTGTGCAACACAACAAAAATAAATGGTGCAATGTTATTCAAATCTGGTCTAAGCTATTGTCTGTGTTGAGTCACATTATTCATGTAGGCTCGGATCTGTTGTTGGAAAAGCTGTTTCACTAATCAGGACCAAAACAAGCATTGATGGCTCTTGGTATTTGGTATTATATAGCAAACAATGTTACATTTGTAATGACAAATACTGTTTTGCAAAGTGTCTGATTATAAAAAATTAAAAAAAAGTAATACTACTATACTATATTGTAGTAAATTACATTTACTACAGTGATACTTCTATTACTACTACTACTACTACTACTACTACTACTACTAATAATAATAATAATAATAATAATAATAATCATAATCATCATCATCATCATCATCATCATCATAATCATAATAAATTCTTAAAATTCTGTCAGACAAGTATTCTGTGGGGGTGGTGGTAGCTCAAGTGGTTAAGGCTCTGGGTCATTGACTGAAAGATTGGGGTTCAAGCCCCAGCACTGCCAAGCTGCCACCATTGGGCCCTTGAGCAAGGCCCCCAACCCACTCTGCTCCATGGGTGCTGCATCATGGCTAACTCTGCACTCTGACCCCCAACCTCCAAGGATGGGATATATGAAGAAAGAATTTCACTGTGCTGTAATGTATATGTGACAAATAAAGGCAGCTTATCTTCCCGACATTTATGGACATTGGCTCTGCTGAAAAATCAAGAGCACTCGCTTTTCTCCCTAAACAGATATAATCATTTCTCTAGATGCAAAACCATGCTGAATGTAAATTTTTTATTTCAAATTCTTCTGAGTTTTGCATAGTCTGTAAGTGTAACTCTAGTAATCTTGCTGTTATATTACTAAAAGTACCAAGAGGGCAGCATTGTACTATTTACTGGCTATGACTCTACCGTTTCACTCTATATTGCTCCACATTTTTTCAACTTCTTTAGAGACCAAGAAGTAGGGAATGGATTGAAAATCAATAATGTATGAGACTTGGTGTTTAAAGTGGTTAAAGACAATGGGTAAAATCAAATATTTGCCATGTGTGCAATATTAGTGACGTCAAGTGAAAAGCCCAGCCTTTGTGTTCACTCTCCTCACATTGGTAATTGGTTACATCAAATGACATTAAATTAATCGTCTTATATTAAACATGTTTGTGTACCACTAATATACGATATATTCTAATAAAATAATTTAATGGTATCCAAAACCAGCCTTATATAAATAGTGTTTTGGCACTATGTCTTCGTGTCGTATTTGGATCACAACCTTAAAATACCGGATTTCATCCACGTGACTCAGCGTAGTACTTTCCTTGTCGAGACTGCATGTGGAACTACTTTTTTGCACAACAAACCACACCCTGATTACTCATAGAGCCAATCAAATGAGAGTGAATGAGCGTGGAGTAATACGGATATGTCGCACAGCGGAAGGTTATCGTTGGATGTCGGTCGTCAGTATATAATGTCATGTGACACCACAGACTCGGTTTTCTTTCCTAGCCACACAGATTAGTAGTATCATTTTGGGCACCCAACTCCTCTGCTCAAAATGGCAGTGTAGCGGCTTGCAGCGGAAAACTCGCAGCGGCAACACTTGCAGTGCAACGGCGATTTGCACTGGCTCTATTTATCAAAATGGCGTAAGTACAGTTTCGTAAATTAGGCACAGAAAATATGTTTATATTGGATAACTAGCGCAACACATTGGCGGGACGTGAACCATATGTTATCACACGGCGTTGAATAAATATTTAGTTAGTTATGTATTCGAGTTATTTGTTAAAATAAATTGTACTATTCATTTTGTCAAAAGAAAAATTTACGTGGAGGTCATATAAAAATGTACTTTTGTAAGGGAAAAAAATCCCGGGTTACTTAGCAAGATCGCTAATGTTAGCCACGTTCGCCATATTCGCCCACACCTTTCGGATTAATCGTTAAAAGTGTATTTGGTTGTCTAACTAGTTTAAATCAGCAGGCACAATTAAATATATTGGTAGAATTAGTATTGTGAAACATGTACCCTGATGACGGATAAAGAAACATGGTAAGTTTTCTATTGTTGTCGACCAGGCAACGTGGCACATTCAAAATGGCGCACGCTTTACTACAAATGACATCGTGTGCTTTTGTTATGAAAATGGCGCGGGCGCCAAGGGCACGGCTCCCTCTAACCGGAAGTGAAGGCGGGGCAAGGGCTGTTCGTGACCATATAAAGAAATTTTGCTGTACTTGAAGGGCGGGTATTTCCAGTACACCACGAGGATTTCTAAATACATACCAGCTATGATTTCCCATTAAGCACCGCCTTGATTAATGTTCCGTGATGATGATGACCTAAATGTTTAGTTTATCATCAAGTTTTCATCCAGGAACCTGTATTTCTTATACTACTTTAAGAAAAAAATCTTTAAGTGTAGTTCCTTTGGCATTAGTCAGATGTTATCAACCGTTTGGTATAATTTGCATATAGGGGATTTCTGTAGTCTATAGTTCCCCTTTTCTTTCAAGATGGATCTCATTTTTTGTTGACGCACTCATTATAGTACAATTCACAAAACATGCATGTCAATGTCCTTTTGGTTTTTTATTTGTTTAAAACTTAAAACCTGACCATTTTTCCCCCCATCTTCTCAGGTCCCTCGAGGCAACCACCCTCAGCACTGCTGCATTTGACAGCATATCAACCCTCCTTGACTCGTCATCAGAACGTCTGTTCTTTTTGAGTCCGACCAAGCACCATGACTCTGAGCTCTCACATTTGCGTGGAAGAAATGGGGACCCTGTTCTTGGGGTCCTCGACTCTGATGGCTGACCCCTTTGGGCCCCTTCTGGACGAAGATGAAGAGAGAGCTCTGTCCGAGGGGTCTTCATCGCCCCTCTCCTTCTCTTCATACTCTGATTCTTACTCCTCCTCCCCGTTTTCTTCCCCCTCAGCCCCCGATCCTCTAGGATGTAAAGGCGGGTGTGATGTGCCACTCCCCTGGATGTCTGCCAGTGAGCAGATTGATGCTCACATTGGGGCAGATCAGAGAGAAGGTGAAAGCTCTTGTAACATTAAAGCTCACAAGTGTAGTTATCAGTGGTCTCGCATGCAGTTAAATAAGTGATTGTATGCCTGATGATTACACTGTTAAATACCATCACAGTCAAAAAAGGACCACGAATAAACTCATGAAATCCTTTCTGTTACAGGGGATGCGTTTTCAGGCATGGACTGGATGACTGAGAAGATCGACCTCAGTGATTTTGATCTGGATTCACTCATTGGGTCCTGTGATTTGGATGAGCCTCCCAGCTCTCCAGAGGAGCTACTGGCATCCCTGGAGTCCCAAATGGATCTGGACCTGGCTCCACTCCCATTCCCATCAGCATCTACTCCTGTTCCGGAAGAGCTCAACCTGCCGCCTTTCCCTCTAGATCTACCAGTTGAGTCCGAGATCCAAAGTGAGCCGGTTTCTGTTGTTGAGATCAAATCTGAGCCAGTCTCTCCGGCTCCTGCTCCTCCATCTCCTGCGTTTACACTAGAGTTGGGCAGTGAAGTGGATATCTCCATCTCGGAGCTGGAGAGAACCACACCCAAGGCCAGTTCTGACAACCAGACCCCCAGTATTGTGCTCTCCCTTTCCCCTGCCCACATAGTGGTGGTTCTCACGACCAAAGAAGAGCCAAGCATTTCCAGCTCTTCATCAGATCAATCTGACAGCGGCATCGAATCTGTATCTGGTTCTCCTCCTCGTGTACAGAGCCCTGTTCCATCCCCCAAATTTGCCAGTGCTTCCAGAACCAAACCCTACTCTAAACCTGACCCTGATGCAGTTGTAAATGTTGTTGGTAAAGTAAAGGCTGCATCAGGAACAAGCAAAACGGTAGACAAGAAATTGAAGAAAATGGAGCAGAATAAGACGGCAGCAACCCGCTACAGGCAGAAGAAACGGGTGGAGCAGGAGAGCTTGAATGCAGAGTGTTCTGAGCTAGAGAAGAAAAACAGCGAGCTGGCAGAGAAGGCAGACTCGATCAGCCGGGAGATACAGTATCTAAAGGATCTCATTGAGGAAGTCCGGTCAGCAAAGAACCGAAAAAGCAAGTCCAAGACCAATTCCTCATAAGATGGCAGCGTCTGTATGGTTGGCACGATTTTTATAAGGGGCAC